>CM022298.1:624797606-625214547 GCA_011799875.1 Thinopyrum elongatum | reverse complement strand
GACCATGGGCCTCCTACGGGCTGTAGAAACAATGGGCCTTCTACAGGCACGAAACAATGGGCCTTGTGCGGGCCGTAGCATCAATGGGCCTTCTACGGGCCGTATGATCGATTGGCCAAACATGGGCCAATAACGGACCGCATATGTGCCGTAAACGGGCTTAGAGTTTGGAATCATCCATTCATGGGCCGACCATAAAGGGCCGTCGTTAATCGGCCGTATTTGATGATGCTACGAAAACGGCCCACGGATTAACGGGCCATAAACGGGCCGACTTTAACCACGGTGCTGAATTTGGCCCACAACCGGAACAGGCCAGACGGACTGTAAGTAATCGAATGCTGCAAATCAGCCCAAGAATAATGGGCCTGAGAAGGCCGAAAGATAACAGGGCGGGAAACGGCCCAATGGAATATGGGAAATTAATGGGTATAAACGATACACTGTCATTACGGGCAGTTTCACCAAGGGCGTTAATGGGCCAAGAGTACAAAGGCTCATATGGGCCGAAAGACTCATAGGCCATAATGGGCCAGAAGTTAACGGCTGGAATCATATTGGACAACCCAGATGACGCTACTGGCCTAATTCGGATAGGCCGTAACGAGCCATGAGTTAGCGGGCTATAATGGGCTATATGCGAACAGGCCGTTAACAGGCTTTCCGTGGCCGGGCCGTACCTTTTGACCAAGTCAAACGGGCCAGCCTTCACCAGAATGGGATCTGTTGGGCCGTGCCATGTGTCGACGTATCATAGGGGCCTCCGGTCCAATGAGTGATGACATCTGTCCCAAAGGTGAGCCGAACACGTGGTCCTCTGGCCATTGAGAATTTTACACGTGGAAAATCACCCTTGGTCCGGGCTGTGTAACGGGTTATCGGAATCAAACCGGAACACGATAGCTAACGGCGACCCATTGGTGGATTCCACGTGTCGGTTACCCTTGGGAAAGCACTTCATGATGCGCCATTTATCGTCATGGAGTGGACACTTCCGTGATGATAATTTTGGTAATGTCATGGAACACTTCTACGAGAGCACAGGTATGACTATCTTATCTGTCATAAAAATCGTCATGGATGTACATGCATGCAGAAAACATGACTTACTGATGACAAAACACGTATCATCACGGAAGTGTATTTTTTTGTAGTGTGAGTTCTTTATTGCCCCATATGCTTTATGTTCTAACTCAAGAGGCAAATGACAAGTTTTCATAAAACCATTTTATATGGAGACATACCATAGGATTTTTATAAGTGTTCTATAGCCCAAAGGGCATCATCAAGTTTCTTCGACCAATTTTTCGAATCTGTGACGTCTTTTGCAATATTAATTTTATTTCTCTATTGCTCAAATCAACTTGACCACTAGATTGAGGGTGATAAGGGATGCAATTCTATGTTGACATCATATTTAGATGCAATTTACGAAACACCATGAATAAATGTGAACCACCATCAGTCGCCTAAAATCAAGGGACTCCAAACCTTGGAAATAACTTCTTTAAGCATTCTAATAGAGGTGTTATGATCAGCGCTACTAGTGGAATAGTTCTACACTTGGAGATAATCAACAACAACCAAAATATGTGTATCCCATTGAGGAATGAAAAGGTCCCATATGATCAAAGCCCCAAACATCAAATGGTTCAATAAGTGAATAATTACAGGGCATTTACTGACGTCTACCAATATTACCAATTCTTTGACATTCATCACACGATAAACAACTTACGAGCATCCTTGAAAAGAGTAGGCCAATAAAAACCAGATTATAATACTTGTGTGCAGGTTTTTTTCCCCCCCCCTAATCTCGCATGGGGTCCTCCATAGGTCGGAGTGCACTTTCGTGGATTTGTCTGTTCATGCTCAGGTTATCAAACGTCTAATAATACCATCTACCCTCTTTATAAAGATGTGGGTCATCCCACACGTAATGTCTTAAATCAAAGATGATTTTTTCTTTTGTTGGTATGTAAAACTAGGTGGTATAAATTTAGAACAAATAATTAGCATAGTCTGCATACCAAGGAGTATTACAAGAAGATTTATGACAGCTAGTTGTTCATCGGGAAAGCTATATCAATAGGTAGTGGGTCATCAAGAATATTTTAACTAGATAATAAGTTATCAGCTACGGGGTTCTCAGCTCCATTCCTTAGTGATATGCAAGTCAAATTCTTGTAGCAAAGAACCCACCTAATGAGTCTAGTTTAGCATTTTTTTTCCCATAAAGTATTTAATTGCATCATCATCGTTGTGAACAATACTTTAGAATCCGACTACTGTAAGTATGATTTTATAACAAGCAAACACAACTGATAAAAATATTTCTAAGTAGTAGCATAATTTATTGAGCACTGTCTAGAGTCTTACTAGCATACATGGAAACATTTAATTTCTCATAACTCTTTGTCTACGAACATCCAACAAATGAATCACTGAATCACACATAATTTCAAAAGGCAAGTTCCAATCATGTGGCTGAATAATAGGTGGATAGGTCAAGGCTTTCTTAAGTGTTTCAAAGGCTTCTACGCAATCATCATAAATAACAATGGAATATCTTTTTTAAGAGATTAGTAAGAGGCTAGAAATTTTAGGAAGTCTTTAATAAACCTTCTAGAAGCAACATGAACCGAGGAAAATTCTTATCCTTTAATATAGTTTAGGACATGGCATTTTCCAATTGCATCAATTTTGGCTTTAATCCACCTCAATACCTCGTTCGAAAATTTATGCCCCATAACATACCTTCATTCACCATAAAGTGGCACTCTCCCAATTCAAGACAAGATTAGTTTGATTCCCATTCTGCAAAACACGATATAGGTTGCTTAAGCAATCATCAAAGAAGTTTCGTATAAAAAAAATCATCCATGAAAACTGCAACAATCTTTTCACAAATTAGAGAATATGCAGTCCATATATCTTTGAAAGGTAGAGGTGGCATTGCATAAACCGAAAGAGCATACGTCTATAGGCATAAGTTCCAAAAGGACAAGTAAAAGGGGTTTTCTCTGATCAAGTTGCGATATAGTTATTTGAGAGAAACCAGAATATCCGTCAAAAAAGCAAAAGTGTGTGTGCTTAGATAATCTTTCTAACATTTGATCAATAAAAGGCAAAGGGGTAATGATCTTTCTAGTGGCTTTGTTTAATTTTCTGAAATCAATTACCTTATAAACACAGTCACAATTCTTTGTGGGATAAGTTTTTTCATTGGGAAACAACAGTAATACCTTCTTTTCAGGGACACAATGAACAGGACTTACCCATCTACTATCAGCTACAGAAAATTATACCTCTTCCAGAACTTTAAATTTCTGTTCTTACCACTTCACTGGTACCGTAATGTGCTATACAAACAGTTTTTAACCCCTTTTCATGATGGCATTCTGAACCATCGCCGAGTGAGTGTGTGCGATAGGGGGGTCCTTCCAACACGACCCAAAAACCGTCGGGATAGGTGAGCGGCTACTGACGATCGCCATAGAATAAACGTATGAGAAGTCGCCCCAGTCCCACACGTTATGTCTCGACGTTACATTTCTGATCCGAGAGACATCCAAAATGATTACGCCGCTATAGTCGTGTGAAAAAAGGTGGACATCAACATTTAATCTACCGATGTGTTGGCGTAGGTACGTTATCGCAACAGTTCAAGAATGTAAATGTGCGGTGCTCTACTAAACGTCAACGTGTCCATTCATAACTGTGTGCGATAGGTATTCCTATCACACACGCACCACAGGTTTGAAATGTTTGCTGTATTACCATGAATCGCACACAATATGAGACGAGAAACCGTGTGTGCGTCCGTCCGGCATCGCAACATTCCTGTCAAAGAACCGTCTGTCTCTATTTTTCATTGCACACGCTGTTTTTTTCTAAGGTGTGCAAATATTTTTATTCGCTCCTGTTAATTTATTTACCCAGTAAAGTATTATTCAAATTGGAAATGTTGAAATATGAAAGGTGGAATACAAAATCTTAGCACAATGGTTCAACAACCAATCCATAAATTAAAATTCTCAGTACATAATGTTTAGTAATTACAGGATTAGGCAGCAATTAACTATGATGAACCACAATATTTAGAGGCGGTAAAGGTGAAGAGACAAGTGTAAATCATTTTGGCTGCCGATGGTGCCGAAAGAAGCGGAATTCCCATAATGTGCTCTCCTGCATGCCATAGGCAACAATACTTTTGTCCAACCCTTGTGACGATCGCCTGCCCATCCTTCACCGCCTTCAGGAAGACTTTAGAGCATTATCAGGGTAGCATGAATTATATACTTAACCTAGTTGCCTCCACTCCGGTCATGTAGTTTGCAAGGTAATCATCAGTAAATGGTTTGGAAACCACATGAAAAGAGAAAAATCAGATACTCAGGTCTAATAGAGTAACTTGTTGTGGGCAGGGGGAAAAGTCAACACATTACTTACCATCCTAAAGTTCACTATTGTCTTGGACAAAGTGTAAATAAAGAGCTTAATTCCCATCACCCGTTTCTTTCGCCTAACAATCTTTCTTAGTTTCCTCACTGACGCTTGTTCATGAATATCTCATTGCCCCATATGCAAAAGGGATCGAAGCATGGATCAGTACCACTCATATATGTACCTACAAGCAACCAGTAAATGTTAGAAGCTAAAATGAGATTGCACAAATGAAGTAAAATACAACTACCTACATTCCTACTACAAATATTTTTAGAGATTCATATGAACAACATACAGATGTATATAGAATTATAGACATAGGTAGATTAGAATCTAGATTCACTCATTTTGTCCGTATGTAGCTATATTGGAATCTCTAAAAATAATATATTTAGGAACAGATGGTGTATAGACATGGGATGCAGCTAACCTCGACGGCAAAGAAACAACATCACCATTGTAGCCCTGTGTAAGTACATGGAAAGGCAGTGTTAACTACAACAGGGGTAACATCCACCAAAAATAGCAAATGGTAATAAAACGGCAGCATCTGTAGTGATATCTTCATTGCGAAAGAGTAGCAAGGTGCAATGGGACGGATAAAAAATGGATAGAATGTTTACTACAACAGACAACCTAGTATAGCCATTGAAACTGGTACTGATAGAAATGAAATTGACAAAGTTAAACATCGCAAGGCAGGTGTGGTAGAGCGAGAATGGCCCTGTTGTCTATGAAAAGGTAGGGAAAAAGATAAAACAGGCTAGGCGTTTTACTACAACATGCTTAATACATGAACACATACAAAACATGGCCATTGCAACTGGTATTGGTAAGATTCAACTGGTCAGTTCATACTTGGTAAGTCCCAGGGGTAGTTGCTGGGGCACTTCCTATGGACAAGAGCCCGCCCAAGTCGGCCGCAGCGGAGGCGAGGTGTTCCTCCGGGTCGAAGAGTGGATTATTGCCTCTGACATGTGGTACCTACAAGAAGCAAGTAAATGTTAGAAGCCAAACTGCAATTGCACAAATGATGTAAAATACTGTAAGACATGGGATGCAGCTAACCTTGACGGCAAAAAACAACATCGCCCGTTATGGGCCTGGTAAGTACATGGAAAGGCATGTAAGTATAACAGGGTTAGCATCCACCAAAAATAGCAAATGGGCAGCATCTTTAGATATCTTCATTGGAGGAGAGTAGCACCGGTAGCAAATGAACAGATTAAAAAATGGATCAACTATTAATTGCAATAGGCTTAATAGCCATTGAAATCAGTAATGATAAAAATGCAATTGGCAGAGTTAAACAATCGCAAGGCAGGTGCTGCCAGAGCAGAGAATGGCCCAGTTGTCTATAAAAAAGGTAGGAAAAGAGCTAAAAAGTGTTAGGCATGTTTACTACAACATGCTTAATACATTAACCGTGCAAACATAGCCATTGCAACTGGTATTGGTAAGATTGAACTGGTGAGTTCATACTTGGTAAGTCCTGAGAGGTAGTTGCTGGGACTTCATCTTGGACAGGCCCGCCCAAGTCAGCGGCGGCGGAGGCGAGCTATTCTTCCGGGTCGAAGCGTGGATCAGTGCCGCTGACATGTGTACCTACAGGCAACCAGTAAATGTTAGAAGATAAACTGCAATTGCACAAATGATGTAAATACTGTTAAGACATGGGATGCAGCTAAACCGACGGCAAACAACAACATTGCCCGTTATGACACTGCGTAAGTACATGGACAAGCATGTTAACTTCAACAGGGTTAGCATCCACCAAAAATAGCAAATGGGAAGCATCTCTAGTGATATCCTCAGTCATCTATTGTAAGTTTGTTGCTGGTATGGTGAAATGAGCTGGACAGTTAATACTTGAACATCACACAATGTGCAGTACTGAATAAACAAGGCACGAACATGCTTAATACATCAACCGTACAAAATATAGCCATTGTAAGTGGTTTTGTAAGATTGAGCTGGTCAGATCTACCTGGTAATTCATGGGGAGTAGCGCGCGGGGCACTTCATCTGGGCCAGAGCTTGCACCAAGTCGGCGGCGAAGGAGGCGAGGTGTTCCTCCGGGTCAACACGCACAGCGGTCGTCGCACCATCGACGACATCAGCTCCTCAACCTCCACATGATATGTGGTTGGGCTTGCGCGGTGATGATCTGGAGGTTGGGCGGTGGGGATTTGGAGGCATGAGGTGGTTTCGCAGGGCCATTTAAGTAATCAGGCCGGGGCCGTGATAGAGATCGATGGGTTACCTAACTGGATCGACGATGTCGGGCAGAACGTAGATGTGGTTGATGGTGGCGGCGGCTTGAGCTGCCGGGAGGGTGGAGGGGGGGAGATACTGCGAAAATTTGATGGGTGGGGATGTGGTGGGAGGAATAAATTCTGAAATCGCGCGCCTAATGGAAATTTCTCTGCGAAACTTGAAACTTGGGCGGGGGAAACACACAATGCAGACTATGCGCGTAAAATATTCGTGTGCGAGAAAAAGAGAAAATTGGCATATCCCGTCTCCAAAAAAAATGTACACGTGTAGTTGATTTTTTCGGTCAATGGTACGCTTGCTTTATTAGGATACATCACACAGGTAACTGACTTATGGATCATTAACGCAAAAAAAACGCACACGGGTACGCCATAGAAACCGTGTGTTTGTGATCTTCTAATAATTCTTATATCTATCAGCATCTCCAGCCGCACCTAATTTCAAAATTTTTTCATTGTATCAGGATTATTCAATGTACACGAACGAGGCAAGGTGAGACCCATGTACAATTATTGGTTTATGAAATGCAATCAAGTGCCAACCTGCCTCACTCGCATAGCCAGATTTGATCCTATGCAACAAGAGAGAAGTTCCTGCCATCCGCCAGTGCGGCAATTTAAGCCGGTGCGCGGCCAACTCGCGTGGCGAGGTGGGACTAAAAACCAGCTGCGGCCAGCTCTAGTCTCCGGTGGCTGCGGGCGGACATTTCAGGAGTATTAGGGCTGGGGTGGCGGCTACAAAACTTCAGTGAACACATGCTAATCAATGCTTAAAGCCTCAAAGGATGTGCTCACCGACATTGTACGTTAATAATAGATAGTACCAACTTAAATACTACTGGTAATTTGCTCTAAAACTAGTACGTATATAGTACATGGAGATGCTTGTAATTAATTATACAAACTTATGGGAGACAAACGACTAACTACTTCTCACATGCTGGCATCGGGGCATGTAGCCAAACGTCGTCGTTCTCCTACCCGGCTTGTCGGTGGCAGCCAACCGCATACTAGAATCAGCAGATTTGCCGTTCTGCCCTCTTTGCGCGTCTGCTAGCAGACGGCAAAGAAAGGCTTTGCCATCAGCCAGTAGAAAGCAGACGGCAAAGAGGCAGCGGAAGCAAAGGAAGGCTTTGCCATCAGCCATCTTTTTGCCGTCCGTAGTAGACGGCAAAGAAGCTTTGTCGTAAGCTAGCAGACGGCAAAGAGGGGGTTTGCCCACGGCTGTCAAACCCTAACGGGCCCCTCGTTGCCGTCTGCTAGCAGACGGCAAAGGGAGGCGGACGGCAAAGCTTAAAATAACTTAACGGCCGCGCCCCCCCGTCGCCCTTCTCTCTTTTCCTCTCTCTTTCCTCCCTGCCACCCGTGTCGTCGCCGCACACCGTCGCCGCCCCCTCCCCGCCCCGTCGCCGCCCCTCCCTGTGTTCCACCCCTCCCGAGCTCCCGCCGGAGCGCGGGTCGGCGCCGAGCCGCCCTCGAGGAGCACCGCCCGTCGCCGCCCCTCCCCGCCCCGTCCGCCGCCCCCACGGTGAGCCCCGCCACCCCCTTCTGCTTGTTTTTTTTTCTTTTTTGTGGTTTTTCTTTTCTGTTTTATGTTTTAGATATTAGATTAGGCTAAAGTGCTATGTATACCCCTGCTTGTGTTTGGTTGGAGGCCAGGAGCAAAATTAGATGTTTTTTTTGCGAGTAGATGTATATCTTTTTAACTAGCTTTTGCTAATTTTGAGTTGCCTGAATTTTTAAAAAGTACTCAGCCGACTAAAATTGCACATAGTTAGTGTATAATTCATCTTTGAAAGTTCACAATCCAAATGGAACTATGGGTAAATTCCGTCCCTGTTTAATATGTGAGAAGAAGATTGCGATGGTTGGATGTTAATCCGACGGACTAGAAAAGTATCCAACTAAAAAAAATTCAACTTACAAACTGAGACTTGACATATTGTGGTGTTCCAACCATCGCAGTCTCATTTCTTACATATAATTCATCTTTGAAAGTTCACATTCCAAATGGACTGTTAGAGAAAATTTAGTCCATGTTTAATAGTGACAAATGATATTTCGGTGGTTGGATGTATCCAAAGGACTATAAAAATATTGGAGATAAAAAAATTCAACTGACACTTGACATATTGTGATGTTACATCATGTATGATCATTAATTAGTTTAGGTTTTTTAGTTTAGGTTTAGGTTTAATTAGTTTAGGTTTTTTAGTTTAGTTAGTTTAGGTTTATTTAGTTTAGGTTTTTTAGTTAATTAGTTTAGGTTGAAGCAGTGAAGTGTGTTATGGAAAAGGAAAAGGAAAAAGGAAAAAGGTTAGTTTAGTTTAATTAGTTTAGGTTTTTTTTCTATTTTTTAAGAATAAACAAGAAAGATGAAAAAAAGAAGTAAAAGAAGAAGAGGGAAGAAGAAGAAGAAGATGATGAAAAAAAAGAACAATAGTAGAAGAAGAAGGAGAAGAAGAAGAAGAAAGAAGAAGATGAAAAAAAAGAAGTAGAAGAGAAGATGAAAAAGAGAAGGAGGAAAAGGAAAAAGAGGGTCGCCGATGGTCGAGGGTCGCCGAGTGGTCAAGGGGTCGAGGATCGAGGGGAAAAGGAGTCGAGGGTCTAGGGTCGAGGATCGAGGTGTCGAGGGGTCGAGAGGAAAAGGGGTCGAGGGATGAGGATCGAGGGGAAAATGAGTCGAGGATCTAGGGGTCGAGGATCAAGGTGTCGAGGGGTCGAGGGTCAAGGGGAAAGGGGTCGAGGGGTCGAGGATCAAGGGGAAAAGGAGTCGAGGGTCTAGGGGTCGAGGATCGAGGGGTCGAGGATTGAGGGGAAAAGGAGTCGAGGGTCTAGGGGTCGAGGATCGAGGTGTCGAGGAGTCGAGGGGAAAAGGGGTCGAGCGGTCGAGGGTCGCCGCCCCGACCCCCTGACCCCGACACCCCGACCCGACATGACACCCCGACCCCGCCGACACCCCGACACCGCGACCCCGACACAGCACCCCGACCCCGACACGGCACCCCGAGCCCGACACAGCACCCCGACACGACACCACCGACACTCCGACCCCCGACACGACACCCCGAGACCCCGACATGGCACCCCCCACCATGACACAGCACCCCGACCCCGACATGACACCCCCGACACCCTGACCCCGACACCTCCCGAAAAAGGTGCTCTTCGGCCTTCCAGAGGCCGACGGGGTCATATATTTGTGAATTATGAATTAGGTCAGGTATTCAATTATTATTATTATTAATATTATTAATTAGTTCATGTTATTAGGTATTCAATTTTTATTATGTTCATGATGATGAACACACTTAAATATTTTATTATGTATGTTGTACTCATTTCGTTTACTCTTTGTCATTGCAGGTGTTGACAGATGGTGGGTTCGGGTCGAGAGGCTCCGAGTCTCCTTCCTCGGTGCGTGCTGGGCGGGGTGCTATTATTCCACCCAGCACCTTGGAGAGGCTGGTAGACAGGATGCAGACACCGGCGGGGCGTTCTTCTTCGGGAGACAGGTCAGGGGAAGACGAAGAGGGCTGCTAGAGGTGAACGTGCGGCGGGGAGAGGTAGGAAGGCTGTTGTGCCTTCCTTGCCGCCACCCCCAGCTGATTCTCTGGACCACCGGAGTGCTTGTCTCAGGGACCGTCTGACTTGGACCCATCCGGACTCCGGTCCACGAGCTCGGGCCGACGAGCCTCGGGTCACCGAGCCTTGTCCGACGAGACTCGGGTCCAGGTCTTCATCCCAAGAGAGTCCGGTCCCAGAGTCTTGTCCCACGTTGTCCTAGAACTCTCCCAGAGATCATGAAGCGCCAGAGAGCCTAATCCTGAGATAAGGCCTCATTCATGGCCAATGGAGCTCACCTAGAGGCTAGGGCCAGGAGCTTCTGGCAGAGGCAAACAGGCAGGCGGTGCAGAGGGAGAGGAGTTGGAGGAGAGGAAGCTAGTATGTTGGGGCGGAGAGGAACCGGAACAACGCGTCTCACCAGGCCCTATACGAGCTCCTCGTGGTAAGTTTCTCCTGCATATTAGCCAAATCATGCATGTAATGTTTGTTTCATTACTATTAATATGACTGATTCGTGAAAAAAAATGTGCAGTCCGTGTGCGAGAAAAACGGTTGATCCCTCCGCCGATGCCCCAGATTGGTATACGAGGCACGGTGAGTTTCATTTGGATGGTATTAGTTACTAGTATTCACATTCAGTTGTATCATGCTAACGAGACATTGCAAATGATCGTTGGTGCAGCATGCCTCCCGACAAGCATCGACCGATCCTTCTCCGTCTCGAACGTGGCACATGTCATACATACTCCAACGTCTCCACACCTCCTAGTGAGATATGCTAATAGTGTTTCCTTTTTTTCTTTCTCTTCTATATTAGCTTAAGAAATGACCTACTTAGCTCCAAATGACTTATACTTACCATTTTTCCTCCAAAATGATTGATATGTTAGTTAGCTAAAAAATGGCATAACTAGCTAGGATAGCTCAATAATGATCTATAATTAGCTTAGCTAGTTCATTTATGACATAATTAGCTCACTTAGGTAAAAAAAATGCATAATAACCTTGGTTAGCTCCAAAATGACCTATACTTAGCTTATTTTCCTCGAAAATGACATAATAACCTTACTTAGCTCCAAAATGACATATTTTACCTAGGATAGCTATAAAATGACCTATACTTAGCATTTTTTCCTCCATAATGACTTGATATGCTTAGTTAGCTAAAAAATGGCATAGCTACATAGGATAGCTCAATAAGGATCTATAATTAGCTTAGCTAGTTCATTTATGACATAATTAGCTCACTTAGGTAAAAATGGCATAATAACCTTGGTTTAGCTCCAAAATGACCTATACTTAGCATATTTTCCTCAAAAATGACATAATAACACTTAGCTCAAAATGACATATTTTACCTAGGATAGCTATAAAATGACCTATACTTAGCATTTTTTCCTCAAAATGACTTGAATGCTTAGTTAGCTAAATGGCATAACTACCTAGGATAGCTCAATAATGATCTATAATTAGCTTAGCTAGTTCATTTATGACATAATTAGCTCACTTAGGTAAAAATGGCATAATAACCTTGGTTTAGCTCCAAAATGACCACTATACTTAGCTTATTTTCCTCACAAAATAACATAAAACCTTACTTAGCTCCAAAATGACATATTTTACCTAGGATAGATATAAAATGACCTATACTTAGCATTTTTTCCTCCAAAATGACTTGAATGCTTAGTTAGCTAAAAAATGGCATAACTACCTAGGATAGCTCAATAATGATCTAATTAGCTTAGCTAGTTCATTATGACATAAATTAGCTCACTTAGGTAAAAAATGGCATAATAACCTTGGTTTAGCTCCAAAATGACCTATACTTAGCTTATTTTCCTCGAAAATGACATAATAACCTTACTTAGCTCCAAATGACATACTTTACCTAGGATAGCTATAAAATGACCTATACTTAGCATTTTTTCCTCCTAAAGACTTATATGCTTAGTTAGCTCAAAAATGGATAACTTCTAGGTTAGCTCAAAAATGACCTAGACTTAGTCTCAGTTTATTATTGACATACTTAGCATACTTAGGTAAAAAATGGCATGATAGCCTTGGTTTAGCTCCAAAATGAGATAGACTTAGCTTATTTTCCTCGAAAATGACATAATAACCTTACTAATCTCAAAATGACCTATTTACTGAGCTTAGCTCTAAATTGACCACTTAGCATTTTTACCTAGCTTAGTAAAAATGGCATTTTTACCTACCTTAGTTAGAAGAAGAAGATAAAGAAGAGGAGAGAGGAGAAAAGAAAAGAGAAGAAAAATTCTTCTTCTTCTTCTTTTTCTTCTTTTCTCTTCTTCTTTCTAGCTAGTCTTCTTCTTCTTCTTCTAACTTTCTTCTTTCCCAATTTGCAGATTTCCTTTAGATGAGGAAGCTTGCATTGATGGAGTCTACTCTTCTCCTTGTGCTTCCTTTATGTTATGGAAACTTGTTGCAAACTTGTTTTGGATAGTATGTATGGATGAAACCATTTTATGTTTGATATGTTGTTGGAAACTTGTTATATATATGTTGTTGGAAACTTGTTATATATATGTTGTTGGAAACTTGTTATATATATGTGTTGGAAACTTGTTATATATATATATCTGTGAAATTCTGTGAAATTGAATGAATTTAAGAAAAAACAGAAAAAAAAGGGGCGTGTATAGGCTCTTTGCCGTCTGCCAGAGATGGCAAAGCTGCCACGTGGCAGCTACCTATGCAACCTGGGGTGTACTGGGCTTGCCTATTGGCAGCTTTGCCATCTGCTGGCAGACGGCAAAGATCTTTGCATCTTTGCCATCTGCCAGCGACGGCATCGCAAGCCATGTGGCAGCTACCTGGGCTTGCCTATTTGGGCACTTTGCCGTCTGCTAGCAGACGAAAAAGCACGCGTTAACCCCCTAACGGACCTAAGCTGCCACGTGTGTCATCGAGGCTTTTGCCGTCCGCGGATGGCAAAGGCCTTGCATCTTTGCCGTCCGCCAGCAGACGGCAAAGAGCCCTTTGCCATAGTCTTTTCAGCCGGATGTGTTGCCGTCTGCTGGCTGACGGCAAAGGCCTTTGCCGTCCGCCAGACATGCCTTTGCCGTCAGCCATGGCAGACGGCAAATCTCCTGATTCCTTAGTGCCGTGCTTTGATCTCCGCCGAGCTCTCCTCAGCATGGTGTGCGGCCTCTTCTTTCTTGCGGCGGCGGGACTTCTTTTCTTGACTGCTTTCTGCCTTTTCCGCTCCTTCTGGCGGCTTTGGCTGCCTCCAGATCCACCGCCATTTGGCCGTGGCAGCATCAAAGTCCACCCACGTACTTGTGCAGCTGCGGGCGGCGATGAACTCGGCGCGATGGGATGCCATCGCTTCCTTACCATGTGTGCGGTCGCTTCCTGACCATGTGTGTGGCTGCGGGCGGCAATGAACTTGGCGACGATGAATGACTGCCACTTATTCACTTGGGGGCTCGACACCGCACCGATAAGCGACTTGCATCACTGTGAGGTGGAGCGTTGGAGTCTGGAGGAGCAGGCTGCAGCGCCCCGGCAACTTGCCGGGGAGGTCTTGGGACTTTCTCTTGGGGTGGGCTCGACCGGACCACTCACGCCCGGCAAGGGAGACTTTTTCCTTGGTGATATCTCGTGCGTGTTGGGCTTGTCTTGGTCTTCTTGATCTGCCCTTTGATTCCAAAGAGCCTCTCTTCTGCTTGGCCTTGGTGAAGCTTACTTCGTTGTGTCGTGCCTGTGACGTGCTATTCGTGCACAAGTCAGGGGGAAACATACACCCCTGTTTGTGTACACCGACAGAAGCCCCCGGGCCTGATCCATATAGTGTCGCCAGGCATGTTGGGTTAGGGCCTAAATAGTGCATGGACACGCGTCAAAGTAGTGTTCGCGTGAGGGTGTAGCGGTTGTGATGACTAGTCAAACAACGTCCACTCCATGTAATTATCGCAGGTCGTGGGGTGTGTGGGACTGTAGTAGTTAATGTAAAATGGTAACTTTTGAGCGAGAGCGAAGCAGCGAGAGTCGCCCCTTCCCCCATGTTCGTTCTCACGAAAAGGAAAACACGAAGGGGAATGGCTCATTGCACCCGTTCTCCACCATCTTCCTCCTCAAGCCAAGCCACTGCTCTCCACGCCCACATTCACCTCGATGCTCACCCAAACTTCCATCCCTTCCAGGGCTCCTGAGGATGGGAAAGAAAGAAGTCGCCACCAAGGGGAAGCAGGCGGCCGCTGCGAAGGAGAGGGTTGCAGAAGGGAACAAGAAGAGGGCGGCGGAGCTGGACAAGAAGCAACGGGGAGATGTGGTTTTTTCTCTGCGAGCTTGAATAGCCATGCTCTGGTTGCAAGGTATGGATATATGGGGGAAGGGAAGTTCCACAGGGGCATGGGCCGCCCAAGGTTCTGCGGAGGGGATATAGGATCGCTGGATTCTTATTGATTTTTCTGCGCGTATTTCTTGCGGCCTCTGTCCCCCTTTCTCAGATTCTTTGAGGCAATGATGGTGTGTATGGATTCCACCTATTGGACTTACGCCAAATGCAAGGCGTGCATGGCAATTTTCGCCCATTTGTGCGAGAACTTTGTCGGGGGTCGCCCCCAATGTGGACCTGTTCAGGCATTTTTTTGTCCCGCGGGTAGAAAACAAGGCTCATCGCTCGGGAAACATAAGCTGGATCCCCCGTGAGAGGAGGGGGTTTGGGATTTCTTCCGGTCAGAACGCGCGGCAGATGGGAGGAATGGAGGGCGGACTGGTGCAGGCACGGGCGGAGTGCATGTGCGCGGCAATAACTGGAGGGAATTGGGCCTCAATGATGACGGCTTTGCCCGACGCTGAACATGATCACTCGTCTCAAAGCTGCCGGGTTAACCATCGACAGGTGGGAGCCAATTTCCTCGGCGCCGCATTGAGCCGCTGCAGAAGAGGGATAGGTTTGCTTGGTGGTAAGGAGACGCCGGAGACAGGATGCATCTATCACAGGACTTACCAACAACTTGTCAGTTTACGGGCACAGCTGGCTATGTGAACAACTATTCGCACTACAAAAAAAGACCACATCCATGACATTTTGGGCCGAACGAAATTTTTTCTGTCATGCTTATGACATTTCTATGACGATAATTGTGACAAAAGCACGTATCATCATAGATGTGGTGGGCTCCTACTCTATGACAAAAAATCATGAACAGAAAATCGGCTTTTCATCCTGGGCAGGCCGGGGACGCACCTGCATGATATTCTTTGGGCCGTCCATGACGAAAAAATCATGGTAGAAGGCGAGGCGAGGAAAATTTCGGCGAGTTCCCGGTTACGGTGGGGGTCGGGGGCGAGCGATGCACGGAGGGATTGCGCGTCTCCTCGTTCACGTACCGCGGTGGGTGCGAGGTTGGGCTCTAACTGAACGAGCGGAGCGTTCGCTTACTGAACCGAGCGATTTGCACTAGCTACGTTACTGAACCTGAGCGATCGATCCCTGGCTGTTAACTGAACCCGAGTGATTCTTCGCTACATGCTGCTGACTAAAGCCAATCGAACCTACTACTGCCTCTTGACGAAACAGTGACCATTGTTGGGGTTGGATGAACCAATTCCGTGGGGGTTGGATGAACAGGACCCCATGGTAGTAGAGGCTGTTGCCGCTGGATGAACAGGACCCCGATCGAGAGGAGGCCGCCACACACCGAGCCGGTTGGGGGTGGATGAACAGGACCTGGAGGGCAGGTTGAATAGGACCCCGTGTGGAGGGCTGGTGACAGTAGCTGGTGGACGCTGGATGAACAGGACCCCGTGGTGAAAAATAGCTGGTGGAGGCTGGAGGAAGTGACGGTGGGATGAAAAGTAGCGGGTCGAGGCTTGAGGAAGTCGAGTGGATGACAGTACGCCGGGCGGGGAGGCTGGAGCGAGGGTAGTACATCGGGATGAACAGTAGCCGTGGAGTCCTGTTTTGCAGCAGACGCCACACCCCTCCCATGAACAGGACCCTGTTTTGACCGTAGGCGCTCCAAGACAAGTCTGTTTCCTCTGTTTTTTGGTACGCCACACCCCTCCGATCAACAGCACCCCATTTCGACTGTAGGCACTCGAACACAAGTCGTTCCCTGTTGTGTGGTACGCCAGACCCTTCCAATAACAGGACCGTTTCGACTGTACGTGGTCGAACAGAAGGCGTTTTGTGGATTCAGGGCTTCGCAGACCCAGAAAGGTTCGAACTCTAGGGGGCGTGTGAAGAAGTCAACCTATCCAGTCAACCAACTCGTGCCCCACGGCCTAGTTCGATGAACAAGGAAGAAGATGGACATAGCGATTTAACCAGGTTCGGGCCACCTTGCGGGTTGTAAGACCTACTCCTGCTTTGGGTGGATTTGCCTCACGAGGGGCTGAGGATGAAACAAGTACAAGGGATGAACAACCTCGTGAGGTCTGCTCTGGTGAGGGAATGAGTCGAGAGGTTCAGATCCCCTTCTATGGTGGGGCTAACCTATACTTATAGTGGCCTTGGTCCTCTTCCCCAAAACATAGGCAGGAAGGGATTCACAACGGCCAATTGAAAGGGGACAAGTAGTACATCTATCTTGACGAAAGATGGTCTTCGCGTGCAAAGCTTCTAGTCGTGACGCTGCGGTTGGCTCGGCTATGACATCTTTCCTGTGTCCTGGTGGTCTTGGTCTCGTTGCACCGGAATGGAAACCTTGTTGAGTCTCGTTAACCCACGCCTGCGCTTGCCTCCTAGACACAAAGACGAAACTGTCTTCCCTGCGCCCGCTAGCGACACCTAGCCTTGGTCGTCATGGCTTGCGTCACCGCCAACTCATGAGGTTGGGGAGCTGCATAGGAATCTCCGCTTTAGGAGGCTGCCTGGGAGGCTGCTCCCTCAGAGGTCTTGGCGTCGTCCGCTCGCGAGGCTTGGCCCTTGCGAGGGTCTTGTCTGATAGTTCTTATATAGATGGGCCGTACAGGCCATCGATGGAGCCACGCCATGGGCCGCAGGCAGGCAAGTTGGGTACCCTGGTTCCCAGAACGCCGATAGTAGCCCCCGAGCCCAAGGCACGCTCGGACTTGGCTTCGAGGCGAAGCCAAAGGGCAAGGGCGAAGCGCCGCGGGCCCCGATCGCCTACGGGGTAGGCTGACGCGTTGCACTTGATGGGAAGTGGGCCTTTCCACTTCCCCACGCCGCCTCGGCAACTGCCCGACTTGACAACTGCCTGGTGCATGTAGAAAGGCCATCATTGCTTGGAGTGTCAGAGGCCGGTGGTTAGCCTTCCTTCGCTATAAATGGGGAGGGAGCAGAGCCCCAGCTTATCTTCATCTTCTCACCGCTCGCTCCTTCTTCTTCTTCTTCATCCCGCATCATCTTGCTAGAGCATCCATGGTGCCAGTGAGAAGGTTCTCGGCTTGCCGAGAAGGGAAAAAACCCCTCTGACAGGACCGGAGTTGCTCGCCAAAGAAAAAGGCACGGTTGCCCTCGCGATGCCACCGACGGCGCCATGGCAACGGACCCTGGCAGAATAATGCTCCACCGGGCGTCCCAGTCGGCGTGAAGTTCGTGCGGCATAGCCCGCCCACGGGGGGGCGCGCGGAGTCATGAGGGATGGGGTCGTGGAGGAAAACAAACGGTGGGCGCACGATCACCTTGCCTGCAAGCCCATGCGTGCAGCAAGGACGCGAGTTCGTGGTGTGGACGACAATGCCGCGCGCAGGGATCGGCGCGCGCGGTATCGCGACGGGATGATACAGGGGGGAAACGCGTTGAGCTGTGTGACAGCACAGAGGGTTGTGAGAAGTTAGAGGAGAGTGAGTGAGGCCCTACCCGACGACGTCTCATGACCGTGGGTGGGGCGCGATCGCTCGTGCCTGCAACTCGGAGGGGAGGCACGCCATACACTTCAAGAAGGACGCGGCGTCGACGCTCTTTTCAAGGTCTTCGGGGAGGAGGCCGGTGTCTGGAGTGTGCCCGTGGGGAGGCGATCGAGACAGTGACCACCCTTCAGGAAGGCCGGCGGCGAGCACACCGCGGGGTGAACTTGCCCTTGTCTTGTCCGTGACTTTCCGGCAGCAGCAGGGCTTCCTCCGTACTAGGCTCGAGCGACGACAACAGCCACGAGCCGCCGCGTCGCCATGCCCAGTCCTAGGGGAGGATGGTGCTATCCTGACATGTGGGCGACGCTGCCTGGGCGAGTCCTTAGGAGGCCCTTTTCTTTGTTTCATTCCTGTGAAAAAACCATGAAGGGCCCCGCGGGGGTGTTGTAAAAACCATGACACGTTTTCCTTAATGCTTGTGCCCCCAACTTATGTTGTGTTTGCGTCTCTCACTTTGGCAATGGGTGCCCCCTTTCATTCTCACGGTAGCTTAGTGCTTGCGTCGACAGGACCAAGTCCCCAGGCAAGCTTCGGCCATCGCTAGTATGCAAGATCGCGATGCCATGGTCAAGGCCAGTGGTTAGCGGCCGAGGTCCGGTAAGAGGCCTGAGGCGCGATGCTCAGGAAGTCCCTTTGGTGCACAAGCGGCTCCCGAAGGACTGAAAGGGAAGTTTCCTTGCCCAAGCGAATCGCGGATGCAGAGTCAGACTGTGATATGAGGTTCATGCCTGCGTGTGTGAGGTGACTAATTTGGTGACCTATGGTGGTTCCTTTGCTGCGAGGGTGAGCTTCTTGTGCGACGATAGGTGCGCCCTTCTCCCGATGCCCCCTCCACAGGGCTCCTACCGACTCCATTTCCCCCGCTCTGGGTGTCTATGTGCTCGAGGCCTGACTCTCGAGCGAGGTTCGGCCACCGCTGGTATGCCAGGTCGCGATGCCGTGGTCAAGGCTAGGGGACGAGGGCATGGATGAGAGCCGATAAGGGCCCCTGAGGCACAGATGCTCAAGAGCCCCCCTTTAACGGTCAGGCAACTTGCGCAAGAAAAGAGTGGCCGCGCCGAGGGAGCGCCTAGGAGGGGCCGCGCCTGGACCGTAGCGTGGCGCCCTTCCTGGTGACGAGGTGTTGGCGAGGTCGCTCGCGGTCCTGCCTTGGAGTCTTCTGCGAGTTAGCTGGGAAACATAACATGTAGCCGCGCTTGCTATCCTGCCGGTGATCTTTCTGCGAGAAGACAAAGGCACTAAGGACCCGGTGAGGTGATGTGCGTGGGGCCGGCCGTGAGCCAGATCTCGGTTCTTAGGTTTATCGACGCTACAGGGACGGACCCGAGCACAGGCGCCGTGCCAGTAGCCCCCGTTGCGGGATGAGCGAGAGGCGGGTTAGCAGCGCATGGACACCATGAAGGGCAACCCCCATAGATACGAGTCAACAGGCGTAATGGTAACCACCGTAATAACTTGAGCATGCATAACTGATCCAGGGTACATGAATCAAAATGACGCAGCTGTAGGGTGTGGGGACGAGATTGAGGATAATGCAGCCGAGGGGCGGCTCAACTGAAGAACCAAAAAGTCACCTGTCACCATCATGTAGAAGCGTGAGGTAGCTGAAGACGCGTGCTGCAAGATCGCTCCTCACGACCAGCTGGTCCTGAGGCCCAGAAGGCTCTAGGGGTTGAGGAGCTCACGAGGGTCTGACACATCCTTGCCAAGACCGCCTGGCGCATTGCCTCGTGAGCTGCCAAGGACACCCGCATGAGACGCTGGTACGAGGCGGGCATGGTCAGCAGGCCGAACGGCGTGCGGACGTAGTGCAGGGGTAGCCCCACTCCGGCCGACACGAGACAGCCAGAACAGCTCCTGAGAAGCAGCCCTATTAAGGCCTAGGATGTTGATGCAGACGCGCAGCTCCACCCATGTCAGGGCGGCAGCTGCACTGGATGGTGCGGGAAGATGCTCGCCACACATGGCTTGCGCCTTGAAGCTCCTCGATCGCTTGGTGATGAACTCCTGAGGGCCTGGCGCCTTGCGCCTTGCTCACGGAGGCGCGGATCAAAGCACGCCCCCACGTGGTGCCCGAACGCCTCCCTGTGACGTGTCAGGTTAGAGGCCTCCAGATGAGAGCCCCCGAGCCCGTCCTGAGAGGGGGTGCGAGCAAGCCTCATGCAAGAGGGAAGGGCGCCCCAGCAGTGGGCGCGGGGCCTAAGGCACGATCATCGGTGCCCCAGCCTCCTGGCGGGGCCCGTGGGAGGAGCTGCTTCTTTTTGGGGATGGCCTCAAGAGGCCGGATGGCACCCTCGTCGTCACGAGTTCTCGACCGCAGCAGCTTGGTAGGCGCACTCGAGGGAGAACACCGCGGCCTTTTCGTCGCAGTGTGACCATGATGATGCCGCCACTCCCTAGCATCTTGAGGACATTGTAGCCCTGGTGCGTCGCCGCCATGAACTTGGCGAGGGCCGGATACCTGAGGATGGCGTTGTGGAACGGGAAGCGGTTGTGGGCGACGTCGAAGTCGATAAGTCGGTGTGGTAGTTGTCGCGCTTGCCAAGGGGACGGGAGGCAGATCGCCCTATGGGGACGTGGAGCGTCGGTTACTCCTGAGAAGGGCTTGGTAGGCTGAAGCTAGTCGGTAGGGCACCTGAGCGTCTCAAACGTCTTGACAGAGGAGAACGTTGAGCCCGCGCCACCATCGATGAGCGTTTTGGTGAGAGGACGTTGCTGATGGTCGGTGCCAGAGCATCGGGACGAGCGCGCCACGCGGCGGCTGAACACTTGAGCTGGTACGTAGAGTCGAAGGTGATGGGTACTTGGACCACCTGAGGGGAAGTGACGCCTCAAGCTTGGGAAGGGCGCGTTCACCTCGCGAGCGAACTGCTTGAAGATGCGATGAGAGGCGGGGGGCCTGAGCACCACCCATCATCTTGGCAGTTGTCGTCGTTTCTCCTTGGATGCGGCGGGCAGCGAGGAAGGCCAGCATTGCCCTGAGGATGGTCCTCACGAGGCTGATCACGCCAGGGGCCTTCTCGAGGCTGGCCTGAGCGGTCCTCACGAGGATGATACGCAGTCCTGGCAGAGGTCGCGGTTGTCCCAGCGGCCACCACATGGCCCTCCGCCGCCGTAGCCCGCGGTCGCTGCACTCGGGATGGCGGCCGAGGCGCTGTCACGGATTGCCCTGAGTCCTCGCAGTCGTTGGTGTTGTGGCTGTGGATGTTGTGGAAGGCGCAGAACGGGCGATTGCCTTGGAGGATTCGCCGTGGTCGCAGCCACGCTTCATCTCGATTCCTTGGCTAGCACGGCGGGGCCCTTGCGCTTCACTTCCTTAGCCTTGGCCCTTCTTGCTTCAGGATCGACCTCCTGGAGCTCCAGGAGGGAGATGCGACCTTCCTCTTCCCTCGCGCACTGGTTGCCATGTTGAACATCTCCAGGGCCGAGCACATATCGTCGTGCATGGAGAGCTCCTCCTTCATCTTGACATCCCGGAGCCCTCAGAGAACGCCGAAATGATGGCCTCATCCGACACCTTGGGATCTTGAGGCGAATGTTTGTGAAGCGCTGTAGTGTACTTGTGCAAAGGTCTCGCTCGGCTACTGCTTTATGCGCCGCAGGTCGCCTACATGTAGGAGCGCGGTCGTGAGTGCCCTGGAAGTTGGCGATTGAAGCGCTCGCGGAGCTGGTCTAGGAGGAGATTGACCCCACGGGGAGGTTCAGGAGCCAAGAACGAGCGCCGTCTTGAGGGCCATGGGGAACTAGTTCGCCATGACCTTGTCCTCGCTGTTTGCCGCTCGATGCTTAGCTCGTAGAGCTGGGAGAATCCGCGGGATCAGGGGAGTGCCGGAGTTAGCATGGAGGCAGATCCGGTTGAACTTGCCGGGCCATACGATGAGGCGCAGTTCCGGGGTGAAAGACGGCAGCCTGCCGGAATCACAGGGGCCGGCGCGCATGGGGGGGGAGCTTGATCTGGTGCCTGCCGCCCACGCCTCTGGTGGCACGCGGTCTTGAGCGGCGGTGCTTGGAAGCGCGCGCGCTTCTCCTTGGGGCTCTAACACCTCGCAGCTTTCCTCATCGCGCGCCGGTTTGCTTTGCGTGGGGGTCGAGCTGGGGGTGCTCACGCCTGGGCTGGGGTCCACATCGTGCAGAGGAGGTGGAGGAGCCGCGCCGTGAGCCACGCGCCCGCCAGGCGGACGGAGGGGACGAGGCAAACGGGACGGTGCAGAGGAGCTTCACACGGCAGCGTTGATGAGCTCGGCGATGCGGCCGAGCCAGTCGTCATAGAGGTCGTTGGCTGGACGATAGCGCAAAAAGCTCACGCGCCATGAGCAGCGCAGCCTGCGCGTTCGCCTGCCCGCGACGCAATGAGAAGACGGACGCGGGCGGAGGGGTGAGGGGTCGCGGGGGGGCGCGCCGTAGCGCGAGGTCCGAGGTAGGCAGACGACGAGGTCCTGCCTGTTCGTGGCAGGGACCAGGGTCGGTGGTGGCGTTGGCCAAGGGGAAGCAGAGCGGCGAGGGGCGTCGGTACCCACGAGTGCCGTCTGGGCGACACGAGCGGCCCGGCGCTCGGCACGAACACGGCGAGGGTCGGCCATAGGAAAGACGGAACGGCGGCGGAGCGAACGGTGGAAGATGGGGCTTCCACACGCCCTACCTGGCGCGCCAAATGTTGGATTTAGGCTCCGCAGACCCAAGAAAGGTTCGAACTCTGGGGGCGTGTGCGAAGAAGTCAACCATCCGGCCAACCAATCGTCGCCCCACGGCCTAGCTCGATGAACAAGGGAGAAGATGGACACAGTGATTAACCAGGTTCGGGCCAATTGCTTGTGGTAAGACCCTACTCCTAATTTGTGATGGATTTGCCTTACGAGGGGCTGAGGATGAGCAAGTATAAGGGATGAACAACCTTGCGAGGTCCTGCTATGTGAGGGAATGAGTCGAGAGGTTCGGATTCCCCTTCTATGTGGGTCGAACCTATACTTATAGTGGCTCTTGGTCCTCTTCCCCAAAACGTAGGCGGGGAAGGGATTCCACAACGGCCAATTTGAAAGGGGACAAGTAGTACATCTTATCCTGATGAAAGGTGGTCTTCGCTGCAAAGCTTCTAGTCGTGACACTGCGGTGGGCTCGGCGATGACATCTTTTGCCGTCTGGTGGTCTTGGTTCGTTGCACCGGAATGAAAAAAAACCTTTGCAGGAGTCCTCGGGAACCCACGCCCGCGCTTGCCTCCTTAGCACCAAAGAGGAAATGTCTTGCCTGCGCTCGCTGGCGGCACGCCTAGCCTTGGTCGTCATGGCTTGCGTCACCGCAACCTCATGAGGTTGGGCACCTGATAGGAATTCTCGCTCCTCAAGGAGGCAGCACTGGGGAGGCCGCTCCCTCCGAAGGTCTTGGCGTCGTCTGCCTCGCAAGGCTTGGCCCCTCGTGAGGGTCTTGTCTTGATAGTCTTTGTAGATGGGCCGTACCAGGCCGTCGATGGAGCCACGCCGTGGGCCGAAGGCGGCATGTCTGGGTACCCCGGTTCCCAGAATACCGACAGTTTCCTCCGTTTTGGTACGCAGACCCCGTTCTGGCTGTTCGTCCAAGCCAGTTGGCTCCCGTGAACACGACCATTCCGACCCAGTGGCTTCGCTCCCGATGAACAGGACGCGTTCCGACCCAGTCACTTGGCTCCCGGTGAACACGACACTGGTTCCTCATTCCGACCCAGCCGGTTAGCTGCGATGAACAGGACAACGTCGCTGCCGTCCTGTTGCCTCTCCAGTACACGAGCCCTGGCCGTCCGTTATGCGCGAGTACGTGTTTGAGACCCCGGCTCGTATGTACGTATGTGGCTGTATTTTTTGGCGTGTGGATGTATGTACGTGTACATGGTTTAGACGGGACATCCTAACTGCTACATGGGGGGCTTCTACTATGGACATGTGCCGCTACTTACTCGGCACGGTTTGTGGGGCAAGGACGATCGACAGTATGTACGTATACATTCGCGACAAGAATGACAGACACGCTACATACGCTCAGGGGGGGCTAGTGTCAGGGAGGAGATTAAGGACGCACTTGCCTGCATGAAGATATAACTGGCTGGGTCCCCAGCTGTCAGTGGGAGGAATAAATTTTGCTAGGTAATAAGGACGCACTTCCTTGCGTGAGAAAAAATGTGCTGGGCCGGCGGCCACGGAGGGTAGGAGGGAGGAAAAAAAGGAGCATTTACCCCCTTCCAATTTCATGGTAAAAAAGGAGCAGTGCATGCATGCGGTCCATGGGCACGTCCCCACTGTCAGCCTCTCACGTACAGTCATCTTCCGTGACTCTCATTTGTTGACCACGGTAACCAACCGTGCCGAGTGCACCAAGGCTGGTGGACGACGGCGAGGCCCAGACTGGAATGACCGGGAGGGGGAAGACGCGGGTATGTGGAGTCGCAGATGGAGAGGAGTGGAGGAAAACTTGACTGGTACGGGTGTGCGGCAGCACTGCCGCCCATGGGAGACAGGAGACAAGAACAAAGTTTGAAGACAGCAGCATGGCGTTGGATTAACATCCAACGGTCCAGCTGCTAGAATCATTTGTGATTAAGTTGACAAAGCCTGCGTACGCGTCAGCTTAGTAGGCCCACAAGTCAGCGACCAAATCTGCGGGTTCCCAGCTGTCATCGAGAGGAATAGTTTTTTTCGCATAATAGGAGGCACTTCCTTCCGTGGGAAGATACATCGGTGGGTCCCAGCTTGTCAGGGGGGAGGAAACATTTTTTCAGCTTAATAAGGAGGAACTTTCCTTGCGTGCGACCATGGACCTCGTGGGTCCAGCTGTCAGGCTCTCCACGTATACAGTCTCTTTCGGACTCTTGTTTGTAGCTTGTGCGCCGGGAGAAAGGCGAGGAAGGATGGACGACGGCGAGAGCGGTTCCGGAAGGAAGCCCAGTGGAAAGATGGGAGAGGAGAGAATTGGGGAGATAAGGGCGCGGAGCGGAAGAGCAGAGTGGGGCTGGCCGGGAGACTGACGGGGAGGTGGCGGAGACTTAGAAGAAGAGAGGAAGCCAGGAGCGTAAGAACGGAGAAAGAGGACGTGTTTGTCCGTCTACGCTTGGGTTTCCTTTACGCGCCGTCCGGCGGGGGGGTGGGGGTTCCCGGCGACGCAGGGAGGAAGAGGGAAAGAAGATGAGAGATTGAAGGTGCATGCGGGCGTGGATATAAAATCCAATCGCTGTGGATGTCAAAATCATTTGTGACTAAGTTGAACGTGCCTTGCGTAGGCTTCGACTATTGGCCCACATGTTGCAGCTGCAAAAATGTGGCATATATTTACCCATTGTTTTCTAGAATTTACAGTCCATCTGCGGCGGGGTGAACAATAATTTGCGTCTCATGCGGCCCATTTAATATTTTCTAAGATCAAGCCCCGCCAATTGCACTTTCTTGAAATAGACGAATTAGCTGGGGCTTGTTCTATTTAATGTAGGTTAGAAGGAGCAATTAATATCAAAAAATAAATGGAGCTACCATTTTATTATATATAAATTTAACAAATTAGAGAGTTATGCTCCAAAGAAAAATGAACGTGCGTTATTATTACATGGGTCCTTAAAATATTCGCAAACTTTTGTACGCAATCACCAGGATTTTCCTTGCGGTGAGGGGGAGTCAAAAACAACCAGGACTTTCCGTGCCATAACTTGTGTTAAAATTTTACTTTATAGTTAATAAGATCGGGGATGTTTTTACATGTATATATAAGTCTCTATTAAATATACGCATAAATGTAATAATATAAATAATATATTATGTGGTTAGAAGGGAAAACATAAATATGGACACTAACACGTACTTATTTTATATATATGATAAATAGAACAGAGATCTGCGATATTAAAAAAATACATTGGGTTGCCGATTGTTTAAGAAAAAGTAAAAACTACGATGGGAGGACCATAGGCCGGTACGTACATGAGGGACCTCAGAAATAAGTTGAAACCATTGTCTTGGTATGTCGTGGGGCTACGCATGTTAAAAAACAAAACCTAGGCCTAGCTGATACTTGTTCGCCCCTCTAAAAAATTACTAGCTAGATACCCGATTACCCCTTTCCCGCAACAAAAAAGGACCGATTACCCCCGAAAAAAAAAAAAAGTCCCCGATGACAGTCATCGTTGGAAATTTTTTCGTTATTGACTAGGTGTGACAAACCTGTGTGCCCCAACGTCAGTATACAATTAGGAGGGAAGCTTTTTTTCAATGAGGAACTCTGCTTGCTACGGCTTGGACATGGTGGGTCCCCACTATCACGACTCTCGGCATCGTCCTCTCCGGATTCCCTCTGTTTGTTGAGCATGTTGACAATGGCAGACGGCGGCGCCCACAGCGAGCACCACACGAATGGGAAAGAACTGGAGCAGGGAAGCTGCCTTCATTCTTTGAACATACCGCACTAGCCCGGTGGCTGCAGCCCTTCCCCCAAAGTTGTACGCCCGGGTTCGATTCCAACTAGTGCAGTTGAAAATAATATAAACCCTTGCCAAAATTTCGTCCCTAGTTACCCAGTTTTTCGCACACTCAACATTGTCATGCCATTTTGAAAAATAGCATCTTTTTTGACTTTGCATCATATGAAGAGGTGCTATACATGATGTGATCAACATGATAATTAACTTGTTGTTAGTTCCATTTTTTTATAATGAATAAAATTTCCAACATTCTGTATCCATGTTTGAAAAGTGCGTGGTGTTGATTTAAATGCTCTGCCTGAAACTTGCCATTCTTATCATGAAAATCACTGGACAAGCAGCCATAGACGTGGTTGGATTCGATGCCAACGCTTGTCAATCCCCGCAGCGCGGGGGAAATAAAAATTCCATCTCGGTGCGCGTTGGGGAAATGAGAGTGAAACGGTATTAAAGGGGGGGTCGGCGGTTGTGCAAATGAAGAAGCACATCCAGACGTGGTTTTTTTCTCAGTGGATGGCTCTCGATGGACGGTTTTGACTGGCCTCTGCACCATACAACTTGTATTTTTAGCCCCCAGTCCGTGGCTGGACTAGCAGCCATTTGCTGGGCAGGCCAACCTATAGAAAAGCAAGCACTTGATTTTTCAATCAAGCGTCCAAAAACAACACCCCCCCCGCCACACAGTTACTATGTTGTTTTGAGGCCGAAAAAATTACCGGCAGGGGTTGACGCGGGGAGGGGGGGAAAGGAAGCAAAAAAAGATTAAAAAAAGCTGATCGCATTGCTACCTCTAACCAAGCAGGCAGGTGTGCACTTCCTTCTCGGAAGAAGGTGTGTGCCGTTGGACCACTCACACAATCACACATCCACAGTAGACATTCTAAAAAGTTCACAAATGTACAAGTACAATAGAAAAGGTAAAATCGTATCAAACTCAGGCTTCATAGGACACATTCATATTCAATAGCAACATCACAACAACCAACTCAAAGCTTCATTATTCACCAAGTTCAGCATGTCTATGGCATCCAAAATGATTGATAGATCACAAGCAATATTATAGATAATTCACAAAAGATTCAGATATACACATGCTCAGAATGTTATGCATCCAAATGATTGAGATCTCACAACCAATATCACCAGGACAAACTTAATTAACCTAGGGTACAGACTGGTAATGTAGGTGTTCATCAGATGGTATTCCTTGCTAAAGAATAATCTTGTACGAGTAAACTTCGAGTACTGTAGGGCGGATCCGGGGATGGACCCCCAAGTTAGCCTCATCAGCACTTTAACCATATTCAAGACATCGGGGCTGGACGAGTGAACCTCACGTCCGAACTAGTAATAAGACCACGGACCTCCTCCAGAAGAAGGCCAGCACTCCCGAAGGCGGCTGTGGGTACGGCGCGCTCTAGTAGGCGGCACAGGCCCCTTCCTAGGAGTTTGAGCCCCCCCCCGACCAGAAGACACAGATGGGGCATGGGATTTAAAGTGGGCGCCAGCCTCCCACCCAAATCACACGGGGCGCATATGCTAACAGTGGGCACCACAGGCGGACGCCGACCCGACAGGCGCGAAGATGTAGACCCATGGCGGAGCAAGAAAAGGAATCCGTTAAAATAAAGGCACGGCTGCCACATGAAGGAGCAATTCACAGAGCCCCGGTGGCCTATAGGCGATGGGCCCACTGTCGGCCGGTTCTCGGCAGCCGGCGGGGCCCAGAAGAGCGGGCCCCAACCAGCCAGCGGAGAACCCGGGACCCGTAGACGCTGGCAGCCGGGGCCCACCACCCGCCACATTACCATTGTACATCCCCTAGGGGGTGTAGCCTATAAAACCCCCCAGACCACACCATGCAAAGGGTTGGTTCATCCTCAGGTTCCACCACACACCAACCACAACAGGGATAGGAGAGAGCTAGCCTTGCCCTCTCCCTTCAATCCTTCTGGCGAATAGATCTAGGAGAACAATGTATCTTTGCTTCCATGTTCAGTGGATCATGCGGAGGAACCCACAGAGCAGAGTAGGGGTTTATCTCTTAGGAGAAGCCCCCTTAAACCTGGGTAGGGTAGATCCGTGTCCATCCGGAGCTTGTGCCCACTCCCGTTCCAGGACCGACGATGTCCATGACCCCAACCATTGATAAAGCCACCCCCTGTGCATCTGTCAACGATATTACCACGAAGTCAGTGGCAACCCACCATGGGGCCAGCAGCGACGGTCGGCCAGAGACACCTTTCTGTACGAGGAACCTGTTCCTCTCCGGAGAGTGTGCAGGCTCTGGCGAGGTCAGCGGCTCGATGCGCCAGCCCTCGCCAGCCTGGAGCATAGCGTGAGGCGGGAGCTTCCTTCCCAGGCGGGTCATCGCGCCGGCCTCTTCGGCGAAATCCAGCCGCTTCGACGAGGCCCGCCCGCGATGCATGAGCAGCCGACTCCCTCACCGAGATTTTCGGCAGGCTGCGCTATTGCCCGACATTGGCATACACTAACGATTTCCCCACGCTTAGGGAGAGCGTCGACGATCCCCTCCCTCCTTGCCGCCAGCGAAGACCCGGCGGGAGACCGCAGCGCTGACGCAGACCCTTGGCAGAGTGATGGTCATCGACGATGGCGGTGGGGTGATGGCGGCATCCAACCAGGATCCGTGGACGCGACATCACGCCCCCCTGGCGACGCCTCCTCACCCTGGAGCCAGCAGGCGGGAGCTGGAGGAGTTCCGCGTCAAGATTTTCGACAGCGTTCCAGATGGCGGCGCTGTGATGAAACGCGCGTGAAGCACTAGCGCAAAATCGACCCACCATGGTCGGGGGACGCGGCTGTGGATGAGCTAGCCGGGGCCGGCACCATCAGCAACGCGCGCGGTGTGATCGCCAGCATGCTGGGGGTTGGATGCCGGTCTACGGACCCAAGCGCAGAACATGAAGGCGCCCGGACGGCCGAGACGAGCTCAAGCATGTAGGGCGACGAGCACGAGAGAACTGGAGCGCCTCCAGCAGCTCATCGACGCTGCGAACCGCGAAGCAGGACACGGGCAAACCGTGGGTGGGAGGGGTGCTGATGCGTCGGACACACGGGCCCGCAACGAGAACGGCGCGACCTCTCGATCCCCTAGAGGCGGGAGGCGCGGGCGGCCGAGAGAGCCGAGCGGCTGCCAGCAACAGCCAGTGCACGTTGCCCACCAAGTAGCGGCAGCCACCCGGAAGATCTCCAAGGACACCCGTAGGCCTCGACGCCGGCGGGAGAGTGCTGCTTCTTCGGGGGGGAGAGGGCGGCTACCCCGCGTCACCGTGTTGAACACCCACCACTCAGCACCCGGATCGGACCCCGTGAAGCAGTCGGCGAAATCGACGCACGCCACCGGATCGAGGGCATGGATCGTCTGCTTGCCTGAAGAGGAGCACACAGTGGGCCGGCCTGTTTCGGCCCCGCATCCGCGATGGACCTTTCCCAAAGGTTCACGCCCCAGAGACACGCCCAAGTACAACGGCGTCATGGAAAGCCGGGAAGACTTGCTGATCGACTACTCCGCAGCAGCGGCATCGCCAACGGCACAAGCGCGTCGCGTCAAGTACGTCCGCTCATGTTCTTGGCAAGGGCCCGGACATGCTGAACATCTCAAGCCCGAAAGCATCAACAGCTGGGTAGACTTCAGTGATGCCTCATCTGCAACTTCACAAGCACTGTACAAGCGCCCCCAGCTTCCCTAGCCCTCGCCATGTTGCACAATGGGGAACTAACCGCGTTACTCGCGACTACCTGACGCGTTGGGGCGAGCGCACAAATCCTCGCGATAGGGGGTCCACGAGGTTGCCCTGAAAGCATCGCGTACTTCACCGCCGGGTGCAGAGAAGGCACCGCTCAAGCAAAAACATGCTCTTGTGCCGACGAGCCGGCACCTTGGGACGAGCTCCTGGTCATGGCCCGACAAGTACGCCACTGCGACTCCTCATGAGCTGGAGATCCGAGTTGACGCGCCGGCGGGTGGTCGAGCCGGGTTCCCAAGCTCCGGCTGGCGACACCAAAACAGCGCCAGCCAGCCGAACGACAACAAGCGGAAGGCCCCGCAAGTCGGCTTCCAAACAGCCGGCCGGGCAGCCTGGGCGCCCCAAGTGTCAGGGGGCGGCAAGGGTGCCCGGGCAGGCCCTGCTTCTCCTTTGAGCAAGCCCTCGATTGCCCCATTGGCAAGTCTCCATTAGCGGCTGCGAAACCCGTACAACCACCACAACGAGGATTTTTTTGAAGTTGCAAACGGGCTCGCCGGATTTGCCAAGGGCGAGGCCTGCGCCTACACCGCCTGTCGGCCGGTGGTTGGATCGGCTGTTCAGCAACCGGCCGAGTCGCCGGCATCTTCAAGATGAGTTACGAAAGAAGAACGCCACTAAGTCGTCTTCACAAGCTGGTAAAAAGCGATGAACAACCACAACAGAGGCCAGCAGCACCGCGAGGTGAACGGTGTCAGCCTAGAGGGTCCCACCTTCACTGCAACGGGTTACCGCGAGGCCCTTCACCTGGAGTCGCGGTGTACACACGGCACTCGATGCCTGCCCGCGGTGAGTACGCTCTGGGGCTAGAGTCCACCTTCTTCACAAAGAAGGCGGACTGCCGCTTCAGCCCGAGTCCTGATAGATGGCGGCAGAGCATAACATCTCTGACTACCGAAACCCATGGAGCTGTTGGATCAAGGCGAAGCAAATCTCAACCAGCCGGACCTATCCTCCCCGGCATAGTGCCCGGCTTTTGCTCTCCAAGAGGTAAGATCAAGATCGATTGTCCGGTTCGGCGACCAAGAGCCACTTCCGCCGCGAGCAAAATATGTTCTGAGGTGGTCGGACTGGACAGCCCCTACCACGCGCCTTGGGCCGCCCGACGTGGCCCAAATTCATGATGGTCCCAACAGGCCTACTTGATGGAAAAGGATGTCCGGGTACCAAGGGCCATATTCACTGTCACACAGCGACTACAGAAGTCGCTAGATTGCGCCGCCCGCCAGCAGCAGGCATGGCGAGAGTCCCTCCATCGTCACCCAAAGAGCAAGAGAACAGCGTCTCCTTGACCGGGATGGTTAAGCATGGAAGCGAGAAGCTGTCAACACCCCCCCAAAAATTTAATATGTTTTTGTTTACAAATAAAAAATTGGCCAGAAATTAAAATTTGAAATTATATTAAGTCTTGTGTGATTTTCAGGGTATTTCTGTTCTGTTTTCCAAAATTCTTTCCCCCTCCATATAGAAATTTTTGAAAATACATATTGTGGATTTGGTAGGTTTCTACAAAAATTCAATTACATTGTAAACAGTAAGAATTATTTTCAAAATAAAATTTGCCCAAACAATTCTGTTAGTAGCATTTACAATATTTTAAAGCCTCTGTTGAACTAAAACTAATTTAAATAATCTCCTTTTCAAAATTCCACAAAAAATATGGGATGTCATGTGTTGCCCCAATATCACTTTCATGCAAAAAAACCCTTGGTGTTTTCAAATTTGCAGTGAACACAACCTCTTTCTAAATTCGGTCCTGACAGTTGGTTTTACTACAACACCATATTTTCCTGCTCCATTAATTCTGAAATTTTTCCACCTATAGTCATTCAAACAAAACCCCCGTAATCACAATTTTCTCCAATTGGAACCTTTCTTAAGTCACAAAAATATTCCCCCTAAAGTTATGTCCATGAAATGAATTCTCAGTAAAACTTACCACTAGAAAGTTGCTCCCTTCTCACAAAATCAACTCCACAGCATCTTGTCATCTAGAGAAGCCATCACACATGCCAAGTTCACATCCAACCAAACCCTTATAGATGCTCGAGCATTTATCAAGCACACGTGTGATGACCACATTTTGGCAAGTCTTAAGCCTGCATTGGGAACTTGAGCTATGGCCTAACCATAGCATGTCTCACATCCCATCATCCATGTAAAGCATCAACTGCCAATTTTCAGCCAATTGGGTCACTTTAGATGACCATTGGCATCTTCGGCGAGCACACCAGGGGCATGCTCCAGAGGCGTGGCCAGCGCCGTACTTGCAGCCCGTGACATCGTGGGCTACTGCGTGCCCCTGACTGCCTCCCCTGCTCGCACAGAGCCTGCCACATGGCATCCCCACGTCACCCTGAGACCTCGTTCCCGACATCTTCCTTGACCCTATAGCGTCGGTCCTCACCAGCCAGTCGCAGTCCCTAGCCGACCGCGCACAGTTCACGTCAGACACCACGTCCCGAGACGCCCTTCCCGGCCATTGCAACGCGCCTCCTCGCCTTAACGCGGTCGCGCCTGTACCCACCGACTCATCACACACGCCGCCAAACCACTCCACGACACTCATTACACGTACCTAACCACCTTGGCTGGCGCAATTTAAATGGCCTCTGCCGCCATCATGCTTATCTCTGGGAAGCCCGCGAACCGACCCTTCCCGGCTAGTTAAAGCACGCCCCGAGCACTCCTTCGACACGTTCCACTTTCCTCCTCCTCCCTCTGAGAGCTCCCCAGAGGCAGCCCGTGTGCGGACCAGACGAGCGTCAACTTCACCGTTTCTGACCGCAGGTGGCCGTGTCCACCTCGGTCAAAATTCCCACGCCACGAGTTCCCCCTCTTCAGTTCTCCCGAGCAGCACACCTAAGCTCTCCACGGACCCGTTCCACCGCTTATCCTGCTCGGGAGGCCATCGAGGTAAAAGACCATCCTGGCACGACGACGCCGTTCCGCGCAAAAGCTCACGCCCGGCCCACTCATACCCGGTACGGCGGCACCGTGGAGGATACCATGAGGAACCGCCTCGGGCCCTCCTGAAGTACGGGTTGGTCTTGTTTTCGAACGGTGCGCGTTCGCCGGCGAGGTCCGCAGGAAGTACGCCGCTGTTTGCATGAGGAGGCACGCCCGCGGCGCACCGGTGTTTAAAACTGCACCAGTGGGCCAGCGCGGGCCAACGTCAGTGACCAGAGGGTCCATAAGTGGAAACGGCTTTTCAGAATAAGTCTTCGACGTCATTACCACACAGTCGAAAGGCTGGGCCGGCACCCCAGCCGCCAAGAGAAGTAACGTCGTTGACTAAAACACGTTCGGGCGATTCTCTGCTTTTCCTTTTTTCTTTTTCAGTTATTACCAATAATTCTACAGAACTCATTTTTCAAGTCCCCAAAATTTGTGACTCAAAATTTTTAATGTTCTAAATCAGCTCTATTATTCAAAGCTTGGTGAACCACTTTTTTTAAAGCTTTATCTCCATGGATCTTTGCAATTAGTCCATTTCTCGAATTATTTAGATAGAAACCTCTTCTAAGTAATTCATAGCGACTCCAAAATGTCGCATATGATTCCTTTGTTGGTATTTTTAATTTTTCATTTCGTTTATTATTAGTATTTATTTCAAAAACATATTTGAAAACAATTTTGGCACTGCTTTCTTGAATTATGTGGTAATTCAAATTATTTATTGGACAATAGGAAATGGCGGAAGCTACATTTTTCAACACTTTTGGAGATGACACCCAGCTACTTTCTGCCTACTCAAGGACAAGCAGTCTCGACACTTGTATGGTGAATGCATGGTGGTTATTTGCATGATCGTGGAATTATGAATAATTTGAATTCTAATAAAAACTTAGGCCCATCTCGCAATCTGTCGCATGCATGCATGATCATGGAATATTTTCTCTGCATGCACTCCACTCAAAGTTTTGACCTGCCCAGCCAATTGTGAGAAATCCAGGAAGACGTGCTCCTGCTTGGATGTCCGGTGGGCACGGCCATTTTCTGACCACGGATGGTGTCACCGTGATTATATGGGAGATTGCAGGGTTGTGACCCGTTGTGTATTACTGTCTGAGACCAAATACTGGTTGTGTAACCCAACAGGCAGGACAAAATAATGAGCTCTGAGTCGACGTTAGATCGAGGTACTCGTTCAGCCGTAACCCCCCAAATTTGATCGTGCTACCAACATGTCCCTACCAAAGGTACCGGGTAGCGTTCATAAGTTGTTAACCCCTTTCCTGCACACCACTGATACAGAGAGGAAATAGTGGAAGATACCATTGATTAATCGGTAGGCATGCCATTGGTCCGGGGGCTGGGTTGCTCTAACCGAAGGTAGTCGGGGAGGAGGTCGAACCAATTCTTCCTTGCAGCGCCGATATAATATGTCCGATCCCATTGACTATTGGACCGGTTGTAGCCTTCCATTTAGACGTTTTCCTCCATCACTTGCCGTGGGTGATTCTCTGGCTTTGGTACCGTTAACGCTGGTCATGCTCGCGGTTAGGGTGTTTCAACACAAGACAGTAATAGGAATTAGTCAGTGTAGTGTGAGTGCTGACTAAGGAAATCCGTTAATGTGGTAAAAGAGTACACCCTTACGAGTTTTAAAACATATTCAAAATCGCCCGTGTCCACGGTTTTACAGGCTACAGTATGGGTTGGTCAAGCGGTCGGTTCTTAGGGGCGGTCTTAAGAGGAAATAATTAATTGGGCTTCTGAACTTTTTGCAGGATATTGTTATATACTAAGCCGTCCATGGTTATCGTGAATATATTGCTGTGAACATTTTTTATGGATAGGCATATATGGCTGACTAAAATGTTTCTACCTATTTTAGTTTTCCGAGTGGCTCAGGATCTGGCTAGATACCCCCGGCAATCAATTTTATTTCAAGACCTATCATGGCGTCCTCGAGTTAACAGGCGGTTATCACCACTACTCATTGTGAACTACCCCGATTGGATTTCTGTTCAAGTCCGACCGTTGGCGTCACTGACACCAACTGCATTCTTTTCAAGACCCTCTCGGGGTGTTGGAATCGCCTGATTATCGGACGGTCTTGTCTCATCCGATTTCTCGTTTAGACACCAAGAGTGGCAGTTCTCGTCAAGACCTACCGTGGGGTCATGACATACGCCGCATTTCTTTTATGTTGTTTCTTTGACTTTCCTTGTTAAACTAACAATTTTAGATGTTTTGCAGATGCTAATATTTTATCATGCCCTTGAGTTAATCCTGTCAGTAGGCATTTGAGTCAATATGGCATACACATATACGTGTGGTTAATCATGATCATATAGGTTTTATTGTTGCATTCGGAATCTTTTGTTCCTGATGTTTCCGAGTACATTCAAACGTACTCAACAGGTTGTCCCCTGGCTATTTACTTGGCCAGGCGGTGAGGGATTTCTACAAGGAGTACACAGCGATGTACGTGCGGATGCCTGGGATGGCAGAAATGAGGGATAGGAATCTATCCAGGTCAGCCGTTCTTTGGCGGAATGAGAGCACCATCGACGTTGAAGAACCGCGAGACAATTCCGTAATCCACCAACAGAATCACTGTTGTATCATTAGACCTCTATGCCGTCTTGTATCCAAGTTCTTGTATAGTTGGTAATCTGCAACAAGGATGTCTCCACCACGTAAAGTAATCCTGGGTGGTGATGACAAAAGGGTGTTATTTCTGGGAATTTAGGTCCGGCCCCCGGCGAAGCCGGTAATGGCCGGATGATCCCAAGAGGCAGAGGAGGGAGCATACATTCCAGCGGCCAGGCAAACCAAGAAGATCGCCTTGACCGGCGCACCCGGAGAGGTTTGCTGGCGTAGGGACAACTCGAACAGCCAAATAGGGAAGGGAGCTCGTCATTTCTCCGTGAAAACGAGACATTTTCACATGGTCCCCAAGGACATCTGGGTGTCCCGACGGATTTCGCCGTAGCCCAAAATCTACATGTGAGGCCGGATGCTAAGCAGGTTCAAGCACCCTCCGCCGCCTATCAGAAGAGAAGAGAAGGATCGTTGGTGAAGAAATGCCCGGATGTGGCAGCCGCTTCATCTGGAAGTGTGATACACGTGATTGGATTGCACAACCCAGTCCTCGTTTGCAGAAGAATAACAAGTGGCGCCCTGTGTAGCGACTACAAGAGCTCAACATGGACCTGCTGACACGGATCCGTTCGCCTGCAACAGATCGACCAAGTGATTAGGACTCCCCGGGCCGGCTGCGAGCTGCTATCCTTCTTGGACGCATATCGGTACCACCAGATCAAGCATAGATTGGCGAAACGCCTTGAAGACATTGTCTCATCACACCATTCGGCGACTTTGCTGCATAACCATGATGTTCGGCTTGGGAATGTCGGCGCGTCAATTCCAGAGACGCATGCAGAGAAGGGCTTGGCGAAGCAACTCGGCCGTAAGTGCCCACGTCTATGTGGACTACGTTGCGGTGAAGTGGAGAGAGCGGCACACTACTAGAGGTCTCAAGGAGACCTCAAAAAAATCGTGGCGTTTCAAATCAAGCTCAACCCGGGGGAGAAGGGTCTTAGGAGAAGTACCAGCAGGGCCAGCTCTCGGGTTCCTTGTCTCTGAACGCTTGGAATGCGACGTGAAACCCCGGTGAAGAGCAAGGCCATCGAGAGGGATTGGAGAGACCCACCACGCTCACGTGAATCCAAAAGTTCACGGTGGATGGCATCCATCAAGCCTTCATCAGTCGCTGGGCGAGAAGGCAGCTCCCTGTACAGCTCATGATGAAAACCACTTGCTTAGAGTGGACGGCCCAGGCGAAGCTTTCGCCCAACTCAGCCGCATGATGTACACGATGCATATCTTGGTGGCTCCGACTGCCAAGGACCCGATGCTTTAATCGCCGCCACAGTCCGAGTCATAAGCACGGTGATCTGTGGTCCGAGCGCAAGAGGCCGGAAGGTGCAGCCCGGTCAAGACGGCCAGTGTATTATATGAGGAGGTTAGTGTCCGCCTCCAAGCAGAGAACTACCCACACTACCAGAAAGGTTGGCGATTGTTGTACTTGCCGCCGAGAGCTGAAGGCCAGTTCCAAGAGAATACATCATGGTTTTTGCACCGCCCCTTGCCGAGATATCGCACCCAGAGATGATCAGGCCGGGTGGCCAAATGGGCCATCGAGTGGGTCCATACATATCTCCAGCCCGCACCGCCATCCAGTCCCACGGCGGCCGACTTCTTCAGTCGAGGGACGAGTCCCATACTGCCACGCGCCGGCCTACGCATGGGGCGGATGCACTTTGATGGCTCCAAGAGGAACGGTTGGGAGCGACTCGTCTACCTTCCCGGGGGACCAGCTAAAGTCCGCCAGACGGCAGAGCCACTTAGCAAGCCGAACAACGTAGCGCAGTATGGTGGTCCTCTGGGCTCGATGGCTGTGGGAGAGCGGCATGGCATCTCTGTAGGCGACTCGACTTGGGGTCCAGAGTGTCCGGTGATGGGACGACAAAGGACGCCACAGTAAGTAAATTTCCCCTTCGTACGCAGATGAGCGGCGTGCTCCTCGAGGGCGGCTCGGCGGCCGACCCGCGGCTCCGGCGGGGAGGCTCGGGAGGGGGTGGGAACACAGGGAGGGGGCGGCGACGGGGCGGGGAGGGGGCGGCGACGGGTGTGGCGGCGACGACACGGGGTGGCAGGGAGGAAAGAGGAGAGGAGAAAGAGAGAGAGGGCGACGGCGGGGGCGCGGCCGTTAAGTTATTTTGAAGCTTTGCCGTCCGCCTCTCCTTTGCCGTCTGCTAGCAGACGGCAACGAGGGGGCCCGTTAGGGTTTGACAGCCAGTGGGCCAAACCCCCTCTTTGCCGTCTGCTAGCTTACGACAAAGCTTCTTTGCCGTCTACTAGCGGACGGCAAAAAGATGGCTGATGGCAAAGCCTTCCTTTGCTGTCCGCTGCCTCTTTGCCGTCTGCTTTCTACTGGCTGATGGCAAAGCCTTTCTTTGCCGTCTGCTAGCAGACGGCAAAGAGGGGGCAGACGGCAAATCTGCTGATTCTAGTAGTGCGGTGGGCTGCCACCGACAAGGCCGGGTAGGAGAACGACGACGTTTGGCTAGCATGCCCCGATGCCAGCATGTGAGAAGTAGTTAGTCGTTTGTCGCCCATAAGTTTGTATAATTAATTACAAGCATCTACCAGTACTATATACGTACTAGTTTTAGAGCAAATTACCAGTAGTAATTTAAGTTGGTACTATCTATTATTAACGTACAATGTCGGTGAGCACATCCTTTGAGGGCTTTAAGCATTGATTAGCATGTGTTCACTGAAGTTTTGTAGCCGCACCCCAGCCCTAAATACTCCTGAAATGTCCGCCCGCAGCCACCGGAGACTAGAGCTGGCCGCAGCTGGTTTTTAGTCCCACCTCGCCACGCGAGTTGGCCGCGCACCGGCTTAAATTGCCGCACTGGCGGATGGCAGGAAGCTTCTCTCTTGTTGCATAGGATCAAATCTGGCTATGCGAGTGAGGCAGGTTGGCACTTGATTGCATTTCATAAACCAATAATTGTACATCGGGTCTCACCTTGCCTCGTTCGTGTACATTGAATAATCCTGATACAATGAAAGAAATTTTTGAAATTAGGTGCGGCTGGAGATGCTGATAGATATAAGAATTATTAGAAGATCACAAAACACACGGTTTCTATGGCGTACCCGTGTGCGTTTTTTTGCGTTAATGATCCATAAGTCAGTTACCTGTGTGATGTATCCTAATAAAGCAAGCGTACCATTGACCGAAAAAATCAACTACACGTGTACATTTTTTTTGGAGACGGGATATGCCAATTTTCTCTTTTCTCGCACACGAATATTTTACGCGCATAGTCTGCATTGTGTGTTTCCCCCGCCCAAGTTTCAAGTTTCGCAGAGAAATTTCCATTAGGCGCGCGATTTCAGAATTTATTCCTCCCACCACATCCCCACCCATCAAATTTTCGCAGTATCTCCCCCCCTCCACCCTCCCGGCAGCTCAAGCCGCCGCCACCGCAACCACATCTACGTTCTGCCCGAGCATCGTCGATCCAGTTAGGTAACCCATCGATCTCTATCACGGCCCCGGCCTGATTACTTAAATGGCGCCTGCGAAACAGCCTCATGCCTCCAAATCCCCACCGCCCAACCTCCAGATCATCACCGCGCAAGCCCAACCACATATCATGTGGAGGTTGAGGAGCTGATGTCGTCGATGGTGCGACGACCGCTGTGCGTGTTGACCCGGAGGAACACCTCGCCTCCGTCGCCGCCGACTTGGTGCAAGCTCTGGCCCAGATGAAGTGCCCCAGCGACTACTCCCCATGAATTACCAGGTATGATCTGACCAGCTCAATCTTACAAATACCACTTACAATGGCTATATTTTGTACGGTTGATGTATTAAGCATGTTCGTGCCTTGTTTATTTCAGTACTGCACATTGTGTGATGTTCAAGTATTAACTGTCCAGCTCAATTTCACCAATACCAGCAACAAACTTACAATAGATGACTGAGGATATCACTAGAGATGCTTCCCATTTGCTATTTTTGGTGGATGCTAACCCTGTTGAAGTTAACATGCTTGTCCATGTACTTACGCAGTGTCATAACGGGCAATGTTGTTGTTTGCCGTCGAGTTTAGCTGCATCCCATGTCTTACAGTATTTACATCATTTGTGCAATTGCAGTTTATCTTCTAACATTTACTGGTTGCCTGTAGGTACACATGTCAGCGGCACTGATCCACGCTTCGACCCGGAAGAATAGCTCGCCTCCGCCGCCGCTGACTTTGGGCGGGCTCTGTCCAAGATGAAGTGCCCCAGCAACTACCTCTCAGGACTTACCAAGTATGAACTCACCAGTTCAATCTTACCAATACCAGTTGCAATGGCTATGTTTTGCACGGTTAATGTATTAAGCATGTTGTAGTAAACATGCCTAACACTTTTTAGCTCTTTTCCCTACCTTTTTATAGACAACTGGGCCATTCTCTGCTCTGGCAGCACCTGCCTTGCGATGTTTAACTCTGCCAATTGCATTTTTATCAGTACTGATTTCAATGGCTATTAAGCCTATTGCAATTAATAGTTGTATCCATTTTTTAATCTGTTCATTTGCTACCGTGCTACTCTCCTCAATGAAGATATACTAAAGATGCTGCCCATTTGCTATTTTTGGTGGATGCTAACCCTGTTATACTTAACATGCCTTTCCATGTACTTACGCAGGGCCATAACGGGCGATGTTGTTTTTTGCCGTCAAGGTTAGCTGCATCCCATGTCTTACAGTATTTTACATCATTTGTGCAATTGCAGTTTGGCTTCTAACATTTACTTGCTTCTTGTAGGTACACATGTCAGAGGCAATAATCCACTCTTCGACCCGGAGGAACACCTCGCCTCCGCTGCGGCCGACTTGGGGCGGGCTCTTGTCCATATGAAGTGCCCCAGCAACTACCCCTGAGGACTTACCAAGTATGAACTGACCAGTTGAATCTTACCAATACCAGTTGCAATGGCCATGTTTTGTATGGTTCATGTATTAAGCATGTTGTAGTAAACACGCCTAGCCTGTTTTATCTATTTTCCCTACCTTTTCATAGACAACAGGGCCATTCTCTGCTCTACCAGCACCTGCCTTGCGATGTTTAACTTTGTCAATTTCATTTCTATCAGTACCAGTTTCAATGGCTATACTAGGTTGTCTGTTGTAGTAAACAATTCTATCCATTTTTTAATCCGTCCCATTGCAACCTTGCTACTCTTTCGCAATGAAGATATCACTACAGATGCTGCCGTTTTATTACCATTTGCTATTTTTGGTGGATGTTAACCCTGTTGTAGTTAACACTGCCTTTCCATGTACTTACACAGGGCTACAATGGGTGATGTTGTTCTTTGCCGTCGAGGTTAGCTGCATCCCATGTCTTATACACCATCTGTTCCTAAATATAATTATTTTTAGAGATTCCAATATAGACTACATACGGAGCAAAATGAGTGAATCTAGATTCTAATCTAAACTATGTCTATAATTCTATATACATCTGTATGTTGTTCATATTGAAATCTCTAAAAATATTTGTAGTAGGAATGTAGGTAGTTGTATTTTACTTCATTTGTGCAATCTCAGTTTAGCTTCTAACATTTACTGGTTGCTTGTAGGTACATATATGAGTGGTACTGATCCATGCTTCGATCCCTTTTGCATATGGGGCAATGAGATATTCATGAACAAGCGTCAAGTGAGGAAACTAAGAAAGATTGTTAGGCGAAAGAAACGGGTGATGGGAATTAAGCTCTTTATTTACACTTTGTCCAAGACAATAGTGAACTTTAGGATGGTAAGTAATGTGTTGACTTTTCCCCCTGCCCACAACAAGTTACTCTATTAGACCTGAGTATCTGAAATTTTTCTCTTTTCAGTGGTTTCCAAAGCAATTTACTGATGATTACCTTGCAAACTACATGACCGGAGTGGAGGCAACTAAGGTTAAAGTATATAATTCATGCTACCATGATAATGCTCTAGAAGTCTTCCTGAAGGCGGTGAAGGATGGGCAGGCGATCGTCACAAGGGTTGGACAAAAGTAGTTCGTGCCTATGGCATGCAGGAGAGCACATTATGGGAATTCCGCTTCTTCGGCACCATCGGCAGCCAAAATGATTTACACTTGTCTCTTCACCTTTACCGCCTCTAAATATTGTGGTTCATCATAGTTAATTGCTGCCTAATCCTGTAATTACTAAACATATTGTACTGAGAATTTTATTTATGGATTGGTTGTTGAACCATTGTGCTAAGAATTTGTATTCCACGTTTCATATTTCAAAATTTCCAATTTGAATAATAAATTACTGGGGTAAATAAAATTAAACAGGAGCGAATAAAATAATTTGCACACCTTAGAAAGAAAACAGCGTGTGCAATGAAAAATAGAGAACAGACGGTTCTTTGACATGAAATGTTTGCGATGCCGGACGGACGCACACACGGTTTCGTCTCATATGTGTGTGCGATTCATGGTAATACAGCAAACATTTCAAACCTGTGTGCGTGTGTGATAGGAATACCTATCGCACACAGTTATGAAAATGGACACGTTGACGTTAGTAGAGGCACCGCACACATTTTACATTCTTGAACTGTGTGCGATAACGTACCTATCGCCAACACATCGGTAGATTAAATGTTGATGTCCACCTTTTTCACACGACTATAGCGGCGTAATCATTTTGGATGTCTCTCGGATCAGAAATGTAACGTCGAGACATAACGTGTGGGACTGGGGCGACTTCTCATACGTTTATTCTATGGCGATCGTCAGTAGCCGCTCACCTATCCCCGACGGTTTTTGGGTCGTGTTGGAAGGACCCCCCTATCGCACACACTCACTCGGCGATGGTTCAGAATGCCATCATGAAAAGGGGTTAAAAACTGTTTGTATAGCACATTACGGTACCAGTGAAGTGGTAAGAACAGAAATATTAAAGTTCTGGAAGAAGGTATAATTTATCCTGTAGCTGATAGTAGATGGGTAAGTCCTGTTCATTGTGTCCCTAAGAAAGAAGGTATTACTGTTGTTCCCAATGATAAAAAACTTATCCCACAAAGAATTGTGACTGGTTATAGAATGGTAATTGATTTCAGAAAATTAAACAAAGCCACTAGAAAAGATCATTACCCTTTGCCTTTTATTGATCAAATGTTAGAAAGATTATCTAAGCACACACACTTTTGCTTTTTTGACGGATATTCTGGTTTCTCTCAAATAACTATATCGCAACTTGATCAAGAGAAAACCACCTTTTACTTGTCCTTTTGGAACTTATGCCTATAGACGTATGCCTTTCGGTTTATGCAATGCACCTGCTACCTTTCAAAGATATATGGACTGCAATATTCTCTAATTTTTGTGAAAAGATTGTTGCAGTTTTCATGGATGATTTTTTTATTTACGAAACTTCTTTTGATGATTGCTTAAGCAACCTAGATCGTGTTTTGCAGAAATGTGAACAAACTAATCTTGTCTTGAATTGGGAGAAGTGCCACTTTATGGTGAATGAAGGTATTGTTATGGGGCATAAAATTTTCGAACGAGGTATTGAGGTGGATAAAGCTAAAATTGATGCAATTGAGAAAATGCCATGTCCTAAATATATTAAAGGTATAAGAAGTTTCCTCGGTCATGTTGGCTTCTATAGAAGGTTTATTAAAGACTTCTCTAAAATTTCTAGGCCTCTTACTAATCTCTTAAAAAAAGATATTCCATTTGTTATTTATGATGATTGCGTAGAAGCCTTTGAAACACTTAAGAAAGCCTTGACCTATCCACCTATTATTCAACCACATGATTGGAACTTGCCTTTTGAAATTATGTGTGATGCTAGTGATTATGTTGTTGTGGATGTTCTAGGACAAAGAGTTGATGAGAAATTAAATGTTATCCATTATGCTAGTAAGACTCTAGACAGTGCTCAAATAAATTATGCTACTACTGAGAAAGATTTTTTATCAGTTGTGTTTGCTTGTGATAAATTCAGATCTTACATAGTCGATTCTAAAGTAATTGTTCACAACGATGATGATGCAATTAAATACTTTATGGGAAAAAAAAGATGCTAAACCTAGACTCATTAGGTGGGTTCTTTTGCTACAAGAATTTGACTTGCATATCACTGATAGGAATGGAGCTGAGAACCCCGTAGCTGATAACTTATCTAGGTTAGAAAATATTCTTGATGACCCACTACCTATTGATGATAGCTTTCCCGATGAACAACTAGCTGTCATAAATACTTCTTGTAATACTCCTTGGTATGCAGACTATGCTAATTATATTGTTGCTAAATTTATACCACCTAGTTTTACATACCAACAAAAGAAAAAAAATCATCTTTGATTTAAGACATTACGTTTGGGATGACCCACATCTTTATAAAGAAGGAGTAGATGGTATTATTAGACGTTGTATACCTGAGCATGAACAGGAACAAATCCTACGAAAATGTCACTCCGAAGCCTATGGAGGACACCATGCGAGATATAGAACTGCACACAAGGTATTATAATCTGGTTTTTATTGGCCTACTCTTTTCAAGGATGCTCGTAAGTTTGTTTTATCGTGTGATGAATGTCAAAGAATTGGTAATATTGGTAGACGTCAGGAAATGCCTGTGAATTATTCACTTATTGAACCATTTGATGTTTGGGGCTTTGATCATATGGGACCTTTTCATTCCTCTAATGGGTATACACATATTTTGGTTGTTGTTGATTATGTCACCAAGTGGGTAGAAGCTATTCCAACTAGTAGCGCTGATCATAACACCTCCATTAGAATGCTTAAAGAAGTTATTTTCCCAAGGTTTGGAGTCCCTTGATATTTAGCGACTGATGGTGGTTCACATTTTATTCATGGTGCTTTTCGTAAATTGCATGCTAAATATGATGTCAACATAGAATTGCATCCCCTTATCACCCTCAATCTAGTGGTCAAGTTGATTTGAGCAATAGAGAAATAAAATTAATATTGCAAAAGACTGTCAACAGATCTCGAAACAATTGGTCGAAGAAACTTGATGATGCACTTTGGGCTATAGAACAACTTATAAAAATCCTATGGGTATGTCTCCATATAAAATGGTTTATGGAAAAGCTTGTCATTTGCCTCTTGAGTTAGAACATAAAGCATATTGGGCAATTAAAGAACTCACACTACAAAAAAATACACTTCCGTGATGATACGTGTTTGTCATAGTAAGTCATGTTTTCTGTCATGCATGTACATCCATGACGATTTTATGACAGAATCAAGATAGTCATACCTGTGCTCTCGTAGAAGTGTTCCATGACATTACCAAAATTATCATCACGGAAGTGTCCACTTCCATGACGATAAATGGCGCATCATGGAAGTGCTTTCCTCAAGGGTAACCGACACGTGGCATCCACCGTAATGGGTCGCCGTTAAGCTATCGTGTTCCGGTTTGATTCCGATAACCCGTTAACAGCCCGGACCAATGGGGATTTTCCACGTGTAAAATTCTCAATGGCCAGAGGAACCACGTGTCGGCTCACCGTTGGGACAGATGTCATCCACTCATTGGACCGGAGGCCCCTATGATACGTCGACACATGGCACGGCCCAACAGAGGCCCATTCTGGTGAAAAGGCTGGCCCGTTTGACTTGGTCAAAAGGTAGCGGCCCGGCCCACGGAAAGCCTGTTAACGGCCTGTTCGCATATAGCCCATTTATAGCCCGCTAACTCATGGCTCGTTACGGCCTATCCGAATTAGGCCCAGTAGCGTCATCTGGGTTGTCCAATATGATTCCAGCCCGTTGTAACTTCTGGCCCATGTATGGCCTATGACGTCTTTCGGCCCATATGAGGCCCTTTGTAACTCTTGGCCCATTAACGACCCTTGGTGAAACTGGCCCGTAATGAACAGTGTATCGTTTATACCCATTAATTTCCCATTATTCCATTGGGCCGTTTCCAGCCCGTGTTATCTTTCGGCCTTCTCAGGGCCCATTTATTCTTGGGCTGATTTGCAGCATTCGATTACTTACAGTCCGTTACTGGCCTGTTCCGGTTGTGGGCCAAATTCAGCCCGTGGTTAAAGTCGGCCCGTTTATGGCCCGTTAATCCGTTGGGCCGTTTTCGTAGCATCATCAAATACGGCCGATTAACGACGGCCCGTTATGGTCGGCCCATGAATGGATGATTCCAACTCTAGCCCGTTTACGGCACATAATGCGGTCCGTTATTGGCCCATGTTTGGCCAATCGATCATACGGCCCGTAGAAGGCCCATTGATGCTACGGCCCGCAGAAGGCCCATTGTTTCTACGGCCTGTAGAAGGCCCATTGTTTCTACAGCCCGTAGGAGGCCCATGGTCACTACAGTAAATATGTAGCCCATGGTTATTGTGGCCTAGTTTTAAAAAATAGGTTATTGCGGCCACTAGCAAACCGCGGAAAAAGAACGGCACTGACTACAACCAACAAATAAACAAGACAACAAGGAAATAAATAAGCAAGCAACTTACGCTAGGCTATCACAGCTATTACACATATTACATCCACTGGGCATCAAAGTTCGCCACCAGTGCAAATATGGGGAACAAAGCAGCATATTACATACAATGGTTGTCAAAGTTGGCGACCAGTGCAAATAAACGCCGCAGCAAAACAAGTCCAGCACTGAAACCACTTCACAAGAGCTCAAGAAACAATATCCTGGGTATCCACCATGCTGGCAAGACGCTTAGCAAGCTTATTAGCTTTCTCTTGTTTGGCGCTTAAATCCTCCAGCGATTGATGTTGCACCAGAAAGTATGCATCTGAATTCTGTAGGGACTTCCTCAGTCCTTCAGCTTCCTGTCGCAGCATATCTGATCGATGTCTTTCAACTTGAAGTTGAGACTCAAGAAGCCGAACTGATTCAGGCAGCGAGTTCGAAGAGCTGGTGCCAGCAGTAGTGGCCAGTAACTCGAACACAACATCAAGACAAGATTTGGGGTTGTCTCAGTGTATTCAATATAGTTTTTATCAGCTTTCTTGGAGACCAACAGGGATGTCTCACTATCTTGAACCTTATCTGTATTACTTCCTTTACCATTGCATAACGGGGTACTCTTCTCCAATATTTTATTCACATTCTAAAAGAGAAACAAGCAGACAGATCACAGGTTTACCATGTTGTATATGAAACTCATTTTGGTAAACCAGTACAGTAGTAAGGTGGACAGGATAACAGCTTGAAACAAACATATATCTATGTAGTATGGTCACTGTATGGTCTATATCATTCTAGTTTATGTTGCCAAATGAAGATAGAGACAGTTAAAATCATATGTGTTTAAGACAAAGCAGCATAGACAGAATATAAGTGTGGGAAACTACACAACGATAACAACACTTGTAATGTGCATGGCATGAGAACATAATTGTTTATTCAATTGAAACTGAAATCAACATAGAGCAAGTTACAACAGCAAACATGTTAAACAAACAGGTTTAAAACATACCTGTTGCGCCATTGGAGTTTCAATTGCATCCTTAAAATTTGAAATTAGTTGGTATTAATAAATACAGTGATGCAAGAGCAAAGGAGTATGAACCATAGCTACGGAACCTGACCTGAGAACAATTCTTCTTCTGCTTTAAGCGTTCACTTGGGGGTGCTTTGGGCACTGCAGTTGCCTTACTAACTGCTCGTGTTTGGGTGCTCTGTGGTGGAGACGGTGTTGTGTCAACTGGAACTGGGTTACTATCTGTTGGGGTTGGGGTTAGAAGGGTGTAGCTGGTTCTCTGTCCAACTGGGTAGGGGTACAATCTGCGTGAGTCTGGGTTATGTGTGGTGGGGCTGGTTCTTGGGCAAGTACAACCATGGTTCTATCTGCATCAATGGGTAGCACGATCTTTTCTGAAGACCGTGTTTTTACTCCCATAGATACTGCCATGACCCCCTCCAATTCAAATGGCTGATAAACAAGAAAAGTAATTGAATGTACAGACATTGTAAGATACACAGGTGCAATGGATAGTAGGGAAGAAAACAGGGCATGAAATAATTCACATTTATGTTGTCTAACCAAACAGGATAGCATGACATAATTTCACATATATTATGGCTAATTAAACAGGATAGCATGACACAATTTCACATATATGATGGCTAACTAAACAGGATAGAATGGCATACTTCAAAATATGATGACTATGTAAGCAAGATGACATGATATAACTATACGATGTGTCTATTAAAGTGGTTGGCATGCCATAATTCACAAACATGCCGTCGATGGAAACATGATGGCATGATATAATTCATGGATAGAATGACATAATTCAAAATATGATGACTATGTAAACAGGATGAGATGATATAACTATATTATGTCTTTAGAAAATGGGTTGGCATGCCATAATTCAGATACATGCTGTCTATGTAAACATCATGGAATGATATAATTCAAATATATGATTTATATACTAAGCAAGTGAGCAGAGGGCAATCGCATATATGATGTGTCAACTAAGGAGATGGCATTCAATATTGTGTATATGATGTAAAAACTAAGCATTGCAAGATAACATATGCATGATATGAGTAATATAACCCTGCCAAGTTTGAGCATACACCTCAGGGGGAAAATAGGACTGGTCATCTGCCTCTTAGGGATGGCACCCGCAGGGTTTGGGTATGGGTGAAGCCACCCCATACCCTTACCCGTCCCATTTAAGATTATCCACCACCCGTACCCATACCCGCCAGTGGGTACAACTTTGTCCCATACCCGTCACCCGACAGGGTAAATGGGTACCCGCGGGTAAAAACACCCACGTTTGATAACATCAATTGAGCAACATATAATCATAAAAAACAACATATAATCATAATTTATAAAGGACAACACATAATAACATCAATGCATACTTATAAACAACACATCATAAACATCAACACATTCTATAAACATCAACATTTTCTTGTACACATCAAAACATCAACACATAGTCATAAATAGTAGCACATAGTCATACATTTAAAGTTCACAAACTCAAGACAAAGGGTAGAGATTATTTATCCGTACTTGTTAGATTTTATCAGGGTACAAGGGTATGCGGGTATGGGTTATATGATCCCATATCCGTACCCGCTCTACCCGATGGGTTTGAGGTTTCCCCATTCATATACCCATGGGTAAGTTTTTGTCCCATACCCTTACCCTAATAGGGTTTTTACCCGCAGGGTACATGGGTAATGGGTACCCATTGCCATCCCTACTGCCTCTGAATCTTCCTCTGAGGAGCTATCTGTAACCAGCAAGATATCTGCTTCAACAGGTAGCATTGTCTGCTCTGAAGACCTTGTTTTCACTCCAGATTTCTCCATCACCAATTCAAATGGCTGATGCACAAGAAGAGCAGTTGAATATACAAACATTGTCTACAAATGGAATGAGTAATACAAAAAAAGGATGGCATGATATAATTCACATATATGGCGCTTGGCTAAACAGCATGGCATTGCATAATTCACATACATAATGCCTTGCAACAAGATAGCATTGCATAATTCACATATATAATGTCTTGCAACAAGATGGCATTGCAAAATTCACATATATGGTAATTAGACACTAAACAGGTGGCATTCACACAAAGCATGTCTAAACTAAGCAAACGACAAGGCAATGCAAGACACCATATGCACGATATGAGCAATATAACCCTGCCAAGTTAGAGCATGCACCTCGGGGGGAAATACGACTGGTCATCTGTCTCTGAATCCTCCTGTGAGGAGCTATCCATAACCAGCAAGACATGCGCTTTGTCAGATAGCATTGTCTGCTCTGAAGACCTTGTTTTCACTCCAGATTTTTCCATGACCGTGTCGAATGGCTGATGCACAGGAACAGTAATTGAATGTACTAAAATTGTTGACAAATTTAATACGTAATAAAAAAAGGATGGCATGATATAATTCACATATAAGATGACTAGCTAACCAGGATGGCATTGCAAAATTCACATATATGATGCCTGGCTAAACAAGATGTCATTGAATTATTCACATATATGATATAGAAACTAAATAGATGGCATTCACACAATGCATGTCTAAACTAAGCAGATGACATATTTTATGAATAAAGTAAGCAATGCAAGGCACCATATGCATGATATGACCAACATCAGCATGCCAAGTTAGAGCAAAAGACCTCAGGGGGTAAATAGGAGTGGTCTGCTACCTCTGAATCCCCCTCTGAACAGTTATCTTCCTCTTGATTACAGTCTAGAATGGGGGGAGGGGGTTGCTTTTGCGCCCACCATGGAGCGACGTCTGCATGAAATTTTATTGCCACGCAAGGCCCATCTCTTTTTCTCTACATGTTCAGTACCATTGTGTACAATAACTGAAATGCATAGGAATAAAACATAGTGAGATTATGTAAGGAGTGCATGCACAAATCCAGAGTGATGGTAGCAAACTGTGGATAGACCCAAAACCAATGATAGTAGGCAGATAATAGCTTCAGTTAAAAAATACAGATAATGGCTCCTTTAATGTTTGTTTCCACCCAACATGAAACTCATAGTAGACACCCGAGATTAACCAGATAGTAGACAGATAGTATTGATTGCTGCCCCAATATGTACCCACAACCATTTAAAAACTCAAGTTTGAGCATTAGTTTGGACCTGATTCGGAGTCTAATCGGTGAACAAGACGATAAAGTAGCATGTCATCATATTAATCGATGCATAACAAAAGCAGACACAAAAGAGTGCGACCTCTCTTGCCGACCCGTGTAGTCCTCAAGGTCACCTGCTCAGTTGATGATGGTAATGCAGTTGTCGTGGCAGCCGGCGGCGGGGAAGAAGATCTGAGGCGGCGAAAGACAGTCTGGAGGGCGGATCCCAGGTGTGGTGAACCCGTCCGTCGTTGGAGCAGCTGAGCTGGGGTGGACCACTGCGCAACAGGAGCGGGACAAACCACACAAGGTTTTCTTTGACACATATCTATAATAGAAGTAATTCTGTAAGGGCTTGTTTGAATTGGAGGAGTCTAACAATGCAGGGATAGGAAATACACAGGAATAGGATAGGAATGCACGTGCAAAACATAGAATTTAAAAACACAGGATTTCAACCAATCTGGGTGTTTGGTTCACAAGAATTAGAAGATCACAGGATGCAAAGAAGCATGGTGACATTAAGTCAAACCATAAGAAAATGTACGGTTATAATGCTATTATGCTACTATCTCTTAGTCTTGTGCTTCATGAATAGGAATTTGAAAAGGAGGGCAAGTGGATATTAAAATTCCTACGGTTTTCTTTCAAGGAGACACTAAAGGAACAAATCCTACAGTTTTCCTTTCCTCCATTCCTTTGTACCAAATGCATGAATAGTACCATAGGAAACTTTCCAATTCCTATGTTTTTCCTTCACTTTTCCTTTCAAGCACTGGTGATTCTAGTAGGCAGGCTTGAACAGGGAAAATCCTACACTCAAAAAATGTTTTTGTGCTACTTCTACTACTTTGGACTCAGGCCACTGCCCTACTAGCTCAACTCCCAGGCCCATCTACAAATGCACAGCTCAAACGCGCAGAAATAAATAATGATGGTGTTCAAGAGAGTCCATCACGGATAGCTAAGTTGCTTGGTACCTCACTGCTTGTCATATAGTAGGAGAAACTAATCGTATTTCACGTTACTATGTGTGCTCAGTGGACAATATATATAACATGTAGAGTAAAAAAGTGATGCAACAAGTGTACAACCTCTTTGGCGAAGCCATGTCGATCTCAGCATGATTGGGTTGGTCGGTGAGGATGCTCCGGCTGATTTGGCTGTCGGAGGAGGGGAAGAAGATCTTATGCGTCTGGAGATGGAGCCGGAGGTACTGCTCCGCTGTGATGGAGGGTTTCGTCATTGGAGCAGCTCCGATGAGTTGTACGACGGCGAGCCTGAAGCAGGACAAGAGAGACAACGTTAACCTGAGTGGAATTCTAATAGCATCTCCAATAGATGATGTAAAATACATAACCACAAAGTGCTAGATGTAAAATACATCAGCCGCTCATCTCTGAACTTAACTGTCGAAACTGAATTTAACTGTCAAAACTGAATTTTGCTATCCAAACAGAATTTTACTATCGAAACTGAACGCACTAATAGCAGAAAAGTAGTAGCAGCAGCAGCAGCGCCCGGAGCAGCAGCGCGTGCGAGAGCCCGGGTAGCTAGTCGTGTAGCAGCATCTCGGGTAGCAGCTGCAGGGGCTCGCGCGAGAGCAGGATCTGCTGCTCATGCAGCAGCAGCGCGAGCAAGAGTAGTGCAGCAGTGCAAGCAAGAGCAAGAGCGAGAGCAGCAGCGAGAGCAAGAGCAGACCAGGCAGGGGACCGAGAGCAAGAGCAGAGCAGCAGCGCGAGTGAGAGCCAATGCAGTAGCAGCTCCTACTGATGTGGGCGTCGCCATCGAGGGAGCGACACCGTGGAGGAAGTGGCCGGTGACGCCGTCGTAGATGGAGCCGCGCCATGTTGGCTCGGGACCGAGCGCCGGCAGCACCGTGAGATCGAATCAAGAAGAAAATGCAGCGATTAGTGTAGAACCTCTTTGGTGGCGCCGATTAGGCCTCAGCTTCATCCGAGGAATCGGTGATGATGCTGCTCTTCCAGTGGTGCAGGTGAAGATGGTGGTGTGGGAATGGAGGTGGCGGGAAAGACAAGGGGAACGTCGGGGCAGCTCCTTGGAGGTGGAGGACTGGGTGGCTGAACCGGCGGGACGACGACATCGATGACGGATCCTCATCCGGTGCAGTGGATGAGGGACGTCGAGGTGTTGCTGTGGATGACATCGTCGAGGAAGAGGCTCCGGCTGGGTGGGCGGACGGAGGAGGGTGTGGGGCTTCGCGGGTTTTCGCAGCCTCGGTGTATGAATGGGGGGCGGAAGGGATGGGAGGGGGGAACCATGTCTTAGGGACACGCTTGTCCGAAATGTGAGGTAAGTTATGAAAGTACCCCCACCGATTTGAGCTAGGCGGTTCTTTCGGTTTAGGGCTATCACGGGCATTTCGCGTGTCGTGATTTCGCAGGAGGTGGGAGTTTTCGCGCGCGTTGTAATTTTGGGATAGCAAGGCACGGGTTGAGATGGAGGGAGTTTTTGGAGCACAACGAGACAAAGAGATATCTTAAAATTTCGGGGTAACAAGGCGCGGGTTGAAGAGGCGGGAGTTTCGTAGCACGATAGACAAAGATGCTAGCTTGAAATTTTGGCATAACAAGGCGCGGCTTGAAATTTTGGGAGAACAAGCTTAACGTGTACAAAAAAAGGCAATTCGCACCTCACTAGAGAGAGCCATGTCCCGTTTTACTATATTACTAGATATGCATTCAAATACAACAACAAAAAACTAAAAAAAATGGGACAACAAACTTAACATGTATAGTACCAAATCAATTTGCACTTCCCTCAACAATAAAAAAACAATTCGTGTTGTCTATCATATGAACTAAATTTGAGTACATTTTCCCTATTTGAATGGGATTGTACTCGGGTTAGTTATACAACCATCTAAATATTATCTTCACAACACATGACATGAATATTGGAGTAGTAAATTCCCATATAAATATGAACTACATGTACATACGATCTCGAATTCAAATATATGTATCCATTTTATGTTGAATTCAAATCATATATAGTACATGTACGCTCTAGCTAGATGTTCGGAATCTAAACCATGTATGATACTACGTACAATATAATGTGTTTAACACGCACAACACATACACACCATTTAGACTAGTAAGGTACACATGCATTGCACGCATGAGATTTGGCAACCAAATTATGAATAAATATCACATTATAGCATGTAAGCTTTGAGTCATATATGCATGATGTAGATGTTCGTTTAATTCCTATAGTTCATCTCATTCAAAATCAATTAGTTTTTATAAAAAAGCTAATCTATTTTAAGATTCATGGAATTGTGCGTTATAAAGCATAAAGTAAAAACAACTAATGGCAATTCATCTAGAAAAAAAATTGAGCAATTATGATACGGAAGATTCTAGAACAAAGGAGAAGTGCTTGTGTTTTGAGGTTTGTGCATTATGCTTAAGTTCAACCATGGAGTCTTCTAGATTGTACATGTGGCAAAATCTGGTGGAATGTAGATGATATCCAACGGCCAGTAGTGCTCGGATTTGCCATCTCTGCACCGTCGTCATCCAACGACCATCTTTCAAAGTTATTTGCACACTATATAGGGGTATAGATATGTGATGCGAAAGCCACCCATCATCTCCAATTTGAATAGTGTGTCCATGCACGGATGCAATGTGGCCAAACGATGCCTGCCATCGGTATCTTAAATTCAAATCAGTCTGACCTTGTTCAATGTGTATATAGTATAGCATGCTCGTTTCCAAACCACACCACGCATATCTTAGTTATATCATGCATGCATGGGTTTCAAACATCATGATCTCTTATTCAAATATTTGAATTCAACTTTACATTGATTATGACCTCACCTAGTCTTTTACACCCACACAGTCGTCTTCTCTTTATATTTGTACCACTAACTTTCTCTCGTGCATGCATGCACACACACTACCACTCGGCATTATCCATCGCACACATGCAATCTTTTTCTTCAGGTCGGTCTCCCATGCATGCACACACACACCTCCCCCTCTTCATCACTTCGGGCATTCTTTATCTCACACATGCATGCACAACGATTGATGTTCCTCTATGTGTGTATATATATAGCTAGGTCTTTCCCAATTTACCACACAAATCGATCGATCTATATACTAGTCAGGTCTCACCCTCTTTCCCACGTACACATCGATCAATCTATACCTCTCTATATAGGATTACATAGCTGATACACCCACATTATCTATCCATCGTCCCCCTCTCATCATCCATGCCTTCCGCTTCATCTCTCAGATGCGCGCACAGTGGCGAAGACAGGGGGCAGCAAGAGCCCTGGCCCCCCTAACATCATTATATACTGAGGCTAATATGAATGTGATCAGTAGATCAATTGCTGGTAAAATGGTTTAAGTTGATGAATTGGCCCTCCCCGTAAAGGATTAGCAATGCTTGGCCCCCTAGCTCATTTATTTTTCATGGCTCCGCCACTGCGCGCAACCACGCATGTTCTCGCCCCCTCTCTTTAAATATCGATCTTGCACTTGTGCACTCCTTCATAGTCTCCATCCACTTGTCCCCTTGCATGATCTTCCAGCACCCCACCCCCCATATCCCAGTGCTTGTACGCTCGTAGAGCTCTTTCCTCTATCTATCTCTATCGATATCTCGCGCGGTCAACCCCTCCCCTCCCTTCTCATATATCACCCCGGCCCCATGCACATACATGTATGTATATAGGCCTCTCCTTCACACAAATTGCATTGCTACGTATTCCCTCACCATATCTTAGTATCTCTCACACACACGGACTACGTGTGCGAAAGAGAAGAGGTGCACACACGTACTCGTTCCCACATACAAACGCGCGGGTGCACGATGCAGCACACTTGTACAAAAAATGAGCGTGTAGAAAGGCTTTAGATGATGTGCCACTAGTCTATATCTATACCTCCATATCGATATCTATATTTATATCTATACCCCTATATTGAGTGCGAATAAATTTGAAAGATGGTCGTTCGATGAAGCCAATCAGACGGTGCAGAGATGGCAAATCCGAGCACTACTGGCCATTGGATATCATCTACATTCCACCAGATTCTGCCACATGTACAATCTAGATCGACTCCATGGTTGAACTTAAGCATAATGCACAAACCTCAAAACACAAGTACTTCCTTTGTTCTAGAATCTTCCGTATCATAATTGCCCAAACTTATTTTCTAGTTGAATTGTCATTATTTGTTTTTACTTTATGCTTTACAACGCACAATTCCATGAATCATAAAATAGGTTAACTTTTTTATAAAAACTAATTGATTTTGAATGAGATGAACTATAAGAATTAAACGAACGTCTACAACATGCATATATGACTCAAAGCTTACATGCTATAGTGTGGTATTTATTCATAATTTGGTTGCCAAATCTCATGCATGCAATGCACGTATACCTTACTAGTACTTCCAGTATGTGCAAAACATGTAAATTAGAATTCCAATGGCACACTACACAGTGTCTCTCCCTTTTTCAGTTAATATATTATGATTAAAATGATGTGGGGGCACCCATGAAGCCATGTGGCACATGTGGAGGCGTTGTCTCGACCTCCTTGTGTGGATTGATCACAGTGACGTGCTGCTGGTTCTAGAAGAATGTACTCGTCCTCTCTCACGCACACTTGCAGTACATGCACGAAGCGAAGATGTGCACGCACGCACTCAATCCCTCGCACGCACACGCGGGTACACGGTGGGATGCATTTTTGTACGAAGATCCACCCCATGTGATAATTTGACGCGTGTAAAATCGTTCACTTCATTGATGGTCAATTAATACAGTGCATGCAAATTGAGTGGACGTGAGGGAGGAAGTACTTGAGAAAGACATTACTAGTCCACTGCGTGCATGCGAGTAGTTAAACCATGGGTTCCTACTTCCATTGGTCTCCTTCGTATTTTGTGCCAATTTTTTACCATAATTTTAAGTAACACAATATTTATGCATGTCATAAAAATTAATGTCATCGAAAACTATGTTCAAATGTGATTCCAATGATATAATTTTTGGTGACATGCATTAACATTTTCTTAGTTAATTTTTTGGTCAAAAATTGGCACAAAATAAAAAGGGGGCCAATAAACCAGGATGCAGGCAGGATGATCAATTTTTGCGTGGGTTACTGTTGGTGACCTTTGTATTTAAATATGGATGGAGTGGAGTAGTACTATCTTTATCTTAGCCTCTTAGGGCTCTACCAGGGCCTACGCTCGCCTCCCCACCTCGCCAAGCGGATCCCACCATGGAGGATCCCGCCATGGATAAATCCTTAGATCCCAGGATCCCGCGATCTGCCCTCTCGCTGCGGCCAGCAGCACTGCCGCCTTTGAGCGAAACCTGTTGGGAAACGTAGCATGCAATTTCAAAAAAATTCCTAAGCTCACGCAAGATCTATCTAGGAGATGCATAGCAATGATAGGGGGAGAGTATGTCTACGTACCCTCGTGGACCGAAAGCGGAAGCGTTTGACAACGCGGTTGATGTAGTCGAACTTCTTCTCGTTCCGACCGATCAAGCATCGAACGTACGGCACCTCCGAGTTCTGCACATGTTCAGCTCAATGACGTCCCTCGAACTCTTGATCCAGCAAAGTGTTGAGGAAGTAGATGAGTTCCGTCAGCACAACGGCGTGGTGATGGTGATTGTGAAGTGATCCGCGCAGGGCTTCGCCTAAGCACTACGAAGATATGACCGAGGGTGTAATCTGTGGAGGGGGGTGCCGCACACCGCTAACAGTTATTGGTGTGTGTTCTAGGCGTCCCCTCCCCATGTATATATAGGTGGGAGGGGGAGGGGAGCAGCCTTGGGGCGCCCCAAGTAGGAGGAATCCTACTTGGGGGCCTAGTCCAATTCGCCCCACCCTTTCCTTATTACCGGAAGGGCGAAAAGGGAAGAGAGGGGGCAGGAAGGAAAGAGGGGGGCCAAACCCCCTCCTCCTTCTCCTATTCGGCCTCCTTCCTTAGGGGGGGCGCGCCACCCCTTGTGGGCTGGGGTGCTCCCCTCCTATGGCCCATAAGGCCCATTATTCCCCCGGTAGTCCAATAAATACTCGATACACTCCGGAACACTTCCGGTGTCCGAATACTATCATCCTATATATCAGTCTTTACCTCTTGACCATTTCGAGACTCCTCGTCATGTCCATGATTTCATCCGGGACTCCGAACAAGATTCAGTCACCAAATCACATAACTCATATAATACAAAATCGTTAGTGAACGTTAAGCGTACGGACCCTACGGGTTCGAGAACTATGTAGACATGACTGAGACACCTCTCTGGTCAATAACCAATAGTGGAACCTGGATGCTCATATTGGCTCCCACATATTCTATGAAGATCTTTATCGGTCGAACCGTTATGACAATATACGTTATTCCCTTTGTCCATCGGTATGTTACTTGCCCGAGATTCGATCGTTGGTATCTTTATACCTAGTTCAATCTCGTTACCGGCAAGTCTCTTTACTCATTCTGTAATACATCATCCTGTGACTAAGTCACTTTTCTTGCAAGGCTTCTTATGATGTGCATTACCAAGAGGGCCCAGAGATACCTCTCTGATACTCGGAGTGACAAATCTTAATCTCGATCTATGCCAACCCAACAGACACCTTCGGAGATACCTGTAGAGCATCTTTATAATCACCCAGTTACGTTGTGACGTTTGATAGCACATAAGGCATTCCTCTGGTATCCGGGAGTTGCATAATCTCATAGTCGAAGGAATATGTATTTGACATGAAGAAACCAGTAGCAATAAAACTGAACGATCATTATGCTAAGCTAACGGATGGGTCTTTTCCATCACATCATTCTCCTAATAATGTGATCCCGTTCATCAAATGACAACACATGTCTATGGTTAGGAAACTTAACCATCTTTGTTTAACGAGCTAGTCTAGTAGAGGCTTACTAGGGACACAGTGTTTTGTCTATGTATCCACACATGTATCAAGTTTCCGGTTAATACAATTCTAGCATGAATAATAAACATTTATCATGAATAAGGAAATATAAAATAACAACTTTATTATTGCCTCTAGGGCATATTTCCTTCAGTCTCCCCCTTGCACTAGAGTCAATAATCTAGATTACATTGTAATGATTCTAATACCCATGGAGTCTTGGTGCTGATCATGTTTTGCTCGTGGAAGAGGCTTAGTCAACGGGTCTGCCACATTCAGATCCGTATGTATTTTGCAAATCTCTATGTCTCCCTCCTTGACTTGATCATGGATGGTGTTGAAGTGTCTCTTGATGTGTTTGGTTCTTTTGTGAAATCTGGATTCCTTTGCCAAGGCAATAGCTCCAATAAAGTCACAAAAGATTTTCATTGGACCAGATGCACTAGGTATTACACCTAGATCAGATATGAACTCCTTCATCCAGACTCCTTCATTTGCTGCTTCCGAAGCAGCTATGTATTCCGCTTCACACGTAGATCCCGCCATGACACTCTTCTTGGAACTGCACCAACTGACAGCTCCACCATTCAAAATAAATACGTACCTGGTTTGTGACTTAGAGTCATCCGGATCAGTGCCAAAGCTAGCATCGACGTAACCATTTACGACGAGCTCTTTGTCACCTCCATAAACGAGAAGCATATCCTTGGTCCTTATCAGGTACTTCAGAATGTTCTTGACCGCTGTCCAGCGATGCACTCCTGGATTACTTTGGTACCTCCCTGCTAAACTTATAGCAAGGCACACATCAGTTCTGGTACACAACATAGCATACATGATAGAACCTATGGCTCAGGCATAGGGAATGACTTTCATTTTCTCTCTATCTTCTGCAGTGGTCGGGCATTGAGTCTTACTCAACTTCACACCTTGCAACACAGGCAGGAACCCTTTCTTTGACTAATCCATTTTGAACTTCTTCAAAACTTTATCAAGGTATGTGCTTTGTGAAAGTCCTATTAAGCGTCTCGATCTATCACTATAGATCTTGATGCCCAATATATAAGCAGCTTCACCGAGGTCTTTCATTGAAAAACTCTTATTCAAGTATCCTTTTATGCTATCCAGAAATTGTACATCATTTCCAATCAACAATATGTCATCCACATATAATATTAGAAATGCTACAGAGCTCCCACTCACTTTCTTGTAAATACAGGCTTCTCCGAAAGTCTGTATAAAACCATATGCTTTGGTCACCTCATCAAAGCATATATTCCAACTCTGAGATGCTTGCACCAGTCCATAGATGGATCGCTGGAGCTTGCGCACTTTGTTAGCACCTTTAGGATCGAAAAAACCATCTGGTTGCATCATATACAACTCTTCTTTAAGAAATCCATTAAGGAATGCAGTTTTGACGTCCATTTGCCAGATTTCATAATCATAAAATGCGGCAATTGCTAACATGATTTGGATGGACTTAAGCATCGCTACGGGTGAGAAAGTCTCATCGTAGTCAACTCCTTGAACTTGTCGAAAACCTTTTGCGACAAGTCGAGCTTTGTAGATAGTAACATTACCATCGGCGTCAGTCTTCTTCTTGAAGATCCATTTATTCTCTATGGCTCGCCGATCATCGGGCAAGTCCACCAAAGTCCACGCTTTGTTCTCATACATGGATCCTATCTCAGATTTGATGGCCTCAAGCCATCTGTCGGAATCTGGGCTCATCATAGCTTCTTCACAGTTCGTAGGTTCGCCTTGGTCTAGTAACATGACTTCCAGTATAGGATTCCCGTACCACTCTGGTGCGGATCGTGTTCTGGTTGACCTACGAGGTTCTGTAGTAACTTGATCTAAAGTTTCATGATCATCATCATTAGCTTCCTCTCTAGTTGGTGTAGGCATCACGGGAACGGTTTTCTCTGATGAACTACTTTCCAATTTGAGAGAAGGTACGATTACCTCATCGAGTTCTACTTTCCTCCCACTCACTTCTTTCAAGAGAAACTCCTTCTCTAGAAAGGTTCCATTCTTGGCAACAAAGATCTTGCCTTCGGATCTATGGTAGAAGGTGTACCTAATTGTTTCCTTTGGGTATCCTATGAAGACGCACTTCTCCGATTTGGGTTCGAGCTTATCAGGCTGAAGCCTTTTGACATAAGTGTCGCAACCCCAAACTTTAAGAAATGACAGCTTAGATTTCTTGCCAAACCATAGTTCATACGGTGTCGTCTCAACGGATTTAGTCGGTGCCCTATTTAACGTGAATGCAGCTCTCTCTAATGCATAACCCCAAAATGATAGTGGTAAATCTGTAAGAGACATCATAGATCGCACCATATCTAATAAAGTACGATTACAATGTTCGAACACACCATTATGCTGTGGTGTTCCAAGTGGCGTGAGTTGTAAAACTATTCCACATTGTTTTAAATGAAGGCCAAACTCGTAACTCAAATATTCGCCTCCACGATCAGATCGTAGAAACTTTATTTTCTTGTTACGATGATTCTCTACTTCACTCTAAAATTCTTTGAACTTCTCAAATGTTTCAGACTTGTGTTTCATCAAGTAGATATACCCATATCTGCTCAAATCATCTGTGAAGGTCAGAAAATAATGATACCTGCCGCGTGCCTCAACACTCATCGGACCGCATACATCGGTATGTATTATTTCCAATAAGTCATTAGCTCGCTCCATTGTTCCGGAGAACGGAGTTTTAGTCATCTTGCCCATAAGGCATGGTTCGCAAGTATCAAATGATTCATAATCAAGTGATTCCAAAAGCCCATCTGCATGGAGTTTCTTCATGCGCTTTACACCAATATGACCTAAACGGTAGTGCCACAAATATGTTGCACTATCATTATCAACTTTGCATCTTTTGGCATCAATATTATGAATATGTGTATCACCACGATCGAGATTCAACAAAAATAGACCACTCTTCAAGGGTGCATGACCACAAAAGATATTACTCATATAAATAGAACAACCATTATTCTCTGATTTAAATGAATAACCGTCTCGCACTAAACAAGATCCAGATATAATGTTCATGCTCAACGCTGGCACCAAATAACAATTATTCAGGTCTAAAACTAATCCCGAAGGTAGATGTAGAGGTAGCATGCCGACGGCGATCACATCGACCTTGGAACCATTCCTGACACGCATCGTCACCTCGTCCTTAGCCAATCTTCGTTCAATCCATAGCTCCCGTTTTGAGTTACAAATATGAGCAACCGAACCAGTATCAAATATCCAGGTGCTACTACAAGCATTAGTAAGGTACACATCAATAACATGTATATCAAATATACCTTTGTTCACTTTGCCATCCTTCTTATCCGCCAAATACTTGGGGCAGTTCCGCTTCCAATGACCAGTCCCTTTGCAGTAGAAGCACTCAGTTTCAGGCTTGGGTCCAGCTTTGGGCTTCTTCCCGGGAGTGGCAACTTGCTTGCCATTCTTCTTGAAGTTCCCGTTCTTTCCCTTCCCTTTTTCTTGCAACTAGTGGTCTTGTTAACCATCAACACTTGATGCTCCTTCTTGATTTCTACCTCTGCAGCTTTGAGCATTACGAAGAGCTCGGGAATTGTCTTTTCCATCCCTTGCATATTATAGTTCATCACGAAGCCTTTGTAGCTTGGTGTCAGTGATTGAAGAACTCTGTCAATAACACTATCATCTGGAAGATTAACTCCCAGCTGAGTCAAGTGATTATGATATCCAGACATTCTGAGTATGTGTTCACTAACAGAACTGTTATATCCATCATGTAGCTATAGAACTTGTTGGATACTTCATATCTCTCAACTCGGGCATTTGCTTGAAATATTAACTTCAACTCCTGGATCATCTCATATGCTCCATGACGTTCAAAATGTCTTTGAAGTCCCGATTCTAAGCCGTAAAGCATGGCACACTGAACTATCGAGTAGTCATCAGATCGAGCTTGCCAGGCGTTCATAACATCAGCATCTGCTCCTGCAGCAGGCCTTTCACCTAGCGGTGCATCAAGGACATAATTCTTCTGTGCAGCAATGAGGATAATCCTCAAGTTACGGACATAGTCCGTGTAGTTGCTACCATCATCTTTCAACTTAGCTTTCTCTAGGAACGCACTAAAATTCAAGGGAACGGAAGCACGGGCCATTGATCTACAACATAGATATACCAAAACAATCAGGACTAAGTGTGACGCCCCCGGCTCAATCGTGCACCAATCATACACGCAAATGCACACGATCAAGCCTAAGGACTCACGGGAAGATATCACAACACAACTCTAAAACATAAATAAAGTCATACAAGCTTTATATTACAAGACAGGGGCCTCGAGGGCTCGAATACAAAAGCTCGCATACAAGTGTCAGCGGAAGCATCACATATCTGAGTACAGATATAAAAGAAAACACAGAAAGGCCCTTAGAAGGCTGGGCAAAAGAAAAACACTACAATCGAAAGGCGTAGGCCTCCTGCCTGGGACCCTCCGAACCTACTCCTGGTCGACGGCAAGCTCGAAGCAGTAACCACCCTCGGGGTAGTAGTAGTAGTCGATCGTCGGCGGGGTAGCTACCTCAGTGGCTCCGTCATCTAATCATGACAAACTGATATGGGGAGAAAAAGAAAACAAAGCAACCGTGAGTACTCAGAAGTACTCAGCAAGCAAGGATCTACACTACATATGCAACATTATCAAAGGAAGGCTGTATATGTGGACTGGGCTGCAGAAATGCCAGAATAGAGAGAAGGCCTAGTCCTATCGAAGACTAGCATCTTCAGCGGTCTTGCAGCAATAGAAGAGAGTAGAACAGTACAATATAAGGTAGCAGTAATGATTTCAACCTCACCCAGAGATCCTTTCTCGACTCCCTGCGAGAAATTAATCCCAGAGCCATACAGTCATCAACCTCGTCCTGAGATCCCTTCTCGACTCCCTGCGAGAAGCAATCCCAGAGCCATAGTATCCAAGTATCCAGTTCTAATTGTATCAATCAGGATACAACTCCGAGTGTCCGTTATCGAGGATCCGGCTATGCATAGATTAGTTCTTCCCTGCAGGGGTGCACCAACTTACCCACCACGCTCACTTAACTCCGGCCGGACACACTTTTCTGGGTCATGCCCGGCCTCGGCCAAATGACACACCGCAACCCTACCTAGAGCTCAGCAGAGAGGTCCCCGTTGGTCTACATCCTAAGCGCTCAGAGGTCTTGGGCCATCGCCCTGTGCACTCCGAGTCGTTGCGTGCAGGGGGAAGCTAGGCACCAGGGGGGCGCCGGTCCGTCCCGGCCGCAATGCTGAACTGGACGTCTGACAAAGCTTTTGGCTGATGCATACGATGCAGAGTGCCCATAACTTTTCCCACGTGATGGTTAGTGCTATCGGGCTAGAGGCCCACTCCAATCATATATCCAAATCGTTAGTACCTTGGGGTTGCGGTAACGAGCAGAGACTCACGAAAGATGTGACCCTGTCGCCCCGTCTCGAGGACTTGCGGCAAGGGCCAAGAATGCCCGGCCACACCTCGTATTCATCACTCGGGCACCATCCAGGCAACCCGTCAACACATCACACGCGGGTATCCCTCAGGGTCGACCCGCCTTTCCAAGTAACAATAGTATAGTCCAAGTATCCGCGTGTCCATGACATCAGGGGAATCCGAGGTATCACCGTCGTTGGATTCCTACTCGATGAATCCGTGAAGGTGAACTCGGAGGAATCACCCTCAATGGGTTCACATTCGGACAGACGAAAAGAAGGGAACGGTTGCATGTTCGGATAGTTAGGGACGTGTGGCGGACGAACGGACCGCGTACTCGGATTCGTCTCGTCGTTCTGAGCAATTTTTATGTACAAATTATTTTCATCGGAGTTATGGATTAAAAGATATGATTTTCTAAAGTTTTTATTAATTTCTGGAATTATTTTTATTAACTAAACCAACATTATCCAGAACAGTGCTTATGTGACGTCAGCACGATGTCAGCTCTACGTCAGCCAGTCAACTGACCAGTTGACTGATCAAACTTACTAGTGGGGGCCACCTGTCATTGACTCAGCGACTAACAAACTAATTAATCTAATTAATCTACCGGTGGGGCCTACTGTCAGCGTCAGTAGCTAATTAACAGAACTCTAATCATTTGTTTAATGCTAATTAAGTCAGCAGGACCCACTAGTCAGCGGCCAGTGTGAACAGTGACCGCAGTTGACCATGGTCAACTGGGTCAAAGTGGGCCCAGAGGGCCACTGGCAGTGACTACGGGCGGGTCCCACACGGCGCCAGCTCCGCGTAGCCGCCGGAGCTGCTCTGGCGAGCCTCCCGCGGCGGCAACCTCGCCGGAAGGGCTCGGGATTCCGCTATGGTGGTCCAAAAGCGACGCGGTTGGGCTCTTTCGAAAGCTGGTGGAGCCACGCATCGAACTACGGCGTCGGCCCATGCTGGGGAGCTCGGAAACGATGGCTACGGCGAGCTCAGGCGGCGGCCGGAATCGGGGTCTAGCGCGTCGAGCGTTCCGGTCGGCTGGTGCGCTAACTAATACTAGGGGGGCACCAGAAGGTTACTCCGAACTAGCCAGAGTGCCTACCTAGCCATGACCAGGACTATCGGGACGGCGGCGAGCTTGTCTGTGGAGTCAGAGCTCCGGCACCGGCGTTGCAGCATACGGCTTGCCATGGAGCAAAAACAGAGCAACAAACGGGGAGAGAAGGGAGGATGCTCACCGTGCGGGCTCACGGAGGACCCTCGAGTGGACGGTAGCGCAGAGACGAGGCAAATTCGACGGTGATCGCCGGAGATGCCGTATACTGGGACGGCTCGATCCGCGAGTTCCGGTGCACCTCCGTTCTTGCTGTCAGTTGATGAGGAAGAGGCGGTCGGCGGCGCACCACCCAGACACATCCGTCGAGCTCGGGAACGCCGGTGGCCGCGGTGGTGACGATGGCGCGTCGGCGGTGGCGCTCGGGAGAGATGGGGAGGCGAGGGAGAGCGAGAGGGAGCGAGCGAGGGAGAGCCAGGGGGGCCAGGGGCGCACGGTGCTCTGCCCTTTATCCACGGCGAGCGCGGCGACGCGCTGTCGTGCAGCGAGGAGAGGGGCCGGGCTCGGGGGCGTGCGCGTACGCTAGCTGTTCGACAGCGCGTCTGCGGCGTCAGGGGGTTGGGGGGCTAGTTGGGCTGGGCCGACTCTGTGCACTGGCGGTCCGGCACAGTGGGCTTCTTCTCTCTTTTCTATTTTCCCTTTTCTTTTCTGTTTTGTTGCCTTTTGTCTTTTGTTTTTAACTCAAACAACTTTTGTGAAATATGAGACTAGCCCAAATAAATATGGTGCATTATATGTCACTGCAATAAAATGGTTTTGAGTCCAAAGGTTTTCATTTGGGATTTTATTTAATTAAAAAGGTATGAAATAGTGCTGTTTTACTGCTGTTTGAGTCAGTTAATTAAATTAGTGAATGTTGGTTATGATTTTAGAATTGTCTGTGGAATATTTGCCATTTAATGAACATTTTTGTTTCTGGGTTTGGACAACTTTTATTTTTACTTTAAGTTTGAATTTCCATTTGAATTTGAATTTGAAAAGAGATATGATACTAATGATGATTAAGCACTGTTGATCATGATGACATGGCATAATCAAAAGGGTGATTACTGTAGCTTAATACATGGGGTGTTACAAATCTCTTCTACTAACAAGAATTCTCGTCCCCAGAATTAAGAGGTAGAAGGAAAAAGTTCAGGGTATTCCGCACGAAGATTATCCTCACGTTCCCAAGTGGCTTCATCTTCAGTATGATTTGACCACTTCACTTTGAGGAACTTGGTAACCTTTTGACGGGTCCGACGTTCAGCTTCATCGAGAATGTGGATCGGATGCTCCTTATAAGATAGGTCATCTTGCAATTCGAGCACCTCGTGATCCACTGCTCGGTGCGGAGATTCCTTGAAGCATTTACGAAGTTGCGACACATGGAAGACGTCGTGTATATGAGAGAATTGCAGCGGCAACTCCAATTTATATGCCACCTGACCACGTCTAGCAATAATGCGAAAAGGACCAATGTAGCGTGGAGCTAACTTGCCCTTGATTCCGAAACGGTGAGTGCCCTTCATAGGAGTGACACGCAGATAAGCTTGATCACCAGGTTGATAAGTCAAACCCCATCGTTTGCGATCATAATTGCTCTTTCTGGCGGTCCTGAGCCGCCTTGAGATTTTCTCGGACAATACGAACTTGTTCTTCGGCGTGTTGAATAATATCCGGACCCACGAGTGGTCGTTCCCCAGTTTCTGACCAATTCAGAGGGGTTCGACACTTACGTCCATAGAGTACTTCGAAGGGGGCCATTTTCAAGCTGGCTTGATAGCTGTTGTTATAGGAGAACTCGGCATACGGAAGAGATTCTTCCCACTTTTTGCCGAAGGAAATAACACAAGCTCGTAGCATGTCTTCAAGAACTTGATTGACTCGCTCAACTTGGCCTTGGGATTGGGGATGATAAGCTGAACTCTAGGTAATATGAGTTCCCATGGCTTCTTGGAAACTTTCCCAGAACTTTGAGGTGAAAAGACCGCCACGGTCCGAACTGATCTCCTTCGAAATACCGTGGAGTGAAACAATTCTGGAGATATACAACCCTGCTAACTGACTAGCAGTGATAGTTTCCTTGACGGGCAGAAAGTGTGCAACCTTAGAAAGTTGGTCAACGACTACAACAATAGCATCGTGACCCTTCTGTGACCTGGGAAGGCCAGTAATGAAATCCATTTGCACTTTATCCCATTTCCATAAAGGAATAGGTAACGGTTGTAGAATTCCAGCAGGCTTCTGATGTTCTGCTTTGACGCAACGACACACATCACATTCAGCAACATAACGAGCAATGTCCTGCTTCATTTTAGACCACCAATACCTTTAACGGAGATCATGATACATCTTGGTGCTACCCGGATGAATAGACAGCGGAGTATCATGTGCCTCCTTCATGACCTTATCAGTCATAAGCTCGAAACGAGGTACGACAATGCGGTTTCTGAAATACAAGGTTCCATCTTCAGACCGCGAGAAATCCCTGTACTTTTCAAGGTGAAGATTTTTCTTCATCAGATCAATTTCAGCATCTTTAGCTTGCGCATTCTTAACAGCTTTCTCGAGATCTGGTTGTATCACAAGGTTATTAAGAGAACCCTGTGGAACAATACGCAGATTCACCTTGCGCGGTTCTTCAAAAACACGAGGTTGAGCTCGCCTAACCATGAGGTTGTCGCAATAGGACTTGCGGCTTAAGGCATCAGCCATCACGTTAGCCTTGCCAGGGGTATAGGAAATACCCAAATCATAGTCCACAATGGCCTCCATCCATCTTTGCTGACGGTGGTTTAGAGATGGCTGAGTGAACAAGTACTTCAGACTTTTATGATCCGTGTAGATCTCGCAACGATTACCGAGAAGGTAATGTTGCCACAACTGCAGTGCATAGATGACAGCAGCTAGTTCTAGATCATGTACCGGATAATTCTATTCATGTGGGCGCAACTGACAAGAGCCATAGGCAATCACTTTACGCTCTTGCATTAGGACACAGCCTAATCCTTCATGGGATGCGTCACAATAAATCACAAAGTCTTTGCGGGTATCTGGAGGAGATAGTACTGGGGCAGATGTCAGCTTGTCTTTGAGTGCTTGAAAACTTTCCTGGCATTTTTCTGTCCATTCAAATTTAACGCCCTTGTGAAGCAGATCAGTCAAAGGCTTAGCAATCTTAGAAAAGTTCTCAACAAACTGACGGCAATAGCTTGCAAGGCCAAGAAAACTTCTAACTTGCTTGATGTTCTTCGAGGGAGTCCAGTCAAGAATAGCCTGAACTCGTTCCGGGTTAACAGCAATTCCATCCTTGGAAACCACATGACCAAGGTAGGTTACTTCGGAAAGCCAGAATTCACATTTGGAATACTTGGCATACAACTGGTGTTCTCGGAGCCTTTCAAGTACAAGACGGAGGTGTTCAGCATGTTCTTCTTTATTCTTCGAATAAACCAGAATATCATCTAGATAAACCACGACGAACTTGTCGAGGTAATCCATGAAGATGTAATTCATCAGACGGGAGAATGTGGCTGGAGCATTTGTTAAACCAAATGACATGACAGTGTACTCATAAGAGCCGTAGCGAGTAACAAATGCAGTCTTTGGAATATCCTCTTCACGAACACGGATCTGATGATAACCCAACCTCAAGTCGAGTTTAGAAAACACCGATGATCCAGCAAGTTGATCATACAAATCATTGATCCGAGGAAGCGGATATTTATTCTGAATTGTGGCTTGGTTAATGGGCCGATAATCCTGAACCAATCGGTTAGTTCCATCCTTCTTATTAATGAAGAGTGAAGGTGCTCCCCAAGCAGAGGAACTGGGGCGGATGAAAACTTTCTTAAGTGAAGTGTCGATTTCTTCCTTAAGCTCGAGAAGATGATGCGGAGGCATCTTATAAGGGCGCTTCGCAATAGGAGTTGTGCCTGGTTTCAAGTCGATGACAAACTCAACAGCTCTAGCAGGCGGTATTCCTGGAAGTTCTTCTGGAAAGACGTCTTGAAAATCACGAACAACTGGAACGTTCTCGATGCCTTCAAGGGGTGAGGCATTCAATGCATTCAAAACATATATTTGAGTCTCAGCATCCTGAGCTATTCGGGCTGAGTATTTGACTGTCTGGCCAGAAGGGTGAGTGAGTTGGACTGTCTTAGTAGCACAATCAATCAAAGCATTATGGGCTGTCAACCTGTCCATACCGAGAATGATGTCTATGTCGGAAGGTCCAAGAGCAATAAGGGAAGCAGAGAACATCAACCCTTCAATTTTGATCTGATTGTTCTGACTTACCATCTTGGTTTGCCACCTGGAACGGGGAGTGATAATCTCTAATGGTGTGGGCAATAACTCTAGAGGTAGCTCATGCCGCTGAGCAAATTGCTGAGACACAAAGGAATGTGATGCCCCGGAATCAAAGAGAACAGAAGCTGCAACTGAATTAACTGACAGAGTTCCCATCACGATTTTAGGAGACTCACGAGCTTCTCCCATTTTGACGTGAGTAACCTGGCCTCGGTCCATAGCAGACATCCTGGCTTTACGATTTCTGCAACGATGGGTTCGATGGCCCTTCGTACGACCATCAGGAGGACATGGTGCATCCTGAGGAGAAGCCATAACATTAGGCGGTCCTTCGTGAACCGTTAGCTGTCTCGGCGGTGAAGGCAGACGAGGTGCAACATATGACGGCCTGGGTGTTGGAGAAGGTCGGTGGTAAACATTGTGTGGAATCCACACTCGACGTTTCTGAAGAGGCTGACCCGAGGATGGGCCAACGCCATGAGTGCGCTTGAGCGACTCCTGGTACTTAGTCAGAGCTGTTTCAACTTGGAAAGATTTGCTGACAAGTGTTGCGAAGTATGTGCAATCATGGACGTCAAGTGCAAGGTTTATATCAGTACGCAGTCCTTCACGGAATTAATCCTGCTTGCGTGCGTCAGTGCAGACATCATCTTCAGCATAGCGGGACAATTCAAGAAATTTCCTCTTATATTCATCCACAGTCATTGTGCCCTGAGAGAGTTTGCGAAACTCCTGCTTCTTCTGGTCCATCAGACCTTGAGGAATGTACCATGCACGAAAAATTGACTGAAATTCCTCCCAAGTGGTTATTGATTCAGCAGGCAACATACCCTTGTGTTTTTCCCAGCATTGAGCAGCTGATCCCCTCAGGTGATACGTCGCATAGGTGACGTAACTGTCAGGGTTAACACTAGCCGACTTCATCTGAAAGGCAATGTCACGGAGCCAATCATCAGCATCCATTGGATCAGTCGAGCTACGAAAAGTGGACGGATAGAGGCGCACGAATTCTGGCAGAGTTATTGGTGTAGGATGTTGATGAGCATTCTGAGTTGGGAATTGAGCCATTAGTCCGGTCATAAACTGACGGTTGAGCTCAAACTGCTGACGGTTGAGTTCAAACTGCTGCATCATTGCGGCAATATAGGGTGGAGGTGGAGGATCGTCGGCCATCCCGCCAATTCAATAGGGGCAGTTTAGCAAGTAAAACTGTAGGTGTATGAAGTTATTCATGATGTAACACGGGACAGAACAGGATAGGCATTAGATATATAATAGTGGTCATCAAAGACATACCAATCCATGCACAGAGTTGGATTCAAACGGATAGTACGCGCACGGGAACGCTCGCAGCTAGACAAACTAGGCGGCGCGTAGGCACGCGGTGAGGATTACAACAACGTGTCATAGCAAAGGCTACAATACGTCGGAGAAAACTGTTGGGGCGAGGAATCTGGAAGTGACAACACAGGGTGCCCTCGGTAAGAGGATCCTGCAAGCAGAACCTGGACCACCATCTTGAAGGAAGGGGGGAAATTTCAGAACACCGGGTGGATGTGATCACGAGAACCTAATGTTGGAGTTACTAAAATTTTAACCCGAATAGATGAGAGAACAGATTCCCAGAGTAAAGGTCAAGGAGTAAAAGATCCTAATACCACCCATTTGGCGACGTGGGCCCGTAAGCCACACAGCCATGTTAGTAAAACGATGTTGGACCACTAGACAGAACTTCGGCCAAGGAGGTGGAAAGGGGGTTTCCTACAGTCAGTCGGCTCTGATACCAACTTGTGACGCCCCTGACTCAATCGTGCGCTAATCATACACGCAAATGCACACGATCAAGCCTAAGGACTCACGGGAAGATATCACAACACAACTCTAAAACATAAATAAAGTCATACAAGCTTTATATTACAAGCCAGGGGCCTCGAGGTCTCGAATACAAAAGCTCCCATATAAGCGTCAGTGGAAGCATCAGATATCTGAGTACAGATATAAAAGAAAACATAGAAAGGCCCTTAGAAGGCTGGGCAAAAGAAAAACACTACGATCGAAAGGCGCAGGCCTCCTGCCTGGGACCCTCCGAACCTACTCCTGGTCGACGGCAAGCTCGAAGCAGTAACCACCCTCGGGGTAGTAGTAGTAGTCGATCGTTGGCGGGGTAGCTATCTCAGTGGCTCCTTCATCTGGTCACGACAAACTGATATGGGGAGAAAAATAAAACAAAGCAACCGTGAGTACTCAGAAGTACTCAGCAAGCAAGGATCTACACTACATATGCAACATTATCAAAGGAAGGCTGTATATGTGGACTGGGCTGCAGAAATGCCAGAATAGAGAGAAAGCCTAGTCCTATCGAAGACTAGCATCTTCAGCGGTCTTGCAGCAATAGAAGAGAGTAGAACAGTACAATATAAGGTAGCAGTAATGATTTCAACCTCACCCATAGATCCTTTCTCGACTCCCTGCGAGAAAGCAATCCCAGAGCCATACAGTCATCAACCTCGTCCTGAGATCCCTTCTCGACTCCCTGCGAGAAGCAATCCTAGAGCCATAGTATCCAAGTATCCTGTTCTAATTGTATTAATCAGGATACAACTCCGAGTGTCCGTTACCGAGGATCCGGCTATGCATAGATTAGTTCTTCCTTGCAGGGGTGCACCAACTTACCCACCACGCTTGCTTAACTCCGGCGGGACACACTTTTCCGGGTCATGCCCGGCCTTGGCCAAATGACACACCGCAACCCTACCTAGAGCTCAGCAGAGAGGTCCCCGTCGGTCTACATCCTAAGCGCTCAGAGGTCTTGGGCCATCGCCCTGTGCACTCCGAGTCGTTGCGTGCAGGGGGAAGCCAGGCACCAGGGGGCGCCGGTCCGTCCCGGCCGCAATGCTGAACTAGACGTCTGACAAAGCTTTCAGCTGATGCATCCGATGCAGAGTGCCCATAACTTTTCCCATGTGATGGTTAGTGCTATTGGGCTAGAGGCCCACTCCAATCAAATATCCAAATCGTTTGTACCTTGGGGTTGCAGTAACGAGCAGAGACTCACGAAAGATGTGACCCCATCGCCCCGTCTCGAGGACTTGCGGCAAGGGCCAAGAATGTCCGGCCACGCCTCGTATTCATCACTCGGGCACCATCCAGGCAACCCGTCTTCACATCACACACGGGTACCCCTCAGGGTCGGCCCGCCTTTCCAAGTAACAATAGTACAGTCCAAGTATCCGTGTGTCCATGACATCAGGGGAATCTGAGGTATCACCCTCGTTGGATTCCTACTCGATGAATCCGTCAAGGTGAACTCGGAGGAATCACCCTCAATGGGTTCACACTTGAGGTGTTGTACGACGGCGTCGTTATCGGAAGTGGTGAAGGAGGAATCACCCTCGATGACCACGACAGAATAGCTACTCTACAGAGTTAACATCAGAAGTGCTACAAGAGGTTTCACCCTCGGCACTCGATAGTAATGCTGCAGTGTCATTACAACTAAGGGGTGGTGATGTGCGGTGTCGGGGCCTGGTCTTCAATCCCGTTGATCGGGTCTTCGGATAATCCAGCGGGGCAATCGGGATAAGCGGGGTCACAGATAGGTCTCTACCCAACCTATACTAAGCAGTTTACGATATGCAGGTAATTATCAACAGCAGGTTACAGTAAACAGGCTATGCATCAGAATAGGTAAAGCAGTAGCAGCAGCAATTCTAATGCAAGCATGAGAAAATAGAATGGGCGATATCGGGATGATCAAAGGGGGGGCTTGCCTGGTTGCTCGGCGGCAAGGGCAAGGTCGTCAATGGTGTCTTCGGTCTCCGGAGCTGCGGCGGTACCGAGAACTGCGTCGGGGTCTAACGAGAGAGAAGAGGGGGAGGAAACAGTAAATACTAAGCAAACAAGTGCATGACATGTCAATAAGCAGAGCTAGCGGTGTTCTATCATAGTGCTAGGTAATCCCGGCGAAGGGGAAAACGTCCGGGAAAGTATTCCCAGTGTCCGGCATTTCGGACAGACGAAAAGAGGGGAACGGTTGCATGTTCGGATAGTTAGGGACGTGTGGCGGACGAACGACAACGTATTCGGATTCGTCTTGTCGTTCTGAGCAATTTTCATGTACAAATTATTTTCATCGGAGTTACGGATTAAAAGATATGATTTTCTAAAGTTTTTATTAATTTCTGGAATTATTTTTATTAACTAAACGAACATTATCCAGAACAGTGCTTGTGTGACGTCAGCACTACGTCAGCTCTACGTCAGCCAGTCAACTGACCAGTTGCCTGGTCAAACTGACAGGTGGGGGCCACCTGTCATTGACTCAGCGACTAACAAACTAATTAATCTAATTAATCTACCGGTGGGGCCTACTATCTGCGTCAGTAGCTAATTAACAGAACTCTGATCATTTGTTTAACGCTAATTAAGTCAGCGGGACCCACTAGTTGGCGGCCAGTGTGAACAGTGACCGTAGTTGACCACGGTCAACTGGGTCAAAGTGGGCCCAGAGGCCCACTGGCAGTGACTATGGGCGGGTCCCACACGGCGCAAGATCAGCGGAGCCGCCGGAGCAGCTCCGGCGAGCCTCCCGCGGTGGCAACCTCGCCGGAAGGGCTCGGGATTCCGCTATGGTGGTCCAAAAGAGACGCGGTTGGGCTCTTTCGAAAGCTGGTGGAGCCGCGCATCGAACTACGGCGTCGGCCCATGCCGGGGAGCTCGGAAACAATGGCTACGGCGAGCTCAGGCGGTGGTCGGAATCGGGGTCTAGCGCGTCGAGCGTTCCGGTCGGTTGGTGCGCTAACTAACACTAGGGGGGCACCAGAAGGTTACTCCGAACTCGCCAGAGTGCCTGCCTGGCCATGACCAGGACTATCGGGACGGCGGCGAGCTTGTCTGCGGAGTCAGAGCTCCGGCACCGGCGTTGCAGCGTACGGCTTGCCATGGAGCAAAAACAGAGCAACGGACGGGGAGAGAGGGGAGGATTCTCACCGTGCGGGCTCACTGAAGCCCCTCGAGTGGACGGTAGCGCAGAGACGAGGCAAATTCGACGGTGATCGCCGGAGATGCCGTATACTGGGACGGCTCGATCCGCGAGTTCTGGTGCACCTCAGTTCTTGCTGTCAGTCGATGAGGAAGAGGCGGTCGGCGGCGCACCACCCAGACACATCCGTCGATCTCGGGAACGCCGGTGGCCGTGGTGGTGATGATGGCGCGTCGGCGGTGGCGCTCGGGAGAGATGGGGAGGTGAGGGAGAGCGAGAGGGAGCGAGCGAGGGAGAGCCAGGGGGGCCAGGGGCGCACGGGGCTCTGCCATTTATCCACGGCGAGCGCGGTGACGTGCTGTCGTGCAACGAGGGAGGGGGGCCGGGCTCGGGGGCGTGCGCGTACGCTAGTTGTTCGACAGCGCGTCTGCGGCGTCAGGGGGTAGGGGGAGGGGGGGCTAGTTGGGCTGGGCCGACTCTGTGCACTGGCGGTCCGGCAAAGTGGGCTTCTTCTCTCTTTTCTATTTTCCCTTTTCTTTTCTGTTTTGTTGCCTTTTGTCTTTTGTTTTTAACTCAAACAACTTTTGTGAAATATGAGACTAGCCCAAATAAATATGTTGCATTATATGTCACTGCAATAAAATGGTTTTGAGTCCAAAGGTTTTCATTTGGGATTTTATTTAATTAAAAAGGTATGAAATAGTGCTGTTTTACTGCTGTTTGAGTCAGTTAATTAAATTAGTGAATGTTGGTTATGATTTTAGAATTGTCTGTGGAATATTTGCCATTGAATGAACATTTTTGTTTCTGGGTTTGGACAACTTTTATTTTTACTTTAAGTTTGAATTTCCATTTGAATTTGAATTTGAAAAGAGATATGATACTAATGATGATTAAGCACTATTGATCATGATGACATGGCATAATCAAAAGGGTGATTACTGTAGCTTAATACATGGGGTGTTACACTAAGTTCATGATAAATTAAGTTCAATTAATCAAATTACTTAAGAACTCCCACTTAGATAGACATCCCTCAAGTCATCTAAATGATACGTGATCCAAATCAACTAAACCATGTCCGATCATCACATGAGATGGAGTAGTCATCAATGGTGAACATCTCTATGTTGATCATATCTACTATATGATTCACGTTCGACCTTTCAGTCTCCAGTGTTCCGAGGCCATGTCTGTACATGCTAGGCTCGTCAAGTTTAACCCGAGTATTCCGCATGTGCAAAACTATCTTGCACCCATTGTATTTGAACATAGAGTCTATCACACCCGATCATCACGTGGTGTCTCAACACGACGAACTGTCGCAACGGTGCATACTCAGGGAGAACACTTATATCTTGAAATTTAGTGAAGGGATCATCTTATAATGGTACCATCGTTCTAAGCAAAATAAGATGCATAAAGGATAAACATCACATGCAATCAAAATATGTGACATGATATGGCCATCATCATCTTGTGCTTTTGATCTCCATCTTCAAAGCATCGTCATGATCTCCATCGTCACCGGCTCGACACCTTGATCTCCATCATTGTGTCGTGGTCGTCTCGCCAACTATTGCTTCTACAACTATCGCTAACGCATAACGATAAAGTAAAGCAATTACATGGCATTTGCATTTCATACAATAAAGCGACAACCATAAGGCTGCTGCCAGTTGCCGATAACTTTTACAAAACATGATCATCTCATGCAACAACGTATATCACATCATGTCTTGACCATATCATATCACAACATGCCCTGCAAAAACAAGTTAGACGTCCTCTACTTTGTTGTTGCAAGTTTTACGTGGTTGCTACGGGCTTCTAGCAAGAACTGTTCTTACCTACGCATCAAAACCACAACGGTGATTTATCAAGTTTGCTATTTTAACCTTCAACAAGGACCGGCTGCAGTCAAATTTGATTCAACTAAAGTAGGAGAAACAGACACCCGCCAGCCACCTTTATGCAAAACTAGTTGCATGTCTGTCGGTGGAACCGGTCTCATGAACATGGTCATGTAAGGTTGGTCCGGGCCGCTTCATCCAACAATACCACCGAATAAAAATAAGACATTGGTGGTAAGCAGTATGACGATCACCGCCCACAACTCTTTGTGTTCTACTCATGCATATCATCTATGCATAGACCTGGCTCGGATGCCACTGTTGGGAAACGTAGCATGCAAGATCTATCTAGCAGATGCATAGCAACGAGAGGGGTAGAGTATGTCTACGTACCCTCGTAGACCAAAAGCGGAAGCGTTTGACAACGCGGTTGATGTAGTCGAACTTCTTCTCGTTCTGACCTATCAAGCACCAAAGGTACGGCACCTCCGAGTTCTGCACACGTTCAGCTCGATGATGTCCATCGAACTCTTGATCCAGCAAAGTGTCAAGGAACTAGATGAGTTCCGTCAGCACAACGGTGTGGTGACGGTGATGGTGAAGTGATCCGCGTAGGGCTTCGCCTAAGCACTACGAAGATATGACCGAGGGTGTAATCTGTGGAGGGGGGCGCCGCACACGGCTAACAGTTATTGGTGTGTGTTCTAGGCGCCCCCTCCCCATGTATATATAGGTGGGAGGGGGAGGGTAGCAGCCTTGGGGCGCCCCAAGTAGGAGGAATCCTACTTGGGGGCCTAGTCCAATTTGCCCCCCCCCCTTTCCTTATTACCGGAAGGGGGAAAAGGGAAGAGAGGGGGAGGAAGGAAAGAGGGGGGCCGAACCACCTCCTCCTTCTCCTATTCGGCCTCCATCCTTAGGGGGGGGCTCACCACCCATTGTGGGCTGGTGTGCTCCCCTCCTATGGCCCATAAGGCCCATTATTCCCCCGGGGGGTTCCGGTAACACCCCCGGTAGTCCGATAAATACCCGATACACTCCGGAACACTTCCGGTGTCTTAATTCTATCATCCTATATATCAATCTTTACCTCTCGATCATTTCGAGACTCCTTGTCATGTCTGTGATCTCATCCGGGACTCCGAACAATATTCGGTCACCAAATCACATAACTCATATAATACAAAATCGTCATTGAATGTTAAGCTGGCAGACCCTACGGGTTCGAGAACTATGTAGACATGACTGAGACACCTCTCCGGTCAATAACCAATAGCGGAACCAAGATGCTCATATTGGCTCCCACATATTCTACGAAGATCTTTATCGGTCGAACCGTTATGACAATATACGTTATTCCCTTTGTCCATCGATATGTTACTTGCCCGAGATTCGATCGTCGGTATCTTTATACCTAGTTCAATCTCGTTACCGGCAAGTCTCTTTACTCATTCCATAATACATCATCCTGTGACTAAGTCAATTTGCTTGCAAGGCTTCTTATGATGTGCATTACCGAGAGGGCCCAGAGATACCTCTCCAATACTCGGAGTGACAAATCCTAATCTCGATCTATGCCAACCCAACAGACACCTTCGGAGATACCTGTAGAGCATCTTTATAATCACCCAGTTACGTTGTGACATTTGATAGCACACAAGGCATTCCTCCGGTATCTAGGAGTTGCATAATCTCATAGTCGAAGGAATATGTATTTGACATGAAGAAAGCAGTAGCAATAAAACTGAACGATCATTATGCTAAGCTAACGGATGGGTCTTGTCCATCACATCATTCACCTAATGATGTGATCCCGTTCATCAAATGACAACACATGTCTATGGTTAGGAAACTTAACCATCTTTGATTAACGAGCTAGTCTAGTAGAGGCTTACTAGGGTCACAATGTTTTGTCTATGTATCCACACATGTATCAAGTTTCCGGTTAATACAATTCTAGCATGAATAATAAACATTTATCATGAATAAGGAAATATAAAATAACAACTTTATTATTGCCTCTAGGGTATATTTCCTTCAAAACCCACATGTGTTTCAGAGGGGATCCATTGCTCTGGAATCACAGATCGGTGGCGCCGGAGGACATGCCAGGGTTGCGTTTCAGGTGGTGGGCAGCAAGGGCAAATCGGATCAAGGAAGCGTCGCATCGATTGGAGACAAGTTTGAAGGAGCTGCACCTGGTGAAGCACAAGGCGGAGGTGCAAGTCGATCTCAGGGGAGAGATGCTGAGGGATGTCAGCATCTGGCAGCGTCGCGTTGATTTCGAGCTGGGGCTAATGGCAGAGATCATATTCACGGAGTCGACTGCGGAGGAAAGAACGCGCATGCATGCGGAATGGCATGAGCAGCCGGTGCAACTATTCAAATGGGCGGTAGGAGAAGCCAAATCGCGGGACTAGCTGCAGCGGCGCCGCTGGGCATGCATCGTAGGCGAGGTGAGCTGCCCTCCTTCCCCGCCAGCGATGTAGTGACCTACTCGGTTGCTGCTGCAGTGAACTTGCGGCGCCATGGCGGTTTGCAACTGTGACAATCACTCCATCTATATGTATTGTATTCCTGTGAAAATACTTGGTCGTTTTGAAAAAGATGGTAGTAATTGATTTATCACTAGTTTTTGAATGCTTGGTTGTGACAATCACCCGAAGCCACAACCAGAAGTCTCCATCACGTAATACTTACGGTCGGTCGCACTAACAGACGATCGGTCGGGCCCACGTCTCACCGAAGGGACACGCATCGGCTTGGTCTGACATGTACGACTAGTTACATCACTGACTTGTGTGACCGCATTTGAGCAGTAGTACTTGAAATTTGTGTTCCAGGAAACTCATCGGGAGCCGTTTCAGGCCTCAAAACCAAAACCATCAATTAATCTTTAGCTTGTTCCCATCACATTCCAAAGTAGTACTACCATGCTATAATTAAGTGCAAACCTGCTCACATCTAGTACGTATCAAACCTGAACGTGTTCCCACTATGCAGGTTTTATAGTACTAGTGCTAGTACTAGGTTATAAAAAGGGGAACTACCTAGCCAAAAATCACTCTACCTTCCTCCTCATAAGTCTTTCTTGTTCGTCTGTCCTTGCCATGGCCGGTGTGCAGAGCTCTAGGTCGAGAACTACTCGTAACAAGGGAGCGGCGACCAAGGCCATAGAAAAAAAAGAGAGGGCTCGCTGCCTCGCAGAGACCTCGAAAGATCTCTCACGGGCAGGCGAGGGCTCCCAGGAGCGCCCTAGCCGCGGAGGCGAACATGCCGAGCTGGCGGTGCTGGAGTCGTTATCCCTCGACGACATGCCCGATCAGCTCAATAAGCAGAAGGAGTTCATCGACCGCTTGGTGGAGCTGCTGAAGGAGAGCCTCGACGACATGCTCACTGAGCTCAATGAGCAGGGGGAGTTGACCGCCAACTTGGTGATGCTGCTAAAGGAGAGCATTGCCTCGGGTAAGAAGGCGATCGGCGAAATCCTGCAACTTCGGGAGGACAAGGCGAAGCTCTGCCACGAGCTCGACCTGCTGAAGGAGGAGAACGCCGGCTGGAAGAAGCTGCATGAGAAGAGTAGTTCCTCGGTGAAGATGGTGCATGCCCTCATCATGGAACAGAAGGAGGAGTTGGCGAAGCTCTGCATCGAGCACCCGGCTGCTGTCAAGGTACATAATGCGGCTGTGGAACAGATGATGAAGGCTCGTGTTGAGAAATCCCGCGTCATGGACATAATGAAGAAGATGGCAGAGGAGAAGCGCGAGGAGATGGAGGTCGTGGAGGCGATGAACAAGCAGTTACGACTCCGCAGCCAGCAACCCTTCATGTAGTAGAGAGCAGCGCCCCAGACTTGTGTGTGCGTCTTTCTTCTTTTTTGGGGGGATAATCTTCCTTCTTCTTTTGCTCCTGCGTTTCTTCTTTTTCTTCGGGTGTTTCACCACATGTGTCACGTTCTCTGCGATGCATGAATAGAACAATGCTAATGATGAGCGGCGCCGTGGGATCGATGACTAGCAAATTAGATCATTTTTATCGCCATATCGCACTGGGCTGCGGTGTTTCGTGCTCCTCCATCGTACTAGTACTCCAGTGGAAAACTTGAGTATACCAGACGGTTCTTTGCAACTCCTCAAGTCATCGGCAACATTTATACGAGCAGTCAAATCACAAGGCCCCACCTTCCAGCTGTAATGAGCCGTCAAATCACAAAGGCCCTCGCCTCTCGTGAAACCGACCAAGCGAGACTGCCCCGCCCTCTAGCCTTTTAAATGTATACTTTTGTACAATAGTAGTATCGATGGATTGCGCCATGGAGCAAAACTAACAAGATGAAATTAAAGAAAAAAGGTGATACATATAGAGAGCGCTCGTCGCCAAATTATGCATACAGTACTATTAAAAAAGCTAGTACGTGCTTAGATGGGGTGCTAAAGTCTATTAAAGAAATTAGAATACCTATTTAATTCTTTGACAACTAAACTCCTTCATGCTTTGGGTAAACTTCTCTCATTTAAGTTTTTTTTAGAATTACATATCTCATTTTAAGTGTTTTGCGTATGTGGCATGCTTAGAGCATGGTTAATAGTATAGCCAACTGCTGGCTATATGATGTTGGCCATATATATTGTACGTATATAATGTGAAGAAACGAGTGGTAGTACTACCAACTACAAGATGAACTGTAAGAAATACTAGTATGTACGTACTGAAGAGTTAAAGTAACGAGAAGGAACATAACATAGTTCTGCTGGGGGCTTAGCACAACACACCCCTCAAATAAAACTAAGCACCCTGAAATTAAACTAAGCAACTAATCCGGTAGACACTGCATTAGAACCACCATGAGCAACAACACTGCCACCTTACTCGGACTCCTCGTCCACGCGCTCGACTTCGTCCTTGTCCCTCTTCCTCTTGGCCAGTACTTCTGTGCTTGAACCACACACTTGGCTCTCGCTCTTCATCCAACCCTTGTAGATATTGAAACAAAGGTAGGCATCCATTGCAGCGTACTGGATGTGGTCTCTATCTAGTACTCCATTCCACTGCCATGTAAGATGAAACTCGGGCAGAGGTTTTGTTAGTTTACCGTACGAAGGATCAACCATGGCTCCTGCCAGGGTCAGCATTGAAGGCTGACGGGAGGGCACCAACCCATTCTTTTAGAGGTCGAAGGGCTGGCCTACAATGAGGCCTATCTAACTCAGGACTCTTCTGTCGTTCGTAAAGTCTACAGTAACGAATTTGACTTTGCCGCCCACGAGGAAGTTCTTAAAATCCTCGCACTCAATGTCAGCATGGCATATGTAGTAGACCAAGCTTCTTCGTCTCTTCCTCCTTTAGATTCTTCTCTTTTCCCAGGACTGTGGTGTACTCAACATCTAGCCCAGCGACCTATAACATCCCCAGCATCACACTACAGCAATCCCTTATGATCAGTGCCAAGTCATCTTGATTTACAAAGCTTAATCTTATTGGGTTAATATCTCATCTCAAATTCTTCTCTGAATCCAATTCAAATTCAAAGTGAAATTTCAATTTGCACAAAAGTTGCTGGAAAAATGTTCACCTTCTAGCAGATATTCCAAAACAATTTGTTGTTAAGGAAAACAACATCACCATCAACTCAAAATGGGCCTAAGCATTTTAAACAGTGCCAAAACAGCACTATTAATGCCATTTCCATTTTTGAAAATTCCAAATGGAATCAAAACTTGCCCAAACCTTTTGCGCTCATGGAAGAGTTGGTGGCAGTGGGGTCTGCGCTCACTCGTCGTGCGGCGGCGATCGTCGAGTACACCGAGACCGATGTCTTCCTCCCCGAGCTGGACAAGAAGGGTGCCGAGGTGCCACCGGACTGGTTCGGGCTGAACCCCGATGACGGCGAGGACTCGGCGGAAGAAATTGACTCCAGCGATGAAGGCGAGGACAAGGAAGGCGAGGATGATGAAGATGATGCACCGGAGGGCGAAGCGGATGGCCAACCTCAGCTCGATCAAGCCTCGAGCAACGAGCCGCGTGCGGGTGCACTGACTGCTGCTGATGGCGACCAAGCCGAGACTCGCTAGACGGCCACTTCACCAGCTGGGGCCGCCGACTCCACCAACCTGCCGGACCCGCCTACTGCTCCTCTGGCCTAGGCTGCCAACTTATCTTATCTTTTCCTGCTTTTGTAGTCTCTAGAACAAACTTGTTAAATTCGCGCAGTTCCACCCGCTGGGGGTGTATTCAAACTTTGTTGAATGCTAGCCGAGGGCCTCTTGCTATATAATTTAATTCTCGCACAGGTTGTGCTCTGCCGAGCATCGACTTATCTTGCTTTATGTTCTTTTGGCTTTTTCCTTTGCCGCCTTCCCTTGGCTGCCACCTTTCTGGCCAGACAGCCCCTCTTCGGTCTGTTGGTGGGGTCAGGTACTTGGCCATTTTGGGAAGGCAAGTACTTTGGCTTCTCAGAACGTAGCAAGTTAAGTGAGAAACCGGCCGGCCGGCTGCTCAGCAACCGGACGGCTAGGCGAAGAGCCGGCTTGGCCTATGTGAGTGCTTTCGTCCTTAGCCATTTTTCATGTGGGAAGCATTTCCTGCCTTTGACTCTTGCCAGTCAGACAGTCGCTCTGCGAGCTGCGGCCTATGGCAAGAGAGGGCTTAACTGCCGACACACTACTTGTCCGACTGCAGGTAGCGCTGACATAGTACAAGGCGGCAAGCCCCCGGGCCAACTGGTCGGACCCGATGCCGGGCGGATGAATGAAATAACTCATTCACAGGCGTGAAACTTATGACATAGATAAGAAAGGGTAGCCCCCGGGTGCTCTTCGAGGGACCCAGTGTCTTTGCGCTTAATACAAAAGGTAGCGTGGTACATACTGCTTTAACTGTAAAATCTTCGGAGGAGATTTGCGTTCCATGGGCGCTCTGTTTCCTTGCCGGAATCGTCCCTCTTGCGCGCCCTGGGCTTCTACACATTGATCAGGTAATAGGAGTTGTTACCCAAGGTTTTGTTGATGACGAAGGGACCTTCCCAAGGGGCCGAGAGCTTGTGCTGGCCGGATGTTCGCTGGATCAGCCGGAGTACAAGGTCTCCCTCTTGGAAGGATCGTGGCTTGACCTTCCGACTATGGTAGCGACGCAGGCTCTGCTGGTAGATGGCGGACCGGCTGAGTGCTAACATCCGGCCCTCTTCCAGCAGATCGACGCCGTCTTCTTGTGCTTCCTTCGCCTCTGCCTCCCTGTACATGGTGACGCGAGGCAAGTCGAACTCGATGTCAGTTGGGATGACGGCCTCGGCCCCGTACACGAGGAAGAAGGGAGTGAAACCAGTTGATTTGTTCGGAGTGGTGCGGAGGCTCCAGAGGACGGCCGGCAGCTCGTCGATCCAGCAGCCGGCCGAGCGCTCCTGTGGCTCGACCAATCGGGGCTTGATGCCGGATAAGATGAGGCCGTTTGCTCGCTCGACTTGGCCGTTTGACTGCGGATGGGCAACGGACTCTAAGTCCAGTCGGATGCCCTGTGTCACGCAAAAACGGGCCAAGGCGCCTTTGGCGAAGTTAGTGCCATTGTCGGTGATGATACTGTGCGGTACACCGTACCGGACGGTGATATCTGCGACGAAGGTCACAACAGTCGGGCCATTCAGTTTCTTGATTGGCTTTGCTTCAATCCACTTGGTGAATTTGTCGACGGCGACGAGCAAATGGGTCATGCCACCGCGTGCCGTCTTGAACGGGCCCACCATGTCCAGCCCCCAGACGGCAAAGGGCCAAGTAAGGGGAATGGTCTTGAGTGCAGAAGCCGGCAGGTGTTGCTTGGAGCCAAATTTCTGGCACCCCTTGCATTTCTTGACCAGATCCTTGGCGTCCTCCAAAGCAGTCGGCTAGAAGAAACCGTGGCGGAAAGCTTTGGCGACAAGGGATCTGGAAGTCACGTGGTGGCCGCACTCGCCTTGGTGTATGTCTCTGAGGATTGCCTTGCCCTTCTCTGGTTCGACGCAGCGTTGGAAGACGTCGGTCAAGCTGCGCCTAACAAGCTCTCTGTTTACTATCGTGTAGGCCCCTGCCCGGCGTTGTACCTGCCGGGCCGAGATCTCATCAGCTGGCAGCACTCCGCTCACCAGGAATTTGAGGATGGGCTGCGCCCATGATGGTGCTTCGACCTCATCCACCGTCATTACGGCCACTGAGACTAGGGCGGTTGGGTTGGGAGGTGGCGGGGTGGGGTCGGCGGCGTCTCGCTGCATCGTTGAAGTCCCCGGGACGACTGCCGCAGCCGCCGGGCCGGGTTGTGGAGTCCCCGGGCCGGGTGCGACTACTGCAGTCCCCGAGCCGCTTGGTGAAGTCCCCGGGACGGCTGCTGCAACCCCTGTGCCGCTTGCCGAAGTCCCCGGGCCGGCTGTTTCAGCCCCCGGGCCGGGTTGCGAACTCCTCGTGCTGGGTGCGGCTGCTGCAGTCCCTGTGCCGCTTGCCGAAGTCCCCGGGCCGGCTGCTGCAGCCCCCGAGTCAGATCCGACTGCTTCGGGGGCAGCCGGCACGAAGATGGATTCTGATTCTGGGGAAGGCTTGATAGACAGTTTGTGGAGGCACTAAAGGGACACGCCGGCTGGTATGGCTTGCCGGGTGGAGCCGATCCGTGCCAGGGCATCTGCTTGCTCGTTGTCGGCCCGTGGCACATGAAGGAACTCGCACCGATCAAAATATCCGCTGATCTCCTGGACGAGGGAGCGGTAGCTTACCATGTTTGCATCCTTGGTGTTCCAGTCGCCAGACAACTGTTGGACCAACAAGTCGGAGTCGCCATAGCACAGAATCCGGCGGATGCTAGTCTCCTTGGCCAGCCGGAGTCCGTATACTAGTGCCTCGTACTCGGCCACATTGTTGGAGGCGGCAAAATGGATTTGCAGTGTGTATCTGAGCTTGTCGCCTTTGGGAGAGGTGAGGACGATGCCGGCTCCCAAACCGGTGCACATCTTCGAGCCATCAAAGTGCATCCGCCAATGAGTGGAGTCCGGAGCTGGTGGCAGGTACTGGGTCTCGGCCCAGTCGACGAGGATGTCGGCTAGTGCCTGGGACTTGATGGCGGTGCGGGGATGGTAGAAGATGGTGTAGGGGGGCCAGCTCGATGGCCCACTTGGCCACCCGGCCCAATGCGTCTCTGCTGCCTATGATCTCCGCAAGCGGGGCGGTGCAGACAACCATGATTGGATGCTCTTGAAAGTGTGGCTTGAGCTTCTTGGCGGCAAGATGCACGCCATAACACAACTTTTGGTAGTGGGGGTAGTTCTGCTTGGAGGCTGACAGCACCTCACTCAAGTAGTACACGGGTCTCTGGACCGGCTGTGCCTTGCCGTCTTCTCCGCGCTCTACCACCATGACTGTGCTGACCACCCGGCTGGTGGCGGCGATGTAGAGAAGCATGGGCTCCTTGGCAGCCGAAGCGGCCAGGACAGGTGGCGTGGTCAACATCTTCTTGAGCTGGAGGAAAGCTTCGCCCGCCTTGTCGTTCCACTCGAAATGAGTGGTTTTCTTCATCAACTGGTACAGGGGAAGAGCCTTCTCGCCCAACCGACTGATGAAGCGGCTGATGGATGCCAAGCAGCCGGTGAACTTCTGAACGTCTCACAGTCGGGCGGGCCTCTCCATCCTCTCGATGGCCTTGATCTTGGCAGGGTTGCACTCTATGCCGCGTTCTGAGACGAGGAAACCGAGAAGCTGGCTGGCTGGTACTCCAAAGGCACATTTTTCTGGGTTGAGTTTGATTTGAAAATGGCGCAGATTATCAAAGGTTTCCTTGAGATCTTCTAGGAGGGTACCGCGCTTCTCCGTCTTCACCACAATATCGTCCACATAAACATGGGCATTTCTCCCGAGTTGCTTGAGGAGGCACTTCTGCATGCAATGCTGAAACGTGGCACCGGCATTTTTCAAGCCGAATGTCATGGTTAGGTAGTAGACGGCTTCGAATGGTGTGATGAAGGCGGTCTTCAGGCGGTCGGCCAGGCTTAACTTGATCTGGTGGTACCCTGAGTAGGCATCCAAAAAACTCAGCAGCTCGCATCCGGCTATGGAGTCTATCACTTGGTCAATCCGTGGCAAGGCGAACGGATCTGTTGGGCAAGCTTTGTTTAGGCTGGTATAGTCAATACACATGCGCCATTTGTTGTTCTTCTTCAGTACAAGGACTGGGTTGGCAAGCCACTCTGGAAGGAACACTTCCATGATGAAGCCGGCTGCTAGAAGCCGGGCTATCTCTTCACCAACAATTCCTCTCTTCTCCTCCGATAGGCGGCGGAGGGGTTGCTTGACTGGTTTTGCATCTGCTCTGACATGTAGCTTATGCTCGGCGAAATCCGTCGGAACACCCGGCATGTCCTTGGGAGACCATGCAAAGATGTCCCAATTCTCACGGAGGAAATCGACGAGCTCGCTTTCCTATTTGCTGTCAAGGCGAGCTCCTATGACGGCGAACCTCTCCGGGTGCTCCGGGTCCAAAGGTATCTTCTTGGTTTCTTTGGCCGGCTGGAAAGAGCCCTGAGCTTCTGACTCCTTAGGGTCTGGCGACAGGTCCGGCTGCTTGCCAGCCATGGCCACAACCCGGTCAAGGAGCCACTTCTCGGCAGCAATCACGAGGGACTCGGCCAGCCGGCTGCTGGCAGCAGCACAAGCAGCAGACTTCTGGTAGTCACCTGCTATAGTGATAATGCCCTTGGTACCCGGCATCTTCATCTTGAGGTAGGCGTAGTGAGGAACCGCCATGAACTTGGCCAGGGCAGGCCGGCCAAGCAACGCATGGTAGGGGCTCTCAAGGTCAACCACCTCGAACCAGATTGGCTCTCGGCGGAAGTGATTCTTGTCTCCGAAGAGGACGTCTATCTTGATCTTGCCGATCGGTGAGCAGGAAAGGCCTGGCACAATGCCATGGAAGACAGTCCGGCTGGGCTGGAGCTGTTTCTCTTTGATGCACAACTTCTCCATGTTTTCGCGGTAGAGGATATTGATGCTGCTACCGCCGTCTATCAGAATTCGGGAGAAACGAGTAGCTCGCCTCTCTGTTACAAAGGTGGCATCCAACACCAGGGCGTAGGAACCCGGAGAAGGCATCACCTCCGGGTGGTCAGCTCGGCTCCAGCTGATCGGCTTCTCCGACCAGTGCATGAACTCTGGGGCTTCAGAGGAGACAGTATTCACCTCTCGGCGTTGTTGACATCGGCAGTGCTTGTCGTCAGCCACGCTGGTGAAGACGACGTAAGCTCTATGCTCTTCGGGAAACTCATCTTGGATTGCGCCGACCGGCTGTTGGGGAGGCGGAGGCGGTGGGCCAGCAGGCGGCGGGGGCAGTCCTTCGCCTCTGGCGATGCGGGTGAGCCAGTGGCACTTCCGGGTGGTGTGGTTGGATGGCTTCACGCCGCTGTGGAACTTGCAGGGAGCATCAAGGGTCTGCTCAAACGAGAAGGCGGGCAACCTGGCAGGCTTGCCGCCCTTCTGGCGTTTGGGGCCGGGTGGCTCCTCTGGCTGCCGATCTTCGACTGTCGCCACCTGCTGGCAGGTGGTAGCCGGCTGCTGGGCCTTGCGCTTGTTGTCGTTTGACTGTTGGCGCCGACTGGGATCACCAGCCGACGTATGAGGGGCCGGAGGGAGCATCTTTCTTGAAGCATCCACTCGGAGCTCCGACTTCATGGAGGAGTTGGCAGTGGCGTACTTGTCCGCTATGATCAGCAACTCATCAAGCGTGGCTGGCTCGTCGCAGAGTAGTCAATGCTTGAGTAGGGTGCCTTCTTGGCACCCGGTAGTGAAGTATTCGATTGCTTGCACCTCATGAACCCCTTCACAGGAGTTGCGTAGCTCGGCCCACTGCGTTAGGTATTCGCGGGTGGACTCGATCGGGCCTTGGATGCACAGGGAGAGCTGGCGAGGCTTGGCCGGCCGCTTGTAGGTGCTGGTGAAGTTGCGGATGAAAACTTCGGTGAAGTCTAGCCAGCTGTTGACGCTGTAGGGCTTGAGGCTATTCAGCCATGTCTGGGCCGTGCCCTGGAGCATGAGCGGAACATACTTCACGGCGACACGCTTGTTGCCGTTCGCTATGTTGACGGCAGTGGAGTAGTCAACCAGCCAATCTTCCGGCTTCACAGAACCGTTGTACTTGGGAGTGTCCCGAGGGAGCGAGAACCCTTTGGGGAAGGGCTCGTCCCGAATGCGGGGGCCGAAACAGGGCGGGCCGATTGCATCCTTTTCTTCCAACGCCAGGGATCGAGCCAAACGGTCGATCCGGTTGCGGGCGTCGTTCTCTCCGACTCCTTCGCGGGGGTCCAGCCGGCGCCCGAGAGTCGGATGCTCAACAGGCGGCGGGGAGGCACGCCCCTCCCTGCACAGGGGGGGGCTGACGACCGTGGGCGGCCGTCCTGGTCGCGCTCAATGGAGATACGGGTGCGGCTGTGGCTAGCAACCAGCTCTGGGTCTCCTCGGCAGCGGGCGCCGTCTGTCGGCGTCCGGGAGGTCGCGCCGTGCTCTCGGTGAGGGGGAAGGTTCTCGGCCTGTAAGCCAGGTTCCACCATGCGGCGGCCAGCTTCTTGCTGTGCGGCGGCCGCGTCGATGAGCTGCTAGACGCGCTCCGTCATGCAGCGACGCTCGTTGCCCTCCAGGCGGTCCAGCTCGTCTGCCGCCGCCTGGGCAGCGCGTAAGTTCTCCATCGGCGTGGCGTAGACTGGGCGGTCGGCCCCCAACATGCTGGCGATGGCCGCGCCGCGCTGTCGAACCGTGCCTACTCGGCTAGGTTCGCCAGCAGCCGGCGTGCCGCAGACGGCGCGGTCGATCTCACGGTGGTAGGCCTCGGTGAGGCTTCTCATGGCCGCCAACTTGTTGGCGCTGTCGAGGAGTGCGACGCGGCATGCTTCCAGCGTTTCACCGTTCACACCGGGCGCTACAGGAGCGGACAGGTCCCACATTGCCGCCTGCAACGGGTCCTGGCCAGCCTGGTCGGAGGTTCCATCGTGGCTGATGACGAGCACCTCAGTGACGGTGCTGGTGCTGGCGCTGGCGCTACTGTCTGCAGCGGGGAGTTGGTCGTCGAAGATCACCACGTCACCGGGGAAGGCATCAGAAAACGCGGCGTCGGCGTCGATGATCATGTCGACGAGCAGGTCGGTGGAGCCAACGGACTCCGGGTCGGAGACCAGCTCGTCGGTGATGTGAAGCTTGCCGAGGAGATCGACGTGGCAGCTCTCAAAGCTAGCTGCACCCGCGTCGAGTACGGGCTCGTCAGAGAGGCGGATCCCGCCGGTGAGATCAGCGAGGCAGCTCGCGGCGCAAGCAGCTTCCACGCCGTGCAGCGTGCCGGCGCAAATGCCGTCGGGCGTACCGGGCTGGCTACGCTCGCCAGGGAGGAAGAGGGTTCCCGTCCAGAACATGTTTCCGGACGACGGTGCACCTAGCCCCATGGTGGGCGCCAAATGTCGGGGATATCGTGCGACATATGCCAGGGGGTGGCTTATCATGGATGGGGACAAAAGTACGTCGCCGGGCTCTAGAAGCGGGAGTGAGCGAGATCACGTACGCTTGCGGATCTTACCCAAGTTCGGGGCTCTCCTAGGAGATAACACCCCTAGTCCTGCTCTGCGGGGTCTCCGCATGATCACTACCTCAACAAGTAGCTACAAGCTTGTCCTTAAGCTGTTTGGCTAGAGGAGGAAGAAAGGCAAGGCTAACCCTATTCCCCTCTCTCTGCGTGTGTGTATGGTGATTTTGGATGCTTGGTCGAGGTTCCAACCCCCTGCATGGGGCGACCTGGGGGGTTTATATAGGCCTACCCCCCAGGGGTGCAATGGTAATTCGGCCAGATGCGGGACCCGGTTGTCAGCATCACGGGTTGCCGGCTTCTCCACCGACCGCAGGGGCCCGCCGCCTGATGGGCCCCGCCGACTGCCGTGACCTCAGCCGACAGGTAGGGCCTGCCGCCTGTAGGCCAAGTTGACTGCTTTATGCTGTAGCATCGCTCCTGATGACGGAGGCCTCGTCAGGGGGAGCGTGGATACAGTCCCGCCGCCTGGCGGGTGCTCACTGTAGCCACACCCCGTCACATCTGGTTAATGGCGCACAGACTTCGAGGGAGGGGGAGGGCCGCCTGCTAGGAGCCGGCCTCCCCTTGAGCCGACTGGTCAGGGCTCGCCACCCTCTGGCTTCTCACGGACAGGTAGGGCCCGCCGCCTACGGGACGTACTGACCGCCATTGTGGGAGCATGGCTTCTTCTGCCATGGGTGATGTCATGAGCGGCATGGCAACAGTGCCGCATCGGGAGTGCGGTGTCCGCTTGGTACGCTGTACTGTGGCCACGTCCCGCCCTGGATTCGGGGGTGGCAGGCTTGTACTGTAGCCATGCCTTGTCTAATCGCGTTTATGTCGGCGCTAACTTTGAGGGCGCGAGGGGCCGCCTGCTAGGACCCGGCTTCCCAGGAAGCCGCCCGCTAGGAGTCGGCCCACTTCATGGCCATCTTCTAGGCTCCGCCACCTCCTGGCAATCGGCCGCTTGGACCAGCCGGCCCCAGGAAGGCGGTCCTTTGTCTTTGATGTTTGAGGGGCGCAGCCTGTCCCGATGTCTTGAAATACCAAGGGGAGCTGATGAGGCTACCCGTGGTCATTTACTCCGACACTAATCTATTTTTCTTTATTTGTACACAGTGTCACAACTTTGTTTTTGGTCTAGAGCTATTTTTAGGGTGATTGGCGTAGTACTCGGAGACTGATTGTAAGCATGATTTTCATTAGCCGTCACACTGATTGTAAGCATGAGCTGATGGAAGATTAGGTTAGTGTGAAGCTTAACTTAAGCCCTACCGCCGCTGTTGAAATGAGGCAAGCGTCGAGGGAACCGTGGAGAACAGCGGGCTATCGACGTCGCCCCATCCGGCCTCCTCTTGCGGTGGGAGAACGAATACTCCTGTGGCTTCGGCTTGCACTGCACCCTCATGAACGGCACACCGTACTCGATCGATTCATTATCCTCTGGATGCTCGACCTTCAACCTGTACGACCACCACCTCCGCCTGATTTTCACGCCGGGCGAATCTGTCTGCTCCATCGCCCAGAGGAGATACTTGATGAACTCGAAGGACTGCGGCGTGACTGCCGCCGGGGAGTACATCGCCGCCGTCTCGCTCTTTCACATACATTGCCACATGGCCCTCACCGACCTCGAAATCTCCGACTCGTTGTCAAACCAAGTAAGGATCTCCTTCAACCTGGCTAACTTCACCTGGTCGCCGCCGGAGATCTGCCCGATTCGCTGCTGCATCTTCTCCATAGATGTCCTTCTGAGAGGTCCGGTGCTAGATTTGGAAGAATGGAGGAGAGACGGTGGTCTTGCAATGGAGAGGAGGGAGAGGCGAGACGGTGGTTTTGTAATGGAGAAGATGGAGAGGCAAGACGGTGGTTTTGGAATGGAGAAGAGGGAGAGGCGAGACGGTGGTTTTGGAATGGAGATGATGAAGAGGAGAGGGGGTGGTTTTGCAATGGAGAAGAGGGAGAGGAGCGTGCGGCGGCGATTTAGGATTGGACGAGAGGGCCGGCGTGCTGTGACTGGATCAAAATCAAAATCAATTTACCCTTTAATTAAGAAAGCGACCCCACATTAACTAGTCTCCCTTGTATTCTGGGTCATATTTGAACATGATTTTCACAAACAAAATATATGATATACGTTGCAAAAATAATATAATTTGAAAGTACATTCAGATACGAACCAAACGATACAATTTTTGATGACATGCATTCACATTTTGCTTGTCAAATACAGTACGTGGTCAAACTTTGACCCAAAATATGCAAAACAAAAAAAATACTTCCAAGACCAGTGCCGCTCTTCTCCTCTTAAACCACAGCCACTCCTCTCCTGTTCCAATCCAAATCCAGCGCTGCTCCTCTCCTCTTCCATTTCAAACCACCACCGCTCCTCTCCCGTTCTAATCCAAAACTAGCGCCGCTCCTCTCCTCTTCCATTCAAAAACCACCGCCAGCGAGTGAAGGTGCTGCGGAGAAGTAGATTGATGGAGGAGTACAACCGATATGTGTGTCTCACAGGCGGCGACCCTGTGAAGCTAGCTAGGATGTTGGAGATACAATCTTGCTTTTGCAACCCAGAGCAATTAGCGGCGACGGTGAAAGCGATGGCCAAATTTCTAGAAAAGAGAGAAAAGGAGGCGATACACCGGGAGGGAGTCGCGCGGGAGTACATAGAGCTGCTCCTCTGGGCCATGGAGCAAACAGATTCACCGGATCCGATCGTGAGGCTGCGGTGGTGGGAGTATCGATCCAAGATGGAGCATCCACCCGAGATTGAAGGATCGAGCATCTACACGGTGCCGTTTGTGAGGGTGCCATGGCAGAGCGAGCCGGTGGAGTCTTCGTCGACCGAACCCAACTGTAAGAGGAGAAAAATAGTTGGTGCGATGACGCTTCCCCGCATCCTCTCCCTCGCCATTCACCTCGTCCCACAGGGCGGTTGTCTGCCGCCGAGGAATAGGAGGGGACTCTCCCCCCCCCCCCCAAATAGTCTGAGGAGGAGCTTAGGGTTGTTAGTATTTGCAGGTTGTGTTTTGTGTTTCAGATTTGAGAGTACTTTCATATATGAATCTCTTTTGAATTTCAGATTTGCAATATTGAGCATATGAAGTATTTTATGAATTCTAGAGATCTATTTTTAGCACTTTAAAAAATGTAGTTTCATATAAAAGTGCAGACAATGTGATTCTCAGAGAAGAAACTGCAAGTTTCAGTTTCAGATAAGAAACTGCAATTTCCGAGGCAGAGAATTTATATTAAAACGCCCTTTTCAAACAGGGATAACATCATGTTGGGAGTTTTATTCATGGTCGAAAATGGAACTACCAGCCAGTTAACATCATGCTGATCAACATTCATGCATAGCACATCTTCATATGATGCACAGTCAATAAGATATGCTAATTTCAAAATGCCCACACAATGTTGAGTGTGTTGGAGGTGGTGTGCGTAGATGACAATGGGCACCCACATATGTCAGAGGCAAAGGAAAAAATGTGTGGATATTTTCACTGCATCAGGTGGAATCGAACCCGAGCGGAGCAGCGGTTGGGGAGTGGAAATTGACCACTGGGCTACTCCAGTACTTTCGCTAGAAATTAAGCACAACATCTACCACTACTGTAGCACGTCTATGGCCCTACCAGGTCCATGGCCGTACGCAAGTAAGTGCCTCATTGAAAAAATACTTCCTCCTAATGCTATACTGACATTGGGGGCCACGGGTTTGTCAACGTAGTTACTAAAGGAGATAAATTTATAATGAATCTAGTCATCGGGGAGCTGGCATGTATCATTTATTATCAGCGGGCCAATAAGTATCAGCTGGGTTGTGGGCTGCCCAGTCTAGGCTTTCTTTTTTAACATGTGCAGCCCACGACATGCCGGTTTGTATTTGTTTGAGGGGCGTCATGTATCGACCGGCCTATGGCCCTCCCATCCTAGGTTTTATTTGTTCTTAAACATCCGCAGCCCAACTTATGTATTTTTTTGAAGAAAACGCAGAGGTCTGTTCTATTTTTCTATATAAAAATAGGAACGCCAGGTCAAACTTATGTTTCCCTTCTAACTATATTATATATATTTAAATTATTTTATATGTTATTATATATTATTGTTATTATCATCATATATTTAGCAGATACTTACATATATAAGAAGAAAAAATATCCCATGTATTATGAACTTATAAAAATAAATGTTTAACAATAAAATCCTGATTTTTTTTACTTAAGGTCAACCAAAATACAGGTGATTGTGTACAAAAGCTTGGTAAGATTTACGGACCAATGTAAATAAAGCACTTATTATTTAAATATATTTATAACAAAATGCTCAGCCCCTGTTTATTTTTTGATAACATTGCTGCGCCCAACCCAACATTATAATTAGAACCAGCCCAGCAAAATCGTGTATTTCGAGAAAGTGCAAATGGGCTGTAATTTTTTATGAAAAAATAAAAGGGCCGCATGGACGATACACTATTTGTTCATTCAGGCCAACAAATTCGTGTATTTCTAGAAAGTGCAAATGGGCTGTAGTTTTTTACAAAATAAATAAAAGGGTCGCATGGACGCTACATTATTTGTTCACCCAGCGCAGCGAATGGACTGTAAATTCTAAAAAAATGGGTTGAATATGTGCGACATTTTTGGAGGCTGAAATGTGGGCCAATAGGTCGAAGCCAACGCAAGGCGTTGTTAACTTAGTCAACAAATGATTCTGACATTGATAGCCGTTGGATTTACATCCAACGGCCGGCATTCATCTTCAATCTCTCGTCTTCTTCCTCCAGCGCCGCCAGGACCACCTGCTCCCGCCTCCGGCTGCTAGCAGCTCTGCTTAGCACGCTTCATTGTGAAGCGCTACCCCACCACCGGCCAAGCCATCCCTCCACACCTCTTGTTATTCTCCGCGACTGCAGAACCACGCCGCACCAGAACCAGTTAACCCTCGTACACCTCTCCGTCTGCGACTCCACTGCCGTGTCTTCCCATCACCGACTCGTTGCCGTCCTGGGCCTCGCCGTCGTCCACCGCCTTGGTGCGGTCGGCCCGGCATGGTTAACGTGGTCAACAAACGACAGTCATCGAAAGAGGACTGTACGTGGAGAGGCTAACAGTGGGGACACACCAGGTTCATGGACACACGCATGCAACCGCCTCCTTATTACGCAAAAATAAAATTATTCCTCCCCCAGAAAGCTGGGACCCACCACATATATCTTCGCAAGGAAGGAAGTGCCTCCTTATGCCTGCCCCTGACAGCTGGGAACCACCAACAACATCTTTGCACGCAAGGAAGTGCCTCCTTATTACGGGCAAAAAATATATGATTCCACCCCTAACCGCTGGGACTCGCCAGCTATATATTCCCACGCAAGGAAGTGCCTCCTTACCCTCCCTGACAGCTGGGACCCACCCGGTCAAAGTGAATGTAGCGTTGTCTATGTACATACCGGTCGATCGGTATGTCTGCCATGATGAACCGTGGCCGAGTAAGGAGCGGTAGCAGTTCAGGCAGTCTAGTCAAAACCATGTACACGTACGTACAGCCAGATGCCAAAAAATACGGCCACATACGTACATACGGGCGGGGTCTCGAACGCGTACTCACGCATACGTACGGCCAGGGCTCGTGTACATGGGGAGGCAACGGACGGTAGCAACGGCGTCCTGTTCATCGGAAGCCAACCGGCTGGGTCGGAACGGAGAAACTGTGTCATGTTCATTGGGAGGCAACGAAAAGCGTTGTGTTCATTGGGAGGCAACGGAATATGTCGTGTTCATTGGGAGCCAACCGGCTTAGACATAACAGCCGAAACGAGGTCTGGCGTACCACAGAACGGACGAAACAGGCCTTCTGTTCGACCGCGTACGGTCGAAACGGGGTCCTGTTCATCGGGAAGGGTCTGGCGTACCACAAAACAAAGGAAACGAACTTGTGTTGGAGTGCCTATAGTCGAAATGGGGTCCTGTTGATCGGGAGGGGTGTGGTGTACCGCAAAACGGAGGAAACGGACTTGTGTTGGAGCGCCTACGATTGAAACAGGGTCTTGTTCATCAACCGTCTACTGCCTCGCTCTAGCCTCCACGGCCTACTGTTTATCCACCGTCGACCTCCTCCAACCTCCATGGGCTACTGTTCATCCACGGCTACTGTTCATCCAACCTTCACCGGCTGCTGTTCATAGAGCCTCCACGTGGCCTGTTCATCCACCCCCAACCGGCTGGGGTGCGGTGGCCTCCTCGGGGTCCTGTTCATCCAGCGGCAATAGGCTACTACCACGGGGTCCTGTTCATCCAACCCCCACCGAGAACTGTTCATCCACAGCCAACCAACCGGCTCGACTCACCACGTCTCGACTCGTTCTACGTACTGTGCGCATGGTAGCAACGGTCACTATTCATCGAGAAGCAACCAACACCGGTTGGCTAGCTACATCTCGCACGGGGGCTCGATCGGCTTCAGTGTAAGCAGCCACAGTGATCGATCGCTCGGTTCAGTTAGCAGCAGCAGCGAAGGAATCACTCGGGTTCAGTCAGCAGCGAATGAATCGCTCGGGTTCAGTTAACAGCCAAGGATCGATCGCTCGGGTTTAGTAACGTGCGATCGCTCGGGTTCAGTTAGCCAACGCCTCGCACACGCGCGAGTACACGAGAGAAACACACAAACCTCCGTGCATCGCTCGGCCCCGACCACCAACCATAACCGGGAAGTCCCCGATATTTTCCTCGCCCTCGCTTCTACCATGATTTTTTCCGTCATGGACGGCCCAAAGAATGTCATGCAGCTGCGTCTCCGGCCCGCCCAAGACGAAAAGCCCATTTTCTGTCATGATTTTTTATCATAGAAGTAGGAGCCCACCACATCTATGATGATACTGGGTTTTGTCACAATTATCGTCATAGAAGTGTCATAAGCATGACAGAAAAAAATTCGTTCCGCCCAAAATGTCACGGATGTGTCCTTTTTTTGTAGTGTCAATTATGACTTCAAACTTGCCGATGAAAATAGGATCTTTGATATTAGCTCATTAGATGAATGGATAACACAAGCCTATGAAAATGCCAAATTGTATAAAGAAAAAGTTAAAAGATGGCATGACAAAAGAATCCAAAAGCGGGAATTCAAAGTGGGTGAGTATGTTCTATTGTACAATTCTCGTTTTAGATTTTTTGCAGGAAAACTCCTCTCCAAGTGGGAAGGACCATATATCATTGAAGAAGTTTATCGCTCCAGAGCTATTAAGATCAATAATGTCGAAGGCACTAATCCGAAGGTGGTCAATGGACAAAGAATTAAGCACTATATCTCAGGTACACCTATTAATGTTCAAACTAACATTATTCAGACCATGACACTGGAGGAATACATAAAAGAGACCTTTCAGAACACTCCAGAACCCTGAAAAGGAAGAGGTACGTGATACGGTAAGTAAACCAACTCCAAAAAGTCCATAAAAATATTTTCTGTCAGTTTTGGAATATTAGAAAAAAAATAAGAAACACCCGAGAAGGCACCCAGGTGCCCACTAGGCACCCGGGCGCGCATGCCCCTCCTGGCGCGCCCTGGTGGGTAGTGGGCCCCTCAGGAACCCGACTCCGTTTTCCTCCGGATTACTTGTTTTGCAGGATAAAATTTCTTTATATATACTCCCAGACGTTTTGACCACTGTATCGCGGAAATATCCTCTGTTCTTGTTTCGTGTTGTTTTCTGTCAGATCTAGATCGGCATGGCTTCACCAAGCTCTTCCAAGGTCAAGTTCTACGAGAAGGTCATCAACCCCTACCTACCGGAGGTGATGAAGCACCCTCAAGACATTGAGATGCGTGAGGGGGTGCTCCACATCCGGGATGTTCAAGGGCCCAAGAAGACGGGAAGCATGGAGGCCAGGCTCGAGGCAGTGGAGCAAGAGATCTTCAAGTGCCAAGGGATGGTGGATCGTGGGCTTAGTGCCAACCACTCCATGATTGCGGAATTCACCCGTGATCACAAGGTGGATGGCCAGTCCATGAAGGACATCATCTTTAACTTCAACGAACAAATCAATTATCTCCAAGGCTAAATTTATGATCTCCAAAATCAAAATTTTGAGTATGAGGCAAGATTCAAAGGTATGAGTTTAGCTGCAAGTTTCAGGACTCCGGAGACTCGTCCATGCTTTTATGATGGTGAAGCTATGCCATGGAAGTCGGAGGACAAGCCTACTACCTCATCACAACCACCATCACCGAGGAAGGAGACTTTAGTACACGGGTATGGGCACTCCCCTTGGCCTGTGCCAAGCTTGGGGGAGGTGCCCCTGTATCGTATCACCATCACTTTTATTATCTTTACCTATCTTAGTTCGATCCTTAGTTATTTCATGATTTAGTAGAATAAAAGTTTAGTATGATCTATTTTCGTGTGCTAGTTTCGTGATCTATCTATCTATGTAGTCAAGTTGAGAGTTATATAATAAAGATTAGTTTTTGTTTTTGCTTCTTTACTTTTATGTTTCAATCAAAATAAAGAAAATAAAGAAAAAAGATCATATGCTAATCTTATGGAAAGTAATGACATTACATAAGGAAAAGTATAAGTAGTAAATTTATTGAAAGTTGACAAACATAGCATTGGTCAATGATGCAATTCATGAAAGAAATTAATAAGGGAAGAGAAGATTCACATGCAAATATACTATCTTGGACATCTTTTATGATTGTGAGCCCCCATTAAGTATTTTATGCCAAATCATTGATGTTGGACAAGGAAGACAACGTAATGATTTGTGTTTGTTCATACTAGTAAATGCGCACGTGCAACGCATGTTAATATTTAGGCAATATATTAATTGCATGCGGATATTAGGTATCCTATTATTTGTGTGTTGATTCTGTGATTAGTGTATATTTGGTATGATATTAATTGCACACTAAACACATTGAACGCTCGCCATTGGAGCAGTCTAGATCGTTGGATTGACATAGTTTCATGGCCGAGATCAGTTGGATCTGCCTCTTTGGGTCTTTTTATATTGGTATAGATTCACATACAAGTTATATTGTCATAGATCATCCAACATGTGGTGCTTGCCCAATATCTTTGCTAGCCAAAAATCCGCACAAAAGTAGAGATACTACTTGTGCATCCAAAAACTTTAAACCCAATTTCAAGTTATGAGAGTCCACTATACCTACCTATGGATTGAATAAGGTCCTTCAAGTAAGTTGTCATCGGTGCATAAGGCAATAAAAATTGCTTCTAAATATGTATGATCTTTTAGTGTAAGGGAAAATAAGCGTTGTACGAACTTGTGATGGCAAAGTAATAAAAGCGACGGACTACAAAATAAAGGTTGCTATCACAAGGGGCAATATAACGTGACGTTCTTTTGCACTAAGAGCTTGTGCATCCAAAAATAAAAAGTGCATGACAACCTCTGCTTCCCTTTGTGAAGGGCCTATTGATACGTCTCCAATGTATCTATAATTTATGAAGTACTCATGCCATGTTTACAACAATTCTATATGGTTTTGGTATGATTTGAATGGAACTAACCCGTACTAACTCTTTTTTCAGCAGAACTACCGTGGTGTTGTTTTTTGTGCAGAAATAAAAGTTCTCCAAATGCAACGAAACGTTTTGACGATTTTTTTTTGGAACAAATGAGGCACTAGAAGCTTCGTTGGAGGACCAGAAGGTGAAGGAGGTGCCCACTACCCACCAGGAAATCATCATCGGAGGCCACCTTCATCATCACGGCGGCCACCATGATGAGGATGGAGTAGTCCACCCTCGGGGCTGAGGGTTTGTACTAGTAGCTATGTGTTTGATCTCTCTCTCTCTTGTGTTCTTGATTTGGCACAATCTTGATGTATCGCGAGCTTTGTTGATATAGTTGGACCATATGGTGTTTCCCCCTCTCTATCTTGTTGTGATGAATTGAGTTTTACCTTTGAGATTTCATTATTATCGAATTGAATATTTTTATGGATTTGAGAGCACTTGATGTATGTCTTGGCACTCAACTCACGGGTTCCCGAAGTGACATTGGGGTAATCTATGCATAGGGGTTGATGCACATTTTCATCTTTATTTCTCTGGTAGAAATCTTGGGGCACTCTTTGAAGTTCTTTGTGTTGGATTGAGTATTATGAATCTGAAGTTGTTTGATGCATAATGTATAATCAACTCACGGATACTCGTGGTGACATTGGAGTATCTAGGTGACATTAGAGTTGGTTGATGTGTATCATATGGTGTTATTTTAGTATGAACTCTTGGGTTGTTTGTGACACTTATAGGAATAGCTCGATAGATCGATCGGAAAGGATAACTTTTCATACCCTACAAACAATTTCGTCTTATGTTCTCCGCTAGATAAGAACTTTGGAGTGATTCTTCATGGCATGTTGAGGGATGGTTATATGATCCAATTATATTAGCATTGTTGAGAGATTGCAGTAGTGAAAGTATGAACCCTAGGCCTCATTTTCAACCATTGCAATACCGTTTGTGCCCACTTTTGTTACTTGCTACCTTGTTGTTTTTTATTGTTCCTATTACAAAAATCAATATCTACTATCATTACTACATTTGTATCACCATCTCTTCACCGAACTAGTGCACCTATACAATTTACCATTGTATTTGGTGTGTTGGGGACACAAGAGACTCTTTGTTATTTCGTTGCAGGGTTGTTTGAGAGAGACCATCTTCATCCTACGCCTCCCACGGATTGATAAACCTTAGGTCATCCACTTGAGGGAAAATTGCTACTGTCCTACAAAACTCTGCGCTTGGAGGCTGTGACACCCTGGTTTTTGCCAACATTTATTCTCTTGGGTTTACTTGCCATTTTATATGAAAATGAATTTATTTGGACTTAGAACTTGTGAATTATTTTGGCTTTCACCCAAGTGGCTCCATTCACCTCCCACATCCTCTCTTGACCTCTCTTATGTCATAACATAGCTTTGAGAATTTTTCTTTCAAAGGAAAATAATCATTTTCATTCCGAAAATGACTTATTTTCACTTCTGTCCCAAAGCAACCCCTCTTTTTCTTTCTCAGAAAAATCTGAGAAAATTCCCACAACTCCTTTGCATCATGCCTCATCACTCCATGCAAAAATATCTCATGTGTATGTGGAGTATTTTTGCTCTACAGCCTCATTTGCATTCTGTCCTCAAAATGCACTTTACAAAGGAAGTGTATTTTTCCTTGATCCAATGAAGCTGATTTTTCTTGAGCTTCATTACCTTCCTAAGTAAACCTTAACCTCCAAAGATCAGCACAAAACTCCTTCTAGAACCTATACAAACATTGCTCACAAGTTTCTGTCTAGAAACTTGCTCCCCCTCTCATGTCTATCCTGGTCGGCCTGGCAGTGTGCCATCCACATCCCTAGACCCCTCACTGCATGAACTACATGCCAGACATGATTTGAACAGCTTAGGCCATGTGATGCCAGAGTTCATGCGGTGACCGCGCGAGGACAAGGCCCCTGGCATGCAGTCGGCGCGCTCTGCGTCGCGCCAGCGCCTCTGTTTTGCTCGTGCACGTGTTGGAGCTCGCCCCAGCATGCTACACCACACCACCACCCTTGACTCATCGCCCTTGACCCGCCCCTGCCGCTCGCCGACACCGGAGTTCACCGCAGCGAGCACGGACACGACGAGGCCAAGTGCACAATGCGCCCGTGCCCCTGTGCTCGTCTCCACCTGCGTCATGTGCACGTCCGCGTCCTCCCACAGTGGCCGCGTGAGCCATGGAGCTTTCCCCCTCTCTCACTGGCGCCAGTCATCGCCGAGCGCCGCTTCCAGAGCCCTCCGGCGAGCCCGAGACCCCTCCCCCCCTCCGCCTATAAATACAGCTCATCCCGCCCCTCACCGAGCACCAAACCGCACTCATCTAACCTCCACACCTCCGCAGCTAGCTGCGGCCAGGCTAGGCAAGCCTTTGGCCGCCATTCCCCTCTGCCGCTCGCCGGTGATCCAAGTCTTCTGCTCCATCCCACTCCACTACCTCTCGAGCTCCACCGTCTTCTCCGGCGTGTTCCTGGTGGTCCACTGGTTCCAGCTGACGCCTATGGAGCCCCTGGAACTGCCTCCCGTCGTCGACATCTTCTTCACCGACGAGCTCGGCCCACTGTAGCCGCTGGAGACGACCACGCCGACCCCTTCCGACCACTTCTCGCCAAGTTTCGAGTACGTGCAGGTGCGCCGTGACCTTGCGCGTCCATCCCTCCCTTCCACATCGGCCCCCGAGCTCTCGTCGCCGACGTACGCACCGGCGACAGCCACCTCCTCTGTTTCTTCTATCTCCCTCTCTCTCACCTGACCAGGCGGGCCCGCTGTCAGCCTCACAGCGCGCGCCCTAAACGGTATGAGTGGAGGCGTATTCCCTGGAATACGTCTTCGACGTCAGCCGCTCTATTTTTTTTTCTAATATTCAGTTTAATTCAAATATTGTGACTCAACTTTGACCATCTATAACTCCTATTCTATAAGTCCAAATGAGTTGATTCTTTTTGCACTAATTTTGTCTTGCTCTTCTCTTTCAGCAAGCAAAAGATGAGATTTTTGCCTGCTGTAAATCTTTTCTGTGGTATTTAAATGTGTTATGTGACATTTTCTTTTGTCATTTTAAATGTTTTTAGAAGGAGAAACTTGCCTTGAGGAGATCCAGGAGGAGTGTGAACCTCCTCTGTGCTAAGGCAAGGCATCACAAATATTTTCAGAATGCCATTTCAATAATCATGATTTTCAACTTGAATATGACTTATTTTCATGCATTTAAATATTTGGTTAATCACAATAATGCTAGTTCATGTTCTTGGTACGCTTGTCTAGTTTTTTAGTAGCTTATGAGTGCATGATCTAGTATGTAATATTGGAGTTATTTTGAGCATGATCTTGAGTAGAATATTTATCAGTATTATTTCTTTATGATGAATATTATTAGCATATGGTAGAATCAAGTTCTTGCTATGATTACTTCATGTCCAGTAGCATGTTAAGTGGTTTAGCTTGGTTAAGTTAATGCAGTAGTCTTGATATGATCATTGAGCATGAGTAGTTGCTTTCCGGTATCATGATGATATGCTTGCATAGATTTATTTTCATGGCACACTATGGCTCGAGTATTTTTATTTCAAGTTTAATATGATGAATAATCCAACTTGAACATAATGTTGATCGAGTCATGGTGCCACCAAATCGAGCTTCCCAGTGCAACCACATTTGCCTTTGTGGGAAGGCCCTTATTCGGCCCGTTGTCATGCCTCTGGTCGGTGCCACCAACGAGGGAAGGTTATGCGCGTGCGCTACCCTGGCCCAGTAGGAAGGCTTAACCTTGTGTGCCCGTTGTTGTTATGGTACCTTGTCCCCATTTGGGACCGTTTATGTTTTGCCAGGACGGTGGCCGTTGGATGTCCGGAGTGGCATCGGGGCCACCCATGACTTAGCCCAATGTGGAGTTGGTCGGAGTGGCCGAGAGAGTGTCATGGCAATGGATTGGTTCTGTCGGAATGCCGTTGGTCCACCCGAATGGGAGTGCGAGGCCATGCATTCCGTGGTGTGGGTACAGTGTGCTAACCTCTGCAGAGTGTGTGTGTTTAATCTATCGATAGCCGCGTCCTCGGTCATGGACATAGTTCGTAGTAGGTCACACCGTGGATCAACATAAATAAGTTATCATGCACACTAAGTAAACTTGTGGCACTGGTTATGATGGATAAGTTGTTGGAACCATAGTGATGGTTTCCGTTGTGATCCGGAGGTGACCACCGTGATGATGATGTGGTTTGAGGTTACGAGGTAACCATGATGGTAAGCGAGTCTGAGGGACTCTAGTCACGTGCATATTCACTTAATGAGCATCATGAGTAGTTCTTGCATTTAACCTGCTTAATCGTCATGTCATTGTTTGTCATTATGCATTATTTGTTGTGAGCTTGCAAGTACATTCATTGTACTAACCTGGTGTGTCATGCCAGCTTTCAGGAAAGTTGTACCGGATCGGAGTGCTACTCGCGTCTAGGCCATGTCCACATTGGTGTCCCTGTGCTATGGAGTTCCGCTTCGTTGTTCTTCCGCTGCCGCGTAGTCGTTCCGTCGTGACCGAGGCCCCTCTTATGTTCATTAAATAATGTACATATTGTCCAGCCGCATCGTGTGTGCCGCTTGGCCTCACTACTTGTTGTAATATCAAACCTATGTTCTCACTTATGTCAATAAAGCAGTTGCTTTTCTGTACCAAGTTGTTGTGTGTTGCCAGAAGACTAGATCTCTGGGCTGGCAATGCAAGGTAAACCGGTTGCTCTGAGTTGGGATGCCACAACGCTTGGTATCAGAGCCGTGCTGACTATAGGACATGCTAGACCACTGACTCGTTAGTTGAACGGTAGATAGCTAGTCTTGAGTGCCGTTCGTGTCTGTTTGCATCTGGTTGCTGCATTGCATGCATTTGGTATTTTGCTGCTAACTGACTAATGGTTGTGAGTGTAGATGGCTTCAGTGCCGTACCCGTACCAGTCTGAGCCAGCACCCTACACCTCTCCGCATCTGCTTCAGAACGTGTGGCGTCGACTCTACCCAGACGGTGATGATCCAGTGTACCAGGTGTACCGGGAGCGTCTGGCAGACTCAGTGTACGAGTACTATGCGGAGGTCACTTTACATCACAGTTTCCCGACCGGCTCTTACACTCGCTCTTCTAAGGGTGGTTTTGCTTCTACACCATGTCAGGTTGTCTAGTTCATCGCATTTGAGGCTCTTGTAGACTTGCGCTACAACGAGGTCCAGATGCAGACCCACCCAGGTTTCTATTTCTAACCATCTATGTTCGAGAACGGGCGTATCCATTTCCCTCCTATTGATCCGGCGTGCTACCGTACTTCCAGTCACCTTTCCCGTTATATCACTGCCAGTTATCTTCTGCTTTTTGAGTTGGCCCGGGAGTTGACTCGTACTCATACAGCTCTTGTTGCCGCATGATCTGTTTTTGCTCCACCTACTATCGGGTTTACCCCGTTTGTCTCCCCAGCTTCTGTTCGTCCTACTCCTCCGGTTACTCCTCCGAGTAACTCGGGCACCTCTACAGTGACTACTCATGAGTCTCCTGCCGAGTTGACCCTGCTTCTCTCTACCCCTAGTGCTCCTATGCTTCACCCGGCACCTGCTCCTGAGGGAGAGTCCTCGAGGCAGCGTCGTCATGTTTCCTTTAACCTGGAGGTCTCAGTTAACACCATCAGTTCAGGATCCGAGGCAGAGCCTGAGGAGGACCCTTCTGCGACAGAGGAGCCTTAGTTCTTCAGAAAGTAGCCGAGGTTGTCATGATGCTTGAGTGTAGTCATACTTGTCATGATGTTTCATTTCATGTATGAGGCAATGTATAATTATGTTGGGACTTCCTTTTTATTCAATTTGGTTTTTAATCGCTTTCTTTCGGATTTGTTGCTTGCTTTCTTCCACTATTTATGGATGTTGCTCATCTCGATGCTTCGTATTGGGAAAACAAAATAGGATGACTCGATGCGGTAACAGCAGCCATGGTGGTGAGGATGTACCTATGCGTCGCTCAGCAAGACAAGCAGGACAGTCCCCGGAACGCTATCAGCCACCACCACCACCGCCTCCGCATCCACCAACTACCGAGCAGATTTTGCGCATGTTCGAAGAAAGAAGAAACAATGATTTGCTTGAACTGTTGAAAAGTGTGTAGTCTCTTGTGGGCCAAAATGGCAATCAGTACGGTAATCACTCCAAGTTATCAGATTTTCAGCGAACTAAGCCACCAAGCATCAATCAAGTAGCTGACCCTATGGAAGCAGATGATTGGCTGACGACTATTGAAAAGAAGCTAGAGATCGCTCACACTGAAGAAGGTGACAAGGTTCCTTTCGCAGCTCACTATCTTGAAGGAGCCGCAATAGTATGGTGGGACAATGCTAAGGCTATGTGGCCAGCTGAGGATGAGATCACCTGGGATAATTTTAAGGATAAATTCCACAAGTATCACATTCCTGCCAGCATCAGGAAGGTCAAGTAGCATGAGTTTCTAGCTCTCACGCAAGGCAACACATCAGTCACTGAGTACCTGAATAAGTTCAATCACTTGGCCCATTATTCTCTTCATGATGTGGCCACCGAAGAAAGGAAGATCGACAGATTCCTTGGAGGACTCAACCAACACCTTCGATGCACTCTTGGTATGCTCGACTTCCCGGATTTTCAGACTCTGGTGAACAAAGCCCTTATTGCATAATGGGAGCACAAGTTAATCCATGACAATAAGCCAGCCTATGATGACCGCAAGCGCAAGTTTGAGCCTAAGAAGGATGTGCAGATAGTTTAGAAGGCTCGTACTTGGCAGCAGCCTCAGTTTGAGTTCAAGCCCAACTGGTAGCAGAATGCCAACAAGACCCAGACTCAAGTCAAGAACATTGTGACCAGCCCAGTTCGTGAAGACTGTCAGTGGAACAATGCATGCTTCTCTTGTGGGCAAACTAGACACTATGCAAGGCAGTGTCCCAAGAACGGCAAGTCAAGTGCCCCGTTCAAACCTCAAGTCAACCACATGGGACCCTACCCCAACCAGAACCTCATCCAAGGGCAAGTCCACCATCTCTCCACTGAAGAAGCCCAAGAAAACCCCGAAGTGGTCATTGGTATGATTCCTGTTAATAGCATACCTGCAACAATTTTATTTGACTCTGGGTCTTCCCACTCTTTTGTTTCGCGGAGTTTTGTTTCCCAAAACAAGTTTTCTTGCTCGCTTCTTGAGAAATATATGATGGTGCAATCACCGGGTACCCGACTCAAGACAAATCTGGTATGCCATGGCTTGAAGATTGATATTCGTGGAGTTATATTCCCCGCCACCTTTGTAGCCATTGAATCTGCCAAGTTGGATGTGATTTTGGGAATGGACTGGTTAACGAAGTATCAAGTCTGCATAAATTGTGCAACAAGGGAAGTCTCACTGATCAATCCGGAAGGACAAGCCATACAGTTCTTTGCTCGCCGCACCATGCCAAAGAAGGAAATGGTATTCTCAACAGTGGCGGCAGATCTTGATTTGATTCCCGTGGTCAGCGAATTTCCAGATGTGTTTCCTGAGGAATTGCCAGGAATGCCACCAGATTGTGAATTGGAATTTGCAATCGATCTTGTGCCCAGAACAACACTGATTTACAAGAAGTATTGCCGGATGCCTTCATCCGAGTTAGTGGAGCTAAAGAAGCAAGTTGATGAGATGCTCCAGAAAGGATACATTCGCCCCAGTTCTTCACCTTGGGGATCACCCGCAATCTTTGTGGACAAGAAAGATGGTAGTCTGCGAATGTGTGTCGACTATCGCCAACTGAATGATGTCACTATCAAGAACAAATACCCGCTCCCGAGAATTGATGATTTATTCGATCAGCCGAGTGGAGCTCAAATATTCTCCAAGATTGACTTAAGGACCGGGTATCATCAGCTCAAAATCAAGAAGGAGGATATTCCTAAGACCGCGTTCACCACTCGATACGGTCTTTATGAATATACGGTCATGTCGTTTGGCCTCAGCAATGCCCCTGCATTCTTCATGCACATGATGAACAAAGTATTCATGGACTTCTTGGATAAGTTCATGGTGGTCTTCATTGATGACATTCTCATATATTCAGAAGGTGAAGAAGAGCACAAGCAACATCTCAGGGCAGTATTGCAAAGGCTCCGTGACCACCAGTTGTATGCCAAGTTCAGCAAATGTGAGTTTTGGCTCAAGCAAGTTGGATTCTTGGGGCATGTTCTCTCAGCAGAAGGCATATATGTGGATCCAAGCAAGGTCAAAGATGTGCTTAAGTGGCCAGCACCCACGACAGTGACAGAAAGCTGGAGTTTTCTTGGACTCGCGGGATACTACCGTCGATTCATTGAAGGCTTCTCTAAGATTGCCAAGCAAATGACAGAGCTACTCGAGAAGGACCAGAAATTTATATGGTCTGAAGACTGCGAGAAGAGTTTCAATGAGTTGAAGACTCGACTGACCTCAGCACCTGTATTGACACTTCCCGACATCTACCGAAGCTTTTGACGTGTACTGCGACGCATCTAGGAGAGGTATTGGATGTGTACTCATGCAAGACGGCAAGGTTGTAGCTTATGCATCTCGACAGCTAAGACCCCACGAAGGGAATTACCCGATGCACGACTTGGAATTGGCTACAGTTGTGCATGCTTTGAAGATTTGGAGGCATTATCTCATCGGCAAGAGATGCCAAATATTCACCGACCATAAGAGTCTCAAGTACATATTCACTCAACCAGATTTAAATCTCCGACAGCGAAGATGGCTGGAACTGGTCAAGGATTATGACCTCGGAATCCACTACCATCCCAGCAAAGCTAATGTGGTTGCCGACGCTCTCAGCCGCAAACCCGCCAACTTGAACACCTTAATGGAGTCCTTGCCGCCCGAGCTGCAAGAAGAGATCGCTCAGCTCAACCTGACTATTGTTGGGACTGACTGTGCCAATATGCTAGAAGTCACTCCCACTCTCGAAGAAGAGATCCACAAGGCTCACGCAGAAGACACAGTCCTGCAACACCATAACAAGCGTATGCAAGCTGCCAAGACCCAGGATTTCATGATTGATGAGCAAGGTACCCTACGGTTTCGAGGCCGAATCTACGTACCTGACCAAGAGGACTTGAGAAAGAAGATATTGGCAGAAGCTCATCATACTCGATTCATCCAGGAGGTACTAAGATGTACGAAGACCTTCGACAGATATTCTGGTGGGACAGAATGTAGAAGGACGTTGCATATTTCATCGCCTGCTGTGATATATGCAACAAGGTAAAGGCGGAACATCAGAAACCCGCCAGGCTACTCCAACCCTTACCCGTTCCGCAATGGAAGTGGGACGATGTATGCATGGACTTCATCACCGGACTTCCCAAGACTCATCGAGTAAATGACACTGTATGGGTTGTGGTGGACATGCTGACAAAGGTAGCCCATTTCATTCCTATCCGGACCACTTATCGGGCAGATCAACTCGCGCAACTGTATGTCTCCAGAATTGTTAGCCTTCATGGAGTGCCCCGAACCATCACTTCCGACCGAGGTTCTCTTTTTACCTCAGCATTCTGGTCATGACTCCATCAAGCTTTGGGGACAGCATTGAAGTACAGCACAGCGTATCACCCTCAGACTGACGGCCAGACCGAGCGAGTAAATCAAATACTCGAAGACATGCTCCGAGCATGTGCCCTAGCCTAAGGGCCCAAGTGGGAAGATAGTCTGCCATATGCGGAGTTCTCATACAACAACACTTTCCACACCAGCCTCAAGATGTCATCATATGAAGCATTGTATGGCTGTAAGTGCCGCACTCCGCTAAACTGGTCTCAAACTGGAGATAGTCGCATCTTCGAAACTGATCTTATGATGGAGGCTGAGAAGCAAGTCAGAGAAATTCGAGACAGACTTCAAGTGGCCAAGTCTCGGCAGAAGAGCTATTATGACTCCAAGCACCGACAAGTCAGTTTTGAGCCCGGAGAATTTGTTTACCTCCGAGTCATGCCTATGAAAGGAGTGAAGAGATTTCGGACTCAAGGAAAGCTAGCACCTAGGTTCATTGGCCCATTCCCAGTTATGTCCAGAGTTGGTACAGTGGCTTATCAGTTGAAACTTCCACCGGAATTGTCAGAAGTGCACGATGTGTTTCACGTCTCACAGTTGAGAAGGTGTATATCACCACCCGAGAAAAGGACTGATATGACAAAGATAGAGCTTGCTAAGGATTTGACTTATGAGGAGAAACCGTTCAGGATATTGGATGAGATGGAAAGAGTCACCCACAGCAAGACAGTTAAGTTCTATAAGGTACAGTGGGAACACCATACCGAGGATGAGGCTACATGGGAAAGAGAAGATTTTTTGAGAGCTTCCTATCCGGAGTTGTTTTCCCGAGTAACCAAATCTCGAGGACTAGATTCATCCTAAGTGGGGGAGGTTTGTAGCACCCTGGTTTTTGCCACCATTTATTCTCTTGGGTTTATTTGCCATTTTATTTGAAAAATGAGTTTTTGAATGAATTTATTTGGACTTAGCACTTGGGAATTATTTTGGCTTTCACCCAAGTGGCTCCATTCACCTCCCACATCCTCTCTTGACCTCTCTTATGTCATAACATAGCTTTGGGAATTTTTCTTTCAAAGGAAAATAATCATTTTCATTTAGAAAATGACTTATTTTCACTTCTGTCCCAAAGCAACCCCTCTTTTTCTTTCTCAGAAAAATCTGAGAAAATTCCCACAACTCCTTTGCATCATGCCTCATCACTCCATGCAAAAATATCTCATGAGTATGTGGAGTATTTTTGCACTATCAGCCTCTGTGGCACCCCGATAGAGGGCCGACGCACGCCAGCCCCAGGATAAGACCTGGCGCACGTCAAAGACATGATACAGCAATTCCAGGCACAAAATGGCTTTATTATATAAAATGGAGTATTACAATACTGTTGCTTACAACAATATTACATAGCTCCAAGGCTATCTAAAAATGGCAGCGAAGGTCTTGGTTCGGGGATAACGACGTCTCTGGCTGGGCTCCACAACTCACAGGACTGGCTGGGTTACGATCTAGCACGACGGATCTTCTCCTGCAACTGGCCACGTGCAAGGCCAGGTGAGTACTTTGAATGTACTCGCAAGATAACCAAATACATAGCATCCAAACAAGCAGATGACAAAGCAAGCCATATGCTATGCAAGAATTTATTCTAAACATGACATGGAACTATCAAGAAAACATGAATCAAACATGGCATAACATACCCTTCTAGCATTACTGATTATCATGTTGTAGCAAGATTACCTGGCATGATTAAACATCTAGCAGCATTGATCATCATGACATAACAGGGTTATCTAGCAAGATAACTACTGTAGTAGAGTACAGTAAAGTAAAGCATGTTAAGTATACAATCCATCTCCCGAACATTTTCATGATCCCATCTGAAACTGATCCAAATCTAAGTCTCTCGGTCATCGGACCATCTCCTCCATAGCCATCCCATGGCTAACATACCACATTCTTGACAATATCTGATGTCTATGCAGGGAAGGTTCTGTCACCATTATTATCATTATTACGGTTGATCTCCTAGCGAGGTCTGGACGGGCTGTCCAATACCATGGACGCGGCTATTCGAATAGATTTCACACTCTGCAGAGGTTGTGCACTTTACCCACACTATGGAGCACTGACCTCGTGATCCCATTCGGGTGGACCAGCGTTGCTCCAACGAAACCTGCCTGGCCCGTGACTCTTCCATCATACCGCCAGCATTCATCCTCCCCCGGAGTCCTGCCCTGGGTGGCCCCTGTGTCACTCCTGACACCTGCAACCGTCGTGGCCAAACAAAACTGTCCCAAACGGGGACGGGTACCCAAACAACTCAACTGGGCTCACAGGGTTATCGCCGTCTACCTGATCAGGACAGCACGCATGCATAAACCTCCCTCTTTGGAGGTACCGGTGAAAGAGCACCGAGCCAGACCAAGTCAAGGCCGTCCCATACCGGCAAATGTGGTTGCACGGATAAGCCTGGACAGTTGACTCTGATCAACCGACTAGGTTTATCATTGTATCTCCATCATCCCACCATTACCTTAACAATTATAAGTGTGAATAGCCACTTAACATCAGCATAGCAGAATCATTACGACGTTGACAAACATGGTAAGAAATCAAATCATGGTACTCACATGATAACGGTATTCAAAATATTGTTACTAGCATGGCAGGACATGGCATGAAAACAAGTCATGATATTAGATGAAAAGTAATGCTAACATCTAAAACAGATGAGATAACAGGTGTATGCAAGTGCAGGCTAACAGGTGATACAGATGTACTACAATGAACACACAGGGTGCAAGCAAAGTCATCACGCAAGTCCGGAGCTCATGGAAGAGGTTGGCTTGCCTGGGGTATAGGAATACGCCGGGAGGAAGTGCGATAAAACTCCGGAAAGATTTGCCGGAAAAGTTTCCTGCTAGGAGGGTTGATCGAAGGGCAAGGGCAAAATGGTCATTTTCACAGTATGAAAACATTATGAAAATGACGACATCGGAACGGGCTCGACGATCTGAAGACGTGGGCGTTGGTTTTACCTCAATCGGAGTTACAGTCGCTGAGATACGCCCGTTCGTTCGTTAAGCGATAAAACAGAAAGAAATTGTCCATTTCAGTGCTTAGCGAGTTAACGTTCGCTATTTAATCAGTTCGGCCGCAGGCTGGAAAAAGAGAAAGCGCCTTCTGCGGAGTCTGCCTTCGATAGTGGAAAGCGTAATTCCTTCATACAACGCGGTGGAGTACGCTTTCAACATAGGAAAACGCACTAACCGGATTACGCCTCCACTTAAAATCGCGGGCCCGGGCTCACTCCCAGTTACAGCCAGGGCCCACCCTATCCTCTCGCTCCTGGCTCGTCCTCTTCCTCCCGCCGAGACAGAGAATGAGGGGAGGGCGCGGTCGTCGATGTCGCCGGCGACTCGCGGCTCCCCTGGACCGGCCGACAAGCGCAGTAGAACCGGCGGCCTGCGCCCCATCCGGCGGTGGTTGCAGGTCCGACCGGGGCGGCCCACAGCCCCATCGCCATGGTCCAAGGCACGGTAGTGGCATAGGCCCTGTGGATGTGCTCCGGCGAGGCTCCTCCAGCCAAATGAGAGCGGCAGCGACCTTGTGAACTCGTGGGGCGACCGAGGGTGCAGAGAGGAGGGGAGGGAGTGGCTAGGGCACCAGGTTTGCTCGAGGGCAAAATCAAGGCAGAGCTTCGGCCATTGAGAAGGCAGGGAGCTACTCGAGCTCGAGGGAAGGGGTTGGGGCTGCTGGTGATCAAGGAGGGGCTCGGAGGCGCTACTTATAGCCGCGGAGAGAGCTACATGAAGACGACCGAAGCTCCGAGAGCTCGTCGCCATGGCGGTGCTCGAGGGGAACACCTACTGTCGGCACGGCCGTCCAAAAGCTAGGAGACAAGGGGAGAAGTGACCATACGGAACCAACGATGGTGGGGAGCTCGCCGGCGTGCCCGGACAAACTAGAGCTCGCTGGAGATGGCCTCCCGAAAGCTCCATTACACAGGACGCCGATTTGGTGTGCTCTGATGATGGTCACCGCGTGGCCACGGCCTTTCCATGCTATACTTGATGCCAAACCATGTCTGGGAGGTTCTCCACACATCGCTGAGTTGACCTATGCGTCTGGAAGACACAGGGGAGCTCTGAGGTGACTAGACCAAGGTCAAACAGGTTCTAGCAGCAAAGTTTTTGTCATGTGGTGTGGCCACCACAGTGCACCTATTGGCATGATCTTGGGCAGGGTTGAGTCATCCACTAAGTGACCATGCTGGCAAAATTTGAGCTCAAATGGACAACTCTAGATGGTACTTCCCTCACAAAGCACCAATCTGACCAGAAATGAAGATGAGAAAGTAGGGGTCAAATGGATAAATGGCTTTAGATGATTTTTGGTGTAGAGTGATTATCTGGTCATAGGAACTGTCTGGAAAAAGTTCAGTTCAAATTGATCATCCAGGAGGGTACTTCCTTCACAATGATGCAATCTGAACAGAAACTTAGATAATTCACTAAGGAAGATTGGCTAGATGGAATGAGCTGATTTTTGGTATCCAGGGGTAATATATCATAATGAATCACCCTGCAAAATTTCAGCCCAAGGAGATCAAGGAATCAAGCACTTCCTTTGCAAACTGAAAATCTGGATAGAATTTGCAAAGTGGTGTTGTGCTCAAAATTTAATGGGTGAAACTTGAGATCTTGATGGAAATGGTGAATATATGGATAGAACAATCTCCACATTTTATTTGGGATTTTTCCTAACTATGAAAATGGTAGTTCCTTTGGAATGGCCCCAAATTGAAATATTGGCTTAAAATAGGAAAATACAATTTCCACTATTTAATTATGGCCAATATTTTTATGGGAGCTCAATATGATTACAAAGAATATTTCCACAAGTTTTAATGAACTTTGGAGATGGATAGATATTTTTCTGGATTTAATTCCTCGGAAAGGCAGAAAAAGGAATTAATTCTAGATGAGAAATATTGCATATGACTTGGCAATATTTTTGCACATCTAGGGTTTATGAGTGAAGGATGATCTCTGAAAATTTTGGGAGGATCAACTGAGCAAGAAAAATGATAGTTCCTTTGTAAACACAAAGGCAGGATTTCCAGTTCCGATATTTTGGAACTAGGGTTTCAGTGAGGTTCGGAGTTTACTGTCGGAAGGTTGGCTGGCACAAGCGCACGGGAAAGGCACTGAGAGGTTGAGGATTGTTTGGATTCACCTGGTCACACACCAGATTCCAGAGGAAAAAAAATTCGGGAGAGAAAAGCTAGGAAGGAATAACAGCACAAAAATCGATAACCCGATTTTGGGGGTGTTACAGCCTCATTTGCATTCTGTCCTCAAAAGCACTTTACAAAGGAAGTGTCTTTTTCGTTGATCCAATGAAGCTGATTTTTCTTGAGCTTCATTACCTTCCTAAGTAAACCATAACCTCCAAAGATCAGCACAAAACTCCTTCTAGAACCTATCCAAACATTTCTCACAAGTTTCTGTCCAGAAACTTGCTCCCCCTCTCATGTCTATCCTGGTCGGCCTGGCAGTGTGCCATCTGCATCCATAGACCCCTCACTGCATGAACTACACGCAAGACACGATTTGAACAAGTCAGGCCACGTGATGCCAGAGTTCACGCAGTGACCGCACGAGGACAAGGCCCCTGGCATGTAGTCGGCGAGCTCTGCATTGCGCCAGCACCTCTGTTTTGCTCGTGCACGCGTTGGAGCTCGCCCCAGCCTGCCACACCGCGCCACGACCCTCGACTCATCGCCCTTGACCCACCCCTGCCGCTTGCCGATGCCAGAGTTCGCCGCAGCGAGCACGGGCACGACGAGGCCAAGCGCATAGTGCACCTCTGCCCCTATGCTCGTCCCCACCTGCGTCCTGTGCTCGTCCGCATCCTCCCACAGTGGCCGGATGAGCCATGGAGCTTTCCCCCTCTCTCACTGGCGCCAGTCGTCACCGACCGCCACTTCCAGAGCCCTCCGGCGAGCTCGAGACCCATCCTCCCCTCCGCCAATAAATACAGCTCGTCCTGCCCCTCTCCGAGCACCAAACCGCACTAATCTAACCTCCACACCTCCATAGCTAGCCACAGCCAGGCCAGGCGAGCCTCTGGCCGCCATTCCCCTCCGCCGCTCGCCGGCGATCCAAGTCTTCTGCTCGCTCCCACTCCACTACCTCTCGAGCTCCACCGTCTTCTCCGGCGTGTTCCTGGTTGTCCACTGGTTCGAGCTGATGCCTCTGGAGCCCCTAGAACTGCCTCCCGTCGCCGGCATCTTCTTATCCGACGAGATCTGCCCGTTGCAGCCGCTGTAGACGACCACGCCGACCCCTTCCGACCACCTCTCGCCACGTTTCGGGTACATGCAGGTGCGCCGTGACCTTGCGCATCCATCCCTCCCTTCCACGGCGGCCGCCAAGCTCTCCTCGCCGGCGTACGCACTGGAAACAGCCACCTCCTCTGTTTCTTCTATCTCCCTCTCTCTCACCTGACCAGGCAGGCCCGCTGTCAGCCTCACAGCGCACGCCCGAAGCGGTATGAGTGGGGGCGTATTCCCTGGAATATGTCTTCGACGTCAGCCGCTCTATCTTTTTTTCAAATATTCAGTTTAATTCAAATATTTTGACTCAACTTTGACCATCTATAACTCCTATTCTATAAGTCCAAATGAGTTGATTCCTTTTGCACTAATTTTGTCTTGCTCTTCTCTTTCAGCATGCAAAAGATGAGATTTTTGCCTGCTGTAAATCTTTTCTGTGGTATTTAAATGTTTTATGTGACATTTTCTTTTGTCATTTTTAAATGTTTTTAGAAGGAGAAACTTGCCTTGAGGAGATCCAGGAGGAGTGTGAACCTCCTCTGTGCTCAAATTGATCATCCAGGAGGGTACTTCCTTCACAATGATGCAATCTGAACAGAAAATTAGATAATTTACTAAGGAAGATTGGCTAGATGGAATGAGATGATTTTTGGTATCCAGGGGTAATATATCATAATGAATCACCCTGCAAAATTTCAGCCCAAGGAGATCAAGGAATCAAGCACTTCCTTTGCAAACTGAAAATCTGGACAGAATTTGCAAAGTGGTGTTGTGCTCAAAATTTAATGGGTGAAACTTGAGATCTTGATGGAAATGGTGAATACATGGATACAACAATCTCCACAATTTATTTGGGATTTTTCCTAACTACGAAAATGGTAGTTCCTTTGGAAAGGCCCCAAATTGAAATATTGGCTTAAAATAGGAATATACAATTTCCCCTATTTAATTATGGCCAATATTTTTATGGGAGCTCAATATGATTACAAAGAATATCTCCACAAGTTTTCATGAACTTTGGAGATGGATAGATATTTTTCTGGATTTAATTCCTCGGAAAGGCAGAAAAAGGAATTAATTCTAGATGAGAAATATTGCATATGACTTGGCAATATTTTTGCACATCTAGGGTTTATGAGTGAAGGATGATCTCTAGAAATTTTGGGAGGATCAACTAAGCAAGAAAAATGATAGTTCCTTTGTAAACACAAAGGCAGGATTTCCAGTTCCGATATTTTGGAACTAGGGTTTCAGTGAGGTTCGGAGTTTACTGTCGGAAGGTTGGCTGGAACAAGCGCATGGGAAAGGCACTAAGAGGTTGAGGATTGTCTGGATTCACTGTCGGGACCGGTTTTCCAGGATATTAATTTCCCAGTAAATGGCCCTTGTGCTCACCAGCCCCAGGATTACTGTTAGCTGATGAGACACCAACTTGATACAGAAATTCCAAGCAAAATACAAAATATGCAGTACAAGACCATTCTGGCCCATGAGTACAACAAATGGTTTCTAGTGGTTGATGGCGGAAGCGGTTTGCGGATTATCAGCGTCTATGGGACTCCATTTCCCACAGGAACAGCTGACCTGGATAACTCCTATCTTTGCGTCACTGTTGTCTTCGATGCCTAGGTTCTGGGCTATCGTCGTTGCGCTTCTCTCCAAGCGAGAAATCTGGCCAAGACAATAGCCAGGGACAAGCTAGTGAGTACTTTGAATGTACTCGCAAACATTATGAACACATGTATAATATAACAGATGGTAATCATGCTCTGAAATATTTTCATGATCACTTAGCCAGTCACGAAGTAAAATTCATGCCGCATGCAAACAGGTTAATAAATATGAAAAAGTAATCTAGATAATAAGAATAAAATAAAACGATCAGGTGTCTGAAGCGACGCCTCGAAAGAATAAAAATATAAAGCATGCCTCAGTCAGGCGTCTGAGCGACGCCACATAAAGGGCTTGTAAAGGAAATTAAATAATCAGCATGCCACAGTCGGGCGTCTCAGCGACACCACATAAAGGGCTTATAAAGAAATAAATAGCTGGCATGCCACAGTCGGGCGTCTCAGCGACACCACATAAAGGGCTTATAAAGAAATAAATAGCAGGCATGCCACAGTCGGGCGTCTCAGCGACACAACATAAAGGCTTTATAAAGAAAGTAATATAACAAACGTGCCATAGTCGGGCGTCTGAGCGACACCACATAAAGGGCTTATGAAGAAATAAATAGCAGGCATGCCACAGTCGGGCGTCTCAGCGACACCACATAAAGGGCTTATAAAGAAAGTAAATAACAAACGTGCCATAGTCGGGCGTCTGAGCGACACCACATAAAGGGCTTATATAAGAATAATCACCGTGAATATCCAGGAGGTAGAACCGTCCCTGGGATACTCAATAATTCAAATAATACAAATGGTTAGTCCATAATAATAATAATCATAATCATCATATGTCACATGTCATGATCAATGTTCTGGTTTAGCAGTTTTTCCTCCGAAGACCGACACTAAGACCGACACTTGACCTATCCCAGACTGTAGTCCTTAACCATGGACACGGCTATTCGAATAGATATAATCTCTGCAGAGGGTGTACTCTTTACCCACGAGTAACAGATTCCTTTAGTCCATCGGGACTAATTCCGTTTACGGTCTTTTACTTGAAAACACACCTGACCCGCACACACCAGCTTAACTTACCGGTGTCTGGAATCACCCACGACACCCGTTAAGCAAAACTCTAAGTGGGGAGGCTACAACCTCGACTAGCATGGGATCACAAAATTTATAACGCGCACAAACTAGGGGAGCTACCCCCTCGGCTCCAACCGGAAACACCCATGCCCCCGGACCAGGTGGCATGCCTACCGGATGAAGCCGGTATCTTCCACCATGGCCTCTCTGTACGGTGTGTGCTAAGAAAGGGGTTGACAACTTACTGAACCGTACCCTACCTAAGGCAGGGACAAGTGGTAGCACGAAGCAAGAATGGGGGTTACTGGCACAAGACTCGATCTATGGTCGTCTCAGGAGGTTTAAGTATTCCCTGCATGATTAGTACAACAAATATATTTTTCCACCAACAGACAGAATCACCACTCATCATACCTTACCATGCCTTACTGAATACACCCGTCTTAGCGAAATATCAGTAACAAGCTCGTGTCTACCCAAGACAGATACTTTCCCGGATTCCTTCCAGTAGGCATGAGAGGTAGACGAGGGTGATTACTTTCACAAGCATACCAATTTCCAACAGCAAGGAGTCTTCATCATGCACTCATGAGCAATGATCACATCATCACGTAAAATAACGAATACTCCGTGTCAAGGTGGTGTTGTAACCGTATCAAACAACACACAACAATATTATGCCAGGGTTCAGAATGCTTGCCTTTAGTGTGTGGAGAGGTAGGGTGCACCCCAAAACTTTTTTTGAAAGTTGCTTCCCCCTCCATTTCCTAATTTTGAAAATATTCAAATCAACACATAGTTTCAAAACAGTACAAAAAAGTTGTTCAGAAAATTTTCAAATAAATATGAAAATAAACTAGACAAAATTTGAGAAACAACAGAAAAAGAATCAAGTCAAACGGACTTGTATTTAAAAAGTTATAGCCAGTCAAAGTCTTGGTCAAAATCTGTTTTAAAATAAAACAGAAAAAAGAAAAACGGTTCGGAGGGCTTACGCTTTCCCCTTAGCGAAGACGTACTTGGTGGAATACGTTTCCACTTAAAAAAAATGTTTCGACGGGGCTGGGTCACTGACAGTGGGTCCATCGGGCCCACTGGTCGGGTTTGACCAGTCGCCCGCGCCTCCTTCCTCCTCTGGCCGAGCGGAGGCGGGGCTCCGGCAATTGCCGCCGACGAACGACGGCTCCCCACGGGGTTCTGAGGGGGGGATGGATCCGCTGGTCCAGGGTGGTCCTCCCAGTGGTCGATAGACTAGCGGGGATGAAGGGGGTCGCTGGCGGCGAGTTCTGCGGCGGACGGCATCTTCGGGAACAATTGGGCTTCGGCCTATGGTGGCTCCCAGTCGAAGCTGAGAAGTTGGGCAGCTTCATACGTTCGAGGGGAGTCGAATGGTGGCGCTGGAAGGACTGGGGAGGCCCTGCTCGCGACGGACGGGACCGGAGTGTGGCGGCGGTCGAACTGACCAGAGACGAGGAAGACGGCCTCCCTCCATCGATTGCTGGCTGTGGGGGCTCTAGAGGGATGGCCCGATGTCACCTGAGGGTCCGGACGAGCTCGGGGTCCCTATTTATAGCGTAACTAGGTCGGTTCCATGGTGGCCGGAGATAAGCTCGACGGTGAGCCGCCACTGTGGCCGCAGACGACGTGGTGATGCAGGAGGCGGCTTGGAGGAGCGAATGATTGAGCTCGGGCTGTTCAGGGGCGAGCTGGCGCGCGGCTGTGGCTTGGGCGGTGCTGCTACGACCGAAGCTCGCTGCGGTCGCCGGCGTGCCGCCAAGAGGGCTCTGACGGCGGTGCTGTAGGGCGCCAGGGGCGGCTTGGATGGTTCTGACGAGCGGATGAGAACGGGGCTTGGCTCTGCGGGCGAGTAAAGGCCAGGGGCAGGATGCGGCGGCTCGGTTGCGCGCGCGTGCAAAACGTGCGCTCTGGGCGTGCCCAAAGCACGCACGCCATGTGCTCAACGATATGCCAAGGCATGCCAGGAGGCTTCGATGAAACTGCAAATTAACAGGATGGTTAGGGCTTAAGCTACACCTCTAGAGGACATGCTGGTTGGGCAAAGCAAGCCGGTTCATAATGCAAGCTAGGTTTCATGCCAATTCTGTTCATGAACACAAGGTGCTCGACAGAATACCATGGGCATCTAGGCATCTCTTCTGGTGGCCAAAATCCCCAGATCAGAGTCTCTTTGGATGATAAAGAGGGTGGCAAGGTTAGTTTGACAAAAGCAAAAACTTCCTAGTGCAAGTTTTTGAGAAAACCAAATCTGGACAGAAAACATATGCCATTATTGCATGTGCTTAAAATCCTCAAATGGGTCTGATCTCCAAGACTTAAGAGTTTGGTAGGGTGGACTACAAGCAGGAAAAATCCCAAGGCAACAAGAGCAAGATAAATTATGGTTGCAGTACAAATCACCAAACCGAATCAGAGTGAAGATGAGGATGGTTTGCTCAAATCTTCCAAGGAACACCAAAGGGTTTTTTTTGCATAAAAGTGATTTAGGAACATCACATGTCATCCCCAAATTTTGGTGGAATTATTAAAAGAATTAATCAAAGGGTTGTAGTGCAAATGGGACTCTGAAACTTATGAGAAACCATTTTAAAAGAAATAAAGCTTAGGAAAATAATTATAGAAATAATTCCATTGATAAGAGAAATGTTTTTGGGAAGGTATACAAGTCCAACAATATTTTTGAAAAATTTCCATTTGGAGGGAAAAACTCCACAATTCAGAGAAAAAGCGTGATTCTAAAATCAAAAGATAATCCAGAAAATAAAATTTTAATTTCCTGGCAAAATTTTAATTAATAAATCATGGTTAAATTTTTTTGGGGGTGTTACAACACTACCCCCCTTAAGAAAAATCTCGTCCTCGAGATTTGCTGAGAATGGTATCAAAAAAAATATTACTCCTATTGTCATGCAATAATAACTCGAAGATTAAATAATCTGCTCACGCGATATGACGAGGCTACAGCGAGAGGGCAGATAATTTGTACAACTATAGTGGGGCACTGGCGCTGCGAGGAAAAATCTACGATTGGGGAAACCGAGAAGTTTCTACTATTGGCTAGGGTAAATTTAGAATAAAATTCAAAATTACGCTGGTCGTACCCTAGTGCATAGTGCTCTCTCTGGCTGACAGGTGGACCCGGGGCCCACTGTCAGTCTCTTCTTCTACCTCTGGTCTCCTTTCTTCCTCTCTTAAGCGTGCGTCCGCGCCTTCTCCAATTGCGACACCTAGCAAGTAGGGCACCTAGGCCGTACTGCGTTAGTGCGCGGCGCGCTAGCTGCCAGCGCAGCGTGCACTCACCTCGTGGGCCAGTGTGCTGTCGGCACTGCTCGCGGATTCGCCTCTGAACACCAGCGATCGAGCGACGAGCGGCGCTGGTAGACTTCGCCCACCATACACCGATCTCGAGCTATAAAATGACCGCGGTGCTCCACTCTTCTTCCTCACACCTGGCCTCGCTTCTTCTTCTCCTTCCTTCTCCTCCATTTCTGTTTGTAGGAGCTCGCGACGAGGCTCTAATGGCGGAGGTGATGCCGGATTGGTACACGATCCTGATGTGCGGAGAGTTGGCGGCATTGCTGGGGTTCTCCGGGCTCTTGTGCGCGATGATCCTCGATGATCGTCGTGATGCTGCTGCTCGAGTGTTAGCTCTTCGCGGCGGCGGTGATCATGAGGATTAGGTGCTGGTGTCGGGTGCTAACTGTTGTCAGTGTGCTGGAGGCAATCTACACTAGAATAATTACCCACAAATTTCTCCTTCAGAAACTGTGGTGTGTTAGTGAGGTGATCAGTTAGGTGCAAAATGTGTACGTGGTTTAGCAATTAGTGCCTGTGGTCGAGTGGTAGTGGTTGTGAGCCTGCTGTCGCGGTGCTGCATGAATTAAAATTTATGTCGTGGAGAATTAATTGTTGCAATAACTCAAGGGAAATCCCACCTCAAAATTTACCGAGAGCGAAAAACAGTTAATCAAAAATAACAACAGTAAGTAAATTACTCACATTAATTGAAACCAAACAATTAATTCATCGCACAAACTTAGGATACAACGCATAAGCTGCAACACATGCTAGGCTATTAAACACAGAAGTGGCGTTTATGACGCAAACGTAAAATATGCTGGGTCCTGAGAAAAAGTTTCCGGCACTGGAGCACAATCTTCTTCTATCGGGGGAAGCGGATTGACTAGTCGAAGAACGCGTCTCTCCTGGTCTGGCCTCAGTGGTCTGCCAATGGCGATCTGAGGATTCAAATCGGCGAGGCTTTGGAGATAACCCATTACTCGTTGGGTCAAACGCTCTTGAGCGATGACATACTGGGCAAGGTTGGCCAGTACTGGGTCCCTCTCAATTCGCCCACCGGGAAAAGATGCTACTTCTCCGGGTGCTGCATGACTCAGGAAGTAATAATACCCCCTTTCGCTGGCATAGGGTACTGCGAAGCGAAGACGAGTAATCGCTTCGTACGCAGCAGCTTCTATGGCCATTTGGGGAGTCAGCATAGATTTCCCCACAAAGGAAACTTCCGTTGGGTCTTGGTTTGGGTTTGCGGGAAGGATGTGCACTACTGCCCAATATTTCGAGGTGGATGGGGTGATTCTCATTTGAGCAGCTCGTACTGGGGTGGATGGGTAGAACTCATGGTACTGCAGGTAAAGTCCCACAATATTTTTACAAAACTACCTGGGGTTGCATCAGGAGTTCTCAGATAAATACTAGGGCTCGGCATGGCAAAGAAATGGCTGAGCGAGTTGTGCACAAAGTGAGGGATGCTTGGTAAGGTCACGAAGTGGCCTCTTATATAGCATCAGGGCTGGGTTACTTATCACGGTGTGGGGGCAACTAGTTAGTCGGTTCTGCTCTATGGGGTCGGGGTCAAAGCCACAGGTACACATATCTCACAAAAGTGACGTGTTACTGTGGGTGTCGTCGGGGTGGTTTTTGGTAGCTACGCCCGGAATTAAAAATGCAACCGCACACCAACAGACTTATGCGGGGCTACTAAACAAAACAAAGGCGCACAAGCAGTCTGCATCCATTCAAGGCGAGTACAAGGTCACACTATTACAAGGCGTAGAAATACTAAGACTCGGTACTACTCGAGTGGCTTAGTCTACCTCGTTAATATCTAAGCGGGCGTGCCTGGTGGACGTCGAGGCTTCTCCATGGGCTTCACCATCGTGGTTTGCTGGGCGGGGTTGAGGAGCGGCAGGGTCGGCGTAGCGATGATGACCATCGCGGGGGTTGGTGGCCACAATCCCGTTGGAGCGTGTTCCCAAAAGGCGACGAAGCTCCTCCGGGGATACAAAAGCATTCCGGTCGATGGCCGGGGCAGACCTCAAGGATTTGATCGGGTGCCCGAACAGCACAACTGGGTTGTCGGTGTCAGGCTCCTCTTCTCCTCTTGCCGGGGCTCGGCGAACAAGCTCTCCACGAGCGGCGATCAGATCAAGGGTGATCTGATCGAATAGTGCCTCTAGTGCACTTACATAGCGCACCAGATGCAGCAATGCAGGGTCCGTCTCGTGGTCTCCGTTGGCAACCTGGGGTGGCCTACCATAACCATCACGGCTGGGGTAGTAGTAGAACGAGCGGCAGTTAACTCTGGGCGACAGGTGCCGGAGTTGAACTATAGCCTCTCGAGCAGCTAGCTGAATGGCTTGTGGCTCGAAGGAAGTTGTCCTTCCGGTGAACCTGTAGGGGCGTTCTGGCGACATACCCCTACCATAGACATGCACAGTGGCCCAGAATTGATGGCTCTCACCGCTCATGGGCCCTTGGTACACAACATACTCTGGGGGCTCTTCTAATGCAAAGGCACGGCGGGTGAGGTTTGCTAGCACGGTCACAAAACCTCCAAGGTTGGTTGCTGTGGTCTCATTGTGAACAATGGGGCCAGGCATCTTGGCTCGGTTTTGGGGTAGAGGCTGTGCTGTGCTGGGTTGGGGCTAGCGTTCCCTTTTTATAGAAAAAGAGGATGGAGTCTTCCTTCGCATGCTTGCGAGTGTGACAAATTAGGTGTCGGTCACTGGCGCGTGATCGACAGGCTAGGCGGATAGGTTAGGCACCGACTGCCAAAAAGGTGTCGGGGTCACTGTGTGGCTATCTTACACGAGAAGCTTGGCCGGGTTTAGGTTAAGGTCTGGTGGGTTGGTTAACCTAGGTTTATCGACCTGGCTAAGATAGGATTAGCCAATGGTCAGCCTGGCTCTGGTACCAAGGTTGTCGGGACCGGTTTTCCAGGATATTAATTTCCCAGTAAATGGCCCTTGTGCTCACCAGCCCCAGGATTACTGTTAGCTGATGAGACACCAACTTGATACATAAATTCCAAGCAAAATACAAAATATGCAGTACAAGACCATTCTGGCCCATGAGTACAACAAATGGTTTCTAGTGGTTGATGGCGGAAGCGGTTTGCAGATTATCAGTGTCTATGGGACTCCATTTCCCACAGGAACAGCTGACCTGGATAACTCCTATCTTTGTGTAACTGCTGCCTTCGATGCCTAGGTTCCGGGCTGTCGTCGTTGCGCTTCTCTCCAAGCGAGAAATCTGGCCAAGACAATAGCCAGGCACAAGCCAGTGAGTACTTTGAATGTACTCGCAAACATTATGAACACAGGTATAATATAACAGATGGTAATCATGCTCTAAAATATTTTCATGATCACTTAGCCAGTCACGAAGTAAAATTCATGCCGCATGCAAACAGGTTAATAAATATGAAAAAGTAATCTAGATAATAAGAATAAAATAAACCGATCGGGTGTCTGAAGCGACGCCTCAAAAGAATAAAAATATAAAGCATGCCTCAGTTGGGCGTCTAAGCGACGCCACATAAAGGGCTTGTAAAGGAAATTAAATAATCAGCATGCCACAGTCGGGCGTCTCAGCGACACCACATAAAGGGCTTAGAAAGAAATAAATAGCTGGCATGCCACAGTCGGGCGTCTCAGCGACACCACATAAAGGGCTTATAAAGAAATAAATAGCAGGCATGCCACAGTCGGGCATCTCAGCGACACCACATAAAGGGCTTATAAAGAAAGTAAATAACAAACGTGCCACAGTCGGGCGTCTGAGCGACACCACATAAAGGGCTTATGAAGAAATAAATAGCAGGCATGCCACAGTCGGGCGTCTCAGCGACACCACATAAAGGGCTTATAAAGAAAGTAAATAACAAACGTGCCACAGTCGGGCGTCTGAGCGACACCACATAAAGGGCTTATATAAGAATAATCACCGTGAATATCCAGGAGGTAGAACCATCCCAAGGATACTCAATAATTCAAATAATACAAATGGTTAGTCCATAATAATAATAATCATAATCATCATATGTCACATGTCATGATCAATGTTCTGGTTCAGCAGTTTTTCCTCCGAAGACCGACACTAAGACCGACACTTGACCTATCCCAGACTGTAGTCCTTAACCATGGACACGGCTATTCGAATAGATATAATCTCTGCAGAGGGTGTACTCTTTACCCACGAGTAATGGATTCCTTTAGTCCATCGGGACTAATTCCGTTTACGGTCTTTTACTTGAAAACACACCTGACCCGCACACACCAGCTTAACTTACCGGTGTCTGGAATCACCCACGACACCCGTTAAGCAAAACTCTAAGTGGGGAGGCTACAACCTCGACTAGCATGGGATCACAAAATTTATAACGCGCGCAAACTAGGGGAGCTACCCCCTCGGCTCCAACCGGAAACACCCATGCCCCCGGACCAGGTGGCATGCCTACCGGATGCAGCCGGTATCTTCCACCATGGCCTCTCTGTACGGTGTGTGCTAAGAAAGGGGTTGAAAACTTACTGAACCGTACCCTACCTAAGGCAGGGACAAGTGGTAGCACGAAGCAAGAATGGGGGTTACTGGCACAAGACTCAATCTATGGTCATCTCAGGAGGTTTAAGTATTCCCTACATGATTAGTACAACAAATATATTTTTCCACCAACAGATAGAATCACCACTCATCATACCTTACCATGCCTTACTGAATATACCCGTCTCAGCGAAATATCAGTAACAAGCTCGTGTCTACCCAAGACAGATACTTTCCCGGATTCCTTCCAGTAGGCATGAGAGGTAGACGAGGGTGATTACTTTCACAAGCATACCAATTTCCAACAGCAAGGAGTCTTCATCATGCACTCATGAGCAATGATCACATCATCACGTAAAATAACGAATACTCCATGTCAAGGTGGTTTGTAACCGTATCAAACAACACACAACAATATTATGCCAGGGTTCAGAATGCTTGCCTTCAGTGTGTGGAGAGGTAGGGTGCACCCCAAAACTTTTTTTGAGAGTTGCTTCCCCCTCCATTTCCTAATTTTGAAAATATTCAAATCAACACATAGTTTCAAAATAGTACAAAAAAGTTGTTCGGAAAATTTTCAAATAAATATGAAAATAAACTAGACAAAATTTGAGAAACAACAGAAAAAGAATCAAGTCAAACGGAGTTGTATTTAAAAAGTTATAGCCAGTCAAAGTCTTGGTCAAAATCTGTTTTAAAATAAAACAGAAAAAGAAAAACGGTTCAGAGGGCTTACGCTTTCCCCTTAGCGAAGACGTACTTGGTGGAATACGTTTCCACTTAAAAAAAAGTTTCGTCGGGGCTGGGTCACTGACAGTGGGTCCATCGGGCCCACTGGTCGGGTTTGACCAGTCTCCCGCGCCTCCTTCCTCCTCTGGCCGAGCGGAGGCCGGGCTCCGGCGATTGCCGCCGACGAACGGCGGCTCCCCACAGGGTTTTGAGGGGGGGATGGATCCGCTGGTCTAGGGCGGTCCTCCCAGTGGTCGATAGGCTAGCGGGGATGAAGGGGGTCACCGTCGGCGAGCTCTGCGGCGGACGGCGTCTTCGGGAACAATTGGGCTTCGGCCTATGGTGGCTCCCAGTCGAAGCTGAGAAGTTGGGCGGCTTCGTACGTTCGAGGGGAGTCGAACGGTGGCGCTGGAAGGACTGGGGAGGCCCTGCTCGCGACGGACGGGACCGGAGTGTGGCGGCGGTCGAACTGACCGGAGACGAGGAAGACGGCCTCCCTCCATCGATTGCTGGCTGTGGGGGCTCTAGAGGGATGGCCCGATGTCGCCTGAGGGTCCGGACGAGCTCGGGGTCCCTATTTATAGCGTAACTAGGTCGGTTCCGTGGCGGCCGGAGATAAGCTCGACGGTGGGCCGCCACTGTGGCCGCAGACGACGTGGCGATGCAGGAGGCAGCTTGGAGGAGCGAATGGATGAGCTCAGGCTGTTCAGGGGCGAGCTGGCGCGCGGCTATGGCTTGGGCGGTGCTGCTACGACCGAAGCTCGCTGCGGTCGCTGGCGTGCCGCCAAGAGGGCTCTGACGGCGGCGCTGTAGGGTGCCAGGGGCGGCTTGGATGGTTCTGACGAGCGGATGAGAACGGGGCTTGGCTCTGCAGGCGAGTAAAGGCCAGGGGCAGGATGCGGTGGCTCGGTTGCACGCACGTGCAAAACATGCGCTCTGGGCGCGCCCAGAGCACGCACGCCATGTGCTCGACGATATGCCAAGGCATGCCAGGAGGCTTCGATGAAACTACAAATTAACAGGATGGTTAGGGCTTAAGCTACACCTCTAGAGGACATGCTGGTTGGGCAAAGCAAGCCGGTTCATAATGCAAGCTAGGTTTCATGCCAATTCTGTTCATGAACACAAGGTGCTCGATAGAATGCCATGGGCATCTAGGCATCTCTTCTGGTGGCCAAAATCCCCAGATCAGAGTCTCTTTGGATGATAAAGAGGGTGGCAAGGTTAGTTTGACAAAAGCAAAAACTTCCTAGTGCAAGTTTTTGAGAAAACCAAATCTGGACAAAAAACATATGCCATTATTGCATGTGCTTAAAATCCTCAAATGGGTCTGATCTCCCAGACTTAAGAGTTTGGTAGGGTGGACTACAAGCAGGAAAAATCCCAAGGCAACAAGAGCAAGATAAATTATGGTTGCAGTACAAATCACCAAACTGAACCAGAGTGAAGATGAGGATGGTTGAAAACAACCGAGTTAAAGGTACCGAAAATTGGTACACCCAGATCGAGATACGGATATCGCGGGATTTGCTCCATGGTTAAGGGCCGCTGGGTAGCCCTGACATTTTTTGAAAAAGCAGAATTTCCTTCTTCCAAAAATGCTTGGGGCACCACAATGAACAGTGGCCTCTCTGGCTGACAGGTGGGCCCAGGGCCCACTGGCAGCCTCCTTCTTCTTCTTCTTTCGACCAACGGCTCTCTCTCACTCCCGCGCTGTTCTGCACGCGGCTGAGCACTGCGCACGCCTAGCTCCTGGGGCATAAAGCACCCTACAGCGATAATGCACGGCGTTCACGGGACCAACGCATAGAGCACTCCCATCGCGGGTCAGTGCCGGTCGGCACTGCTCGTGGATTCGCATCCTGGACGCCGGTGATCGAGCGACGCGCGGTTCTCCTGGACCTCGCTCATCGTACACCGGGCTTGGGCTATAAAACGACCGCAGTTTCTTCTTCTTCCTTCCACCTCGCACTCTCACCTCACTCCTTCTTCCTATTCTCCTTTTCCTTCTGGTTGCAGGGGCATGAGGCGAGGCGTTAATGGTGGACGTGGGTTCGGAGCTGATCACTATCCTCATGGTGACTCTGCTGGTGGCATTGGTTGGCTTCTCGCTGCTGCTGTGTGCGATGATCCTCGATGATCGTCGGGATGCCGCTAACCGAGCGGTGGTTGGCGATCATCTACGCCGTCTTAGGCCGACGGAATAAGCGCGGGCTGCGGCGGGGCGAGGGGGTAGCTGGTCAGCATCACACAAGACGGTGACAAGGGCGCCGCTGGGTCTGGGGTTAGTGCGGTGTGGTGAGCAGAGCTCTACCAGTGTGGAAGCCACGCTGCTAGTTGCTCCTCGCTGAACCACATCCACAACGAGTGGGGGTTGAGGTAGTATCAGGGTTTAGATCTTAGACTGGAGGGGTTGTAACGGTTTATGCTGCAATAAAATTTCTCAGAATTTCTCCGAGATTGCAGCTGGGTTCTGGGAAGAGATCTTGGGACTGGGGAATTACTGGGGAGAACTGGCTCTCCAGAATGCTGGGTTCGGGAAAACTGGCAAATGGAATAAGCATAGATGGGTATGAATAGGTGGCTTTGCATTCTACCCGAGTACTGCGGCAATTGTACTCAGGAGAAAGAACTTGGTGTGCAGACATTGCTCACATGATACACATGCAATCTATTCAGACTAATATGCAAGTAAATGCAGAATGCACACCATAGCAAAATGCAGACAGAGGAAAGAAACATATCGAGCAGATTACACTAAGGTGTTTTAATGCTTGTGGGTGTATGTACTCCTGGTACCAGCTCGCATTTTATTAGGGACTCTGGGCGAGTCCAATGTTATTAGGTGTAAGTGCTCTACTGACTAAAATCTTGTTAGGAATCCGCTGCCAGCTCTGTTAAACATTTCTGCTTAACAGAGAGACAGGTGAACAAAACACACAGAGCACACAAGCACAAACAATACAAGCATTACAAGCATACAACAATGCACAACCTTACTAGGCAGCTAACAACTCACTCCAAACTACAGGGTCCCAATCCTAGACGAGGACGAAGAAACAGTCTTCGCAACACACACACTTGCGGTCTCAACTGGCTACACTCACTGCGAGAGCCACAAATGGGCCTACTCTTGCTGGGGCTCTCCTGGAGGATGCAGGCTAAGCCAACTTCTATCTTCATCGTCGGACACCACAATGGGTTGGGGCACAACTGCTTGGGTTGCGGCTGGAACTTGACGGAACACCTCCCGACGACGAAGACGTCGGCTAGCTCCTCGAATGGAATTTGGGTGGATGATGCCGGGTAGCCATGGGTTCACGGGCTGCGAGGGTAGCACTGGCTGTGAGGGTGGCACTAGGTTTGGCAGCAGGGGAAGGGTAGTCTGGGATGCAGCTTGACGGGCCGCACGGTATGCTTCCGTAATAACCCGGGTGGTGTCACGGTCAATGGCATTGAACTCCCTAAGAATGCCGGCAAGTAGCAGTCCCTGAACAGTAATGAACTGAACCAGATGAGCTATTGCTGGTTCAGCGTCTCCAACTGCGCTGGAGAACTCACAACCTGCGTCGGACGAAGAGGGAAAATAGCGGAAATCCTGCATCTCCACTACTTGCGGAAAGTGAAAACGGAGACAGGTGATGGCTTCCGCGGCAGCTGTCTGGACAGCCAACGCAGGGATGGGCATGGGTTTGCCCCGAAACTTCATGGGCTTCCCATCCGCTGCTGGACCTGGGTTGATATGCACCTTCGCATAGAATCGGCAAAGGTGGGGAACGGGTTCCGATTGGAACACCAAATACACCGGAGGAGTACTATGGCCAAGGCCTTGAGTGAGCATACTCGAAAGGAGGGGTGGAAAGCCGGGATAACCATCAGCCAAAGTTCGGCTATGGAAAGTGGGTGTTCTGGAAGAGCTAGCCATGGTTGCGGGTTTGAGAATGCTAGCCTGGGTTCTCTTGCGGGGATCTGGCTTACTGAATGGAGAGGGCTGCAGCTCACAGGTGAGAGGGACTTAAATAGGCAGTCGGGCTGGAACACACCAGCATGGCGTGGCTCCTTCTCGTGCCGAGTAGAAGATATGCCGGCACGGCCGACAACTGGGTAGGGTCGCGGTCTAATCCAGGGTGGCTGGGTGGGTGGACAACTGGGCAGGGACACGTCCGTTCCGACTGCGCCGCCTGTTGATCAACAGTGGCCATGTCGGATGCCATGGATGGGTCAAATCTATTGGGCTCACTACTGGTTCAAAATAGGGGTGGTTTGGTGCTAGGGTAACCTATAGCCAACCTGGCTCTCATACCAAGTCTTGTGGCACCCTGATAGAGGGCCGACGCACGCCAGCCCCAGGATAAGACCTGGCGCACGTCAAAGACATGATACAGCAATTCCAGGGACAAAATGGTTTTATTATATAAAATGGAGTATTACAATACTGTAGCTTACAACAATATTACATAGCTCCAAGGCTATCTAAAAATGGCAGCGAAGGTCTTGGTTCAGGGATAACGACGTCTCTGGCTGGGCTCCACAACTCACAGGACTGGCTGGGTTATGATCTAGCACGACGGATCTTCTCCTGCAACTGGCCATGTGCAAGGCCAGGTGAGTACTTGAATGTACTCGCAAGACAACCAAATACATAGCATCCAAACAAGCAGATGACAAAGCAAGCCATATGCTATGCAAGAATTTATTCTAAACATGACATGGAACTATCAAGAAAACATGAATCAAACATGGCATAACATACCCTTCTAGCATTACTGATTATCATGTTGTAGCAAGATTACCTGGCATGATTAAACATCTAGCAGCATTGATCATCATGACATAATAGGGTTATCTAGCAAGATAACTACTGTAGTAGAGTACAGTAAAGTAAAGCATGTTAAGTATACAATCCATCTCCCGAACATTTTCATGATCCCATCTGAAACTAATCCAAATCTAAGTCCCTCGGTCATTGGACCATCTCTTCCATAGCCATCCCATGGCTAACATACCACATTCTTGACAACATCTGATGTCTATGCAGGGCAGGTTCTTTCACCATGATTATCATTATTACGGTTGATCAACTAGCGAGGTTTGGACGGGCTGTCCAATACCGTGGACGTGGCTATTCGAATAGATTTCACAATCTGCAGAGGTTGCACACTTTACCCACACTACGGAGCACTGACCTCATGATCCCATTCGGGTGGACCAGCATTGCTCCAACGAAACCTGCCTGGCCCGTGACTTTTCCATCGTATTGCCGGCATTCATCCTTCCCCAGAGTCCTGCCCTGGGTGGCCCCTGTGTCACTCCTGACACCTGACACCGTCGTGGCCAAACAAAACTGTCCCAAACGGGGACGGGTACCCAAACAACTCAACTGGGCTCACAGGGTTATCGCCGTCTACCTGATCAGGGCAGCACGCACGCATAACCCTCCCTCTTTGGAGGTACCGGTGAAAGAGCACCGAGCCAGACCAAGTCAAGGCCGTCCCATACCGGCAAATGTGGTTGCACGAATAAGCCCGGACAGGTGACTCTAATCAACCGACTAGGTTTATCATTGTATCTCCATCATCCCACCATTACCTTAACAATTATAAGTGTGAATAGCCACTTAACATCAGCATAGCAGAATCATTACGACGTTGACAAACATGGCAAGAAATCAAATCATGGTACTCAAATGATAACGGTATTCAAAATATTGTTACTAGCATGACAAGACATGGCATGAAAACAAGTCATGATATTAGATGAAAAGTAATGCTAACATCTAAAACACATGACATAACAGGTGTATGCAAGTGCAGGCTAACAGGTGATACAGATGTACTACAATGAACACACAGGGTGCAAGCAAAGTCATCATGCAAGTCTGGAGCTCATGGAAGAGGTTGGCTTGCCTGGGGTAGAGGAATACGCCGGGAGGAAGTGCGATAAAACTCCGGAAAGATTTGCCGGAAAAGTTTCCTGCTAGGAGGGCTGATCGAAGGGCAAGGGCAAAATGGTCATTTTCATAGTGTGAAAACATTATGAAAATGATGGCATCGGAACGGGCTCGACGATCTAAAGACGTGGGCATTGGTTTTACCTCAATCGGAGTTACGGTCGCGGAGATACGCCCGTTCGTTCGTTAAGCGATAAAACAGACAGAAACTGTCCATTTCAGTGCTTAGCGAGTGAACGTTCGCTATTTAATCAGTTCGGCCGCCGGCTGGAAAAAGAGAAAGCGCCTTCTGCGGATTACGCCTTCGATAGTGGAAAGCGTAATTCCTTCATACAACGCGGTGGAGTACGCTTTCAACATAGGAAAACGCACTAACCGGATTACGCCTCCACTTAAAATCGCGGGCCCGGGCTCACTCCCACTTACAGCCAGGGCCCACCCTATCCTCTCGCTCCTGGCTCGTCCTCTTCCTCCCGCCGCGACAGAGAACAAGGGGAGGGCGCGGCCGTCGACGTCATCGGCGACTCGCGGCTCCCCTGGACCGGCCGACGAGCGCAGGAGAACCAGCGGCCTACGCCGCATCCAGCGGTGGTTGCAGGTCCGACCGGGGCGGCCCATAGCCCCATCTCCATAGGCCAAGGCACGGCAGTGGCGTAGCCCCTGTGGATGTGCTCCGGTGTGGCTCCTCCAGCCAAACGAGAGCGGCAGCGACCTTGCAAACTCGTGGGGTGACCGAGGGTGCAGAGAGGAGGGGAGGGAGTGGCTAGTGCATCGAGTTTGCTCGAGGGGAAAATCAAGGCATAGCTTCGGCCATTGAGAGGGCAGGGAGCTACTCGAGCTCGAGGAAAGGCGGTTGGGGCTGCTGGTGATCAAGGAGGGGCTTGGAGGCGCTACTTATAGCCGCGGAGAGAGCTACACGATGACGGCCAAAGCTCCGAGAGCTTGTCGCCGTGGTGGTGCTCGAGCGGAGCACCTGCTGCCGGCACGGCCGTTCAAAAGCTAGGAGACGAGGGGAGAAGTGACCATATGGCACCAATGAGTGGTGGTGAGCTCGCTGGCGCGCCCAGACAAACTAGAGCTCGCTGGAGATGGCCTCCCGAAAGCTCAAGTGCACAGGACGCCGATTTGGCGCGCTCTGACGATGGTCACCACGTGGCCACGGCCTTTCCACGCTATACTTGATGCCAAACCGTGTCTGGGAGGTTCTCCACACATCGCTGAGTTGACCTATGCATCTGGAAGACATAGGGGAGCTCTGAGGTGACTAGACCAAGGTCAAACAGGTTCTAGCAGCAAAGTTTTTGTCATGTGGTGTGGCCACCACAGTGCACCTATTGGCATGATCTTGGGCAGGGTTGAGTCATCCACTAAGGTGACCATGCTGGCAAAATTTGAGCTCAAATGGACAAATCTAGATGGTACTTCCCTCACAAAGCACCAATCTGACCAGAAATGAAGATTAGAAAGTAGGGGTCAAATGGATAAATGGCTTTGGATGATTTTTGGTGTAGAGTGATTATCTGGTCATAGGAACTGTCTGGAAAAAGTTCAGCTCAAATTGATCATCCAGGCGGGTACTTCCTTCACAATGATGCAATCTGAACAGAAACTTAGATAATTTACTTAGGAATATTGGCAAGATGGAATGATCTGATTTTTGGTATCCAGGGTTAATATATCATAATAAATCACCCTGCAAAATTTCAGCCCAAGGAGATCAAGGAATCAAGCACTTCCTTTGCAAACTGAAAATCTGGACAGAATTTGTAAAGTGGTGTTGTGCTCAAAATTTAATAGGTGAAACTTGAGATCTTGATGGAAATGGGGAATATATGGATAGAACAATCTCCACAATTTATTTAGGATTTTCCCTAACTACGAAAATGGTAGTTCCTTTGGAAAGGCCCCAAATTGAAATATTGGCTTAAAATAGGAAAATACAATTTCCACTATTTAATTATGGCCAATATTTTTATGGGAGCTCAATATGATTACAAAGAATATCTCCACAAGTTTTCATGAACTTTGGAGATGGATAGATATTTTTCTGGATTTAATTCCTCAGAAAGGCAGAAAAAGGAATTAATTCTAGATGAGAAATATTGCATATGACTTGGCAATATTTTTGCACATCTAGGGTTTATGAGTGAAGGATGATCTCTGGAAATTTTGGGAGGATCAACTGAGCAAGAAAAATGATAGTTCCTTTGTAAACACAAAGGCAGGATTTCCAGTTCCGATATTTTGGAACTTGAGTTTCAGTGAGGTAAGGAGTTAACTGTCGGAAGGTTGGCTGGCACAAGCGCACGGGAAAGGCACTGAGAGGTTGAGGATTGTCTGGATTCACCTGGTCACTCACCAGATTCCAGAGGAAAAAAAATTCGGGATAGAATAGCTAGGAAGGAATAACAGCACAAAAATCGATAACCCGATTTTTGGGGTGTTACAGCCCCATTTACATTCTGTCCTCAAAATGCACTTTACAAAGGAAGTGTCTTTTTCCTTAATGCAATGAAGCTGATTTTTCTTGAGCTTCATTAACTTCCTAAGTAAACCTTAACCTCCTAAGATCAGCACAAAACTCCTTCTAGAACCTATCCAATTGCTCACAAGTTTCTGTCCAGAAACTTGCTCCCCCTCTCATGTCTATCCTGGTCGGCCTGGCAGTGTGCCATCTGCATCCCTAGACCCCTCACTGCATGAACTACACGCGAGACACGATTAGAATAACTCAGGCCGCATGATGCCAGAGTTCACGTAGTGACCCCTCAAGGACAAGGCCCCTGGCATGCAGTCGGCGCGCTCTGCATCGCGCCAGCACCTTTGTTTTGCTCGTGCACGCGTTGGAGCTCGCCCCAGCCTGCCACACCGCGCCACGACCCTCGACTCATCGCCCTTAACCCGCCCCTACCGCTCGCCGATGCCGGAGTTCGCCGCAGCGAGCACGGGCACGACGAGGCCAAGCGCACAGTGCGCCCGTGCCCCTATGCTCGTCTCCACCTGTGTCCTGTGCTCATCCGCGTCCTCCCACAGTGGCCGCATGAGCCATGGAGCTTTCCCCCTCTCTCACTGGCGCCAGTCGTCACCGAGCGCCACTTCCAGAGCCCTCCGGCGAGCCCGAGACCCCTCCTCCCCTCCGCCTATAAATACATCTCATCCTGCCCCTCTCTGAGCACCAAACCGCACTCATCTAACCTCCACACCTCCGCAGCTAGCCGCGGTCTGGCCAGGCGAGCCTCTGGCCGCCATTCCCCTACGCCGCTCGCCGGCGATCCAAGTCTTCTGCTCCCTCCCATTCCACTGCCTCTCGAGCTCCACCGTCTTCTCCGGCGTGTTCCTGGTGGTCCACTGGTTTGAGCTGACGCCTCTGGAGCCCCTGGAACTGCCTCCCGTCGCGGGCATCTTCTTCTCCGACGAGCTCCGCCCATTGCAGCCGCTGGAGACGACCAAGCCGACCCCTTCCGATCACCTCTCGCCATGTTTTGGGTACATGCAGGTGCGCCGTGACCTTGCGCGTCCATCCCTCCCTTCCACGGCGGCCGCCGAGCTCTCCTCGCCGGCGTACGCACTGGCGACAGCCACCTCCTTTGTTTCTTCTATCTCCCTCTCTCTCACCTGACCAGGCGGGCCCGCTGTCAGCCTCACAGCACGCGCCCGAAGCGGTATGAGTGGGGGCGTATTCCCTGGAATACGTCTTCGACGTCAGTCGCTCTATTTTTTTTTCAAATATTCAGTTTAATTCAAATATTTTGACTCAACTTTGACCATCTATAACTCCTATTCTATAAGTCCAAATGAGTTGATTCCTTTTGCACTAATTTTGTCTTGCTCTTCTCTTTCAGCATGCAAAAGGTGAGACTTTTGCCTGCTGTAAATCTTTTCTATGGTATTTAACTGTGTTATGTGACATTTTCTTTTGTCATTTTAAATGTTTTCAGAAGGACAAACTTGCCTTGAGGAGATCCAGGAGGAGTGTGAACCTCCTCTGTGCTAAGGCAAGCCATCACAAATATTTGCAGAATGCCATTTCAATAATCATGATTTTCAACTTGAATATGACTTATTTTCATGCTTTTAAATATTTGGTTAATCACAATAATGCTAGTTGCATGTTCTTGGTATGATTGTCTAGTTTTTCAGTAGCTTATGAGTGCATGATCTAGTATGTAATATTGGAGTTATTTTGAGCATGATCTTGAGTAGAATATTTATCGGTATTATTTCTTTATGGTGAATATTATTAGCATATGGTAGAATCAAGTTCTTGCTATGATTACTTCATGTCCAGTAGCATGTTAAGTGGTTTAGCTTGGTTAACTTAATGCAGTAGTCTTGATATGATCATTGAGCATGAGTAGTTGCTTTCCAGTAGATATGCTTGCACAGATGCATTTTCATGTCACACTATGGCTTGAGTATTTTTATTTCAAGTTTAATATGATGAATAATCCAACTTGAACTTAATGTTGATCGAGTCATGGTGCAACCGAATTGAGCTTCCCAGTGCAACCACATTTGCCTTTGTGGGAATGCCCTTATTCGGTCCGTTGTCATGCCTCTAGTCGGTGCCTCCAATGAGGGAAGGTTATGCGCGTGCGCTACCCTGGCCCGGTAAGCAGGCTTAACCTTGTGTTCCAATTGTTGTTATGGTACCTTGTATCCATTTGGGACTGTTTATGTTTTGCCACGACGGTGACCGTTGGAAGTCCGGAGTGGCATCTGGGCCACCCATGACTTAGCCCAATGGGGAGTTGGTCGGAGTGGCCGGGAGAGTGCCATGGCAATGGATTGGTTCTGTCGAAATGCCGTTGCTCCACCTGAATGGGAGTGCGAGGCCATGGATTCCGTGGTGTGGGTACAGTGTGCTAACCTCTGCAGAGTGTGTGTGTTTAATCTATTGATAGCCGCTTCCTCGGTCATGGACACAGTTCGTAGTCGGTCACACCATGGATCAACATAAATAAGTTAACATGCACACTAAGTAAACTTGTGGCACTGGTTATGATGGATAAGTTGTTGGAACCATAGTGATGGTTTCCGTTGTGATTCGGAGGTGATCACCGTGATGATGATGTGGTTTGAGGTTACGAGGTAACCATGATGGTAAGCGAGTCCGAGGGACTCTAGTCACGTGCATATTCACTTAATGAGCATCATGAGTAGTTCTTGCATTTAACCTGCTTAATCGTCATGTTATTGTTTGTCATTATGCTTTATTTGTTGTGAGCTTGCAAGTACATTCAATGTACTGACCTTGTGTGTCATGCCAGCTTTCAGGAAAGTTGTACCGGATCGGAGTGCTACCTGCGTCTAGGCCGTGTCCACATCGGTGACCCTGTGCTATGGAGTTCTGCTTCGTTGTTCTTCCGCTGCCGCGTAGTCGTTCCGTCGTGACCGAGGCCCCTCTTATGTTCATTAAATAATGTACATATTGTCCAGCCGCACCATGTGTGCCTCTTGGCCTCGCTACTTAATGTAATATCGAACCTATGTTCTCGCTTATGTCAATAAAGCGGTTGCTTTTCTGTACCAAGTTTTTGTGTGTTGCCAGAAGACTAGATCTCTGGGCTGGCAATGCAAGGTAAACCGGTTGCTCTGAGCTGGGGTGCCACAGAGGCCCAACACAAGTCTACAAGAATAAAGTTGCGTAGTAGACATCACCTATCTTTTACTTTTATGTATATATTTTTTATGCAAGAGCCAATAGTGTTCTCCTCTATTCCTTTTTATTTTTCTATTTTGCAAGCATCATGTGGTGGAGAAAGATCTAGGCACATATATCTGGTTGGATACTAGTGATCATGAGTTATTATTGTTGACATCACCCATGAGGTGAATAAGTTGGGAGGCGAAATTATAAGCCCCTATCTTTCTATGTGTCTGGCTGAAACTTTTTGCTCCATATATATGTTATGAGTGTTAGCAATCATAGAATACTAAATAATGGTTGAGTATGTGGACTTGCTAAAAATCTCCGACATGAGACCCTTCCTGAAAATATGATGAATTGCAATTGCATTATTGACTCAGAACATAGTTTGTTACTTTTCAAGAAAGTTTATGCCTTATACTTGAATATTGTGATGAATTATTACTTGCTCATAAGAAGTTATATGACAATGAATATTGCTGTTATAATAATGATCATGATGCTACTATGTCCGTATTTTGTTTTTATCGACACCTCTCTCTCTAAACATGTGGACATGATTATCGATGTCGGCTTTCGCCTGAGGACAAGCGAGGTCTAAGCTTGCGGGAGTTGATCGTCCATTTTGCATCATGTTTTCCTACTGTCATTTATAGTGTTTTCAATCAATACAACACTTTGTGGAGTAATTCTAATGCCTTTTCTCTCAAAATATGCAAGGTTTACACAAATAGGGAGATTACCGGCAGCAGGAATTCTGGACCTAAAAAAGCTATGTCAGAGATACCTATTCTGCACATCTCCAAATGAGCTGAAATTTTACGAAGATTTATTTTGGAGTATATAAGAATTATTGGAGAAAAGAAATACCAAAGGAGGCCACCCAGGTGCCCACTAGGCACCAGGGCGCGCCTGCCCGCCTCCCCGCCCCCCTGGCGCACCCTAGTGGGTAGTGGGGCCCCTGGCCAGCCTCCGATGCCCATGTTCTGGTACATAAGCCCATTTGCCCTAGAAAAAATAAGGAGAAGACTTTCGAGATAGAGCGCAGCCTCTCGAGGAGGAACTTGGGCAGGAGCACTTTTGCTCTCTTGCGGAGCGATTCCACTGGGGATACTTCCTTCCCTCCGGGAGGGGGAAATCGAAGCCATCGTCATCACCAACAACCCTCTCACCTTGGGAGGATCAATCTTCATCAACATCTTCACCAGCACCATCTCATCTCAAATCCCTAGTTCATCTCCTATGTTCAATCTTTGTATCAAAACCTCAGATTGGTACCTGTGGGTGACTAGTAGTGTTGATTACATCTTGTAGTTGATGCTAGTTGGTTTATTTGGTGGAAGATTATATGTCTAGATCCATTATGCTATTTATTATCCCTCTGATCTTTAGCATGAATATGATTTGTGAGTAGTTGCTTTTGTTCTTGAGAACATGGGAGAAGTCTTGTCATAAGTAATCATGTGAATTTGGTATTCGTTCGATATTTTGATGATGTGTATGTTGTGATTCCCTTAGTGGTGTTATGTGAACATCGACTACATGACACTTCACCATCTTTGGGCCTAAGGGAATGCATTGTGGAGTAGTTACTAGATGATGGGTTGCTAGAGTGACAGAAGCTTAAGCCCTAGTTTATGTGCTATTCCGTAAGGGGCTGATTTGGATCCATATGTTTAATGCTATGGCTCGATTTTATCTTAATTCTTCTTTTGTAGTTGCGGATGCTTGCGAGAGGGATTAATCATAAGTGGGAGTCTTGTTTAAGTAAGAACAGCACCCAAGCACCGGTCCACCCCCATATCAAATTATCAAAGTAGCGAACGTGAAACAAAACAACATGATGAAAGTGACTAGATGAAATTCCCGTGTGTCCTCAAGAACGTTTTACTTATTATCAGAGACCGTTCTAGCATGTCCTTTGCTACAAAAAGGATTGGGCTACCTTGCTGTACTTTTGTTACCTTACTATTACTTGCTTGTTACAAATTATCTTGCTATCAAACTATCTGTTACCGACAATTTCAGTGCTTGCAGAAAAATACCTTGCTGAAAACCACTTGTCATTTCCTTCTGATCCTCATTGGGTTCGACACTCTTACTTATCGAAAGGACTATGATTAACCCCTATACTTGTGGGTCGTCACCATGCATTGACATGGAGCACTCAGAAGCTTTGGAAGGTGATGACTGCTTGTGTGATCATGCATAACATGATGGTCGAGGATGAGCGTGGTGATAGCATCTACGACCACGGGTTTGATTTACAGGGTGAAAATGTTGAGCCTGAGCACCCACCTCTTGCAACATTTCAATAGTTTGTCCAATTTCATCATGAAATGCGTGATTGGCATACTCATGTGCAGCTCCAGGATGACTTTGTTGAGCACATGTGGACTCACATTGGCAACCAGTAGATCTATCGGTTTAATTTCTTTTCATGCAAACAAATTTTGATTGGGTTGTAAGACTGTTTGATATTGTTTTTATTTCAATTGGGTTGTAAGACTATTTCGTGTGTGGAACTCTTTGCCATGTTGATTTGAACTATTTGCTATGCTTGATTTTAGTATAAATGGCTTCCAGCGGACGAGATGCGTCCGAAATGCGGCCGCTTGTTGGGCGCATGGCCGGCGCATCATCCAGAAATCTGGGCGGACAGCCACCCCCAAACAGACGAAATCTGGACAAAACAAACGTCCATTTGGGGTCATGCGTTGGAGTTGCCCTTAGGGCGGCAGCTGCCACACCAAAAGCTCGTAGACCTTTTTAAAATTCTGAGTTATACACAACATAGATTTATCATGCCACAAAAATTCAAAAACAAATTAAACCCACAAAAGAAGTTCAGTTACCCTGGTTACACCAGGGTTGAAAACCTCTCTAAAGTCCTCAAAAGGTTCTGAAACAAATCGGGGGTAAGAAGCACTAATCACCGCAAACATGTAAAAATGGAGGAAGTGGTTTATAACATTTGTGCTGCAGCTATATAGCGACGGTACAAAACTTTGCACCCAAGCTTCAATATTGGACTTGAAGATCGAGCATGAGCAACACCACTGCTAGAGGAGGATGTCCACAATAATGTTGCAACCGGCGTAGCTCACGAATCGGCACTCATCGCTGAAGACCCTAGTGTTCCTGCTTTTCCAGATCTCCCAAAGGAAAGGGGTGATCACTATCGACTTGAGCTCTTCTCTGCATAAGACAAGGAGGGAGTAATGCCATCAGCAAATAAGCCCACAGCCAGGCATCGATGTACTAGACATAGGTAGCACAATTGCACACGCGGGGGGGGGGGGGGGGCTCCAAATTGCATGTGAGCACACGGTTGAGGAAGAGGTGTCGACGATCTCATCGGTAGATTAGAACAGATGACTGTGATGACAAGATGTTTCGGTAGTGGAGGTGGCAAATGCAATATTCAAAGAATGGTTTATTTTTCTATTCCTCAAATTGCGGTAAATGTTAGGGCCTATTTTGGAATGCATGATCTCTTTGGCACACCATGTCATGCAGATTGCTACTTTGGTTTAGGAAGGCTGGTGATCGAGCAACATTGGCAGAGTAGAACACACGACTGTGATGACAAGATGTCTCGGTAGTGGAGGTGGCCAATGCAATATTCAAAGAATGGCTATTTTTATTCCTCAAATTGCGGTAAATGTTAGGGCCTGCTTTGGAATGCATGATCTCTTTGGCACACCACATCATGTAGAAACCTACTTCAGTTCAGGAAGGCCGGTGTTCGAGCAATGTATGTCGTGATGGCGAAGAGTCTGGCAGAGGCGACCAAGAGCGAATATTTGTTGTGTAAGACATGTATAGGGGGAGGAAGTTAGGAAGAGGATGAGGGGAAAAGAGGTGGTGGTGCCAAGAGTAGGAGTAGGGATGAGGTTTGAGGTGGTGGGAGCAAGAGGCGGAGGTGATGAGGGCGTCACCGAATGAAGATGGGAAGGGTTGATAACCCACAAGTATAGGGCATCACAACAAATTTCGATGGTAGAGTATTCAACCCAAATTTATTGATCGACACAATGGGAGCCAAAGAATATTCACGAGTATTAACTGTTGATTTGTCAATTCAACCACACCTGAAAGACTTAATATCTGCAACAAAGTATTTAGTAGCAAAGTAATATGGAAGTAACGGTAACAGTGGCAAAAGTAACAGTAGTGGTTTTGTAGTGATTGTAATAGCAGTAACAACAAAAGTAACTTAGCAAAGATCAATATGTGAAAAGCTCGTAGGCATTGGATCGGCAATGATAATTGTGTTGGATAATATTCATCATGTAGCAGTCATAACCTAGGGTGACACAGAACTAGCTCCAATTCATCAATGTTATGTAGGCATGTATTCCGTATATAGTCATACGTGCTTTTGGAAAAGAACTTGCATGACATCTTTTGTCCTAGCCTACCATGGCAGCGGGGTCCTAATGGAAACTAAGGGATATTAAGGCCTCCTTTTAATAGAGAACCGGACCAAAGCATTAGCACTTAGTGAATACATGAACTCCTCAAACTACGGTAACCACCGGAAAGAATCCTAATTATTGTCACCTTGGGGTATGCGGATCATAACTCATAATAGGTGTCTACGACTTGCAAGATAGGATCAAGAACTCACATATATTCATTCAAACATAATAGGTTCAGATCTGAAATCATGGCACTCAGGCCCTATTGACAAGCATTAAGCATAGCAAAGTCATAGCAACATTAATCTCAAAACATAGTGGATACTAGGGATCAAACCCTAACAAAACTAACTCGATTGCATGATAAATCCTATCCAACCCATCACCGTCCAGCAAGCCTACAATGGAATTACTCACTCATGGCGGTGACCATCATGAAATTGGTGATGGAGGAAGGTTGATGATGATGATGGCGACGAATCCCCCCTCTCCGGAGCCCCGAACGGACTCCAGATCAGCCCTCCCGATGAAGAACAGGAGGCGATGGTGGCTCCGTATCGTGAAACACGATGAATCCTTCTCTTTGATTGTTTTCTCCCCGAATAGGGTTATATAGAGTTGGAGTTAGGGTCAGAGGAGGTCTAGGGGGCCCACAAGCCCTCTAGGCGCGCCCCGGGGGCGCCCCCAGGCTTGTGGCCTCTGGGTGGACCCCCTATGGTTAATTCTTGCGCCAGTATCTTTTATATATTCCAAAAATATTCTCTGGAAATTTTCAGGTCAATCTGAGAACTTTGATTTCTGCACAAAAATAACACCATGGCAATTCTGTTGAAAACAGCGTCAGTCCGGGTTAGTTCCATTCAAATCATGCAAATTAGAGTCCAAAATAAGGGCAAAATAGTTTGGAAAAGTAGATACGATGGAGACGTATCAACTCCGCCAAGCTTAACCCATTGCTTGTCCTCAAGCAATTCAGTTGACAAACTGAAAGTGACAAAGAAAAACTTTTACAAACTCTGTTTGATCTAGTTGTTGCAAATATGTATAGCCAGTATTCAGGTTTTCAGCAAAGATTATGAACTAACCATATTCACAATAACATTTAGGTCTCACATTCACTCATATCAATGGCATAATCAACTGGCAAGCAATAATAATAAATCTCGGATGACAACACTTATTCAAAACAATGATGATATAATATGACAAAATGGTATCTCGCTAGCCCTTTCTGAGACCGCAAAACATAAATACAAAGCACCCCTGAAGATCAAGGACGGACTAGACATTATAATTCATGGAAAAAGAGATCCAGTCACACTCATACTCAACATCAATTAATACCAAAGCATACAAATGACAGTGGTGCTCTCTAACTGGTGCTTTTTATAAGAGGATGATGACTCAACAATAAAAGTAAATAGATAGGCCCTTCGCAGAGGGAAGCAAGGATTTGTAGAGGTGTTAGAGCTCGGAGCTTTTAAAACAGAGATAAATATAATTTTGAGCGGTATGCTTTCATTGTCAACATAACAACCAAGAGATCTCACTATCTTCCATGCTAGATACATTATAGGTGGTTCCCAAATAGAATGATAAAGTTTTTACTCCCCCTCCACCAACGATCACACTCCATGACTAGCCAAATTCATGGGTACCGTCCATACCAACAACAGTCTTGGGGGAGTTTTGTTTCATTAATATATTTTGATTTGATTTTGGGCATTGAACTGGGCATCCCGATTACCAGGCACTTTCTCGTGAATGACAAGTGAATAAACACTCATCGTGAGAATAACCCACCTAGCATGGAAGATACTGACAGCCCCCAGTCACTACATGAGTGTTTCGGGCATAGAAAACAGATTTTTATTTGAAGGTTTAGAGTTTGGCACATGCAAATTTACTTGGAACGGCAGGTAAATACCGCATATAGGTAGGTATGGTGGACTCATATGGAACAACTTTGGGTTTAAGAAAGTGGATGCACAAGCAGTATTCCCGCTTAGTACAAGTGATGCCTAGCAAAAGATTGAGGAGCGACCAACTAGAGAGCGACAACGGTCAGAAACATGCATTGAGATTAATCAACATTGAGTGCAAGTATGAGTAGGATATAAATCACCATGAGTAACCATTTTAAATTGCATGTTGGCACACAAGACAAACCATTATCCACTCCTAGCTAATTAAGCATGGCATGAGTAACTATAATCTCTAATTGTCATTGCAAACATGTTTCATTCATAATAGGCTGAATCAGGAACGATGAGCTAATCATATTTACAAAAACAAAATAGGTCAAGTTCGTACCAGCTTTTCTCCACCTCAATCATTTCATCATATATCGTCATTATTGCCTTTCACTTGCATGACCGAATGGTGTGAATAATAATAAGAGTGCATGTGCATTGGACTAAGCTGGAATCTGCAAACATTTATTCAAAGGAGAAGACAAGGTAATATGGGCTCTTTGTTAGATCAACAATAATGCATATGAGAGCCACTCAACATTTTCATCGTGGTCTTCTCCTTACAACCCAAAGAAAAACAAAAAGAATTTCAAAGAAACACACTGAAATATTTTTGGAGTTTTTGTTTTTCTTAAGTAAAACGAAAACGAGAAAAACTATTTACACGGGAAAGCTCCCAACAAGCAAAAGAAGAACGAGAAATCTTTTTGGGTTTTGTTTTAATACTACTACTGACTAAACTAGAAAGAAAAACTGAAAAGAAGCGAGAACTAATTTTTTTGGATTTTCTCAAAGTTTTTCAAACACACAAGAAGAAAGCAAGAAAAATAAACTAACATGGATAATACAATGAAAAAGTTTGAACACTGACAACTGGAATGAATGTGTGAACATGAATGTAATGTCGGTGAGAGATACGTACTCCCCCAAGCTTAGGATTTTGGCCTAAGTTGGTCTAGGGCCATGGCTCGAAATAACACTCTCCTTGATACTGCGGAGGGTCCTGAGGGTTCCACTGGTTGGCGAGCTCCTGTGGCTCCCACTGATAAATTGGCTCCTGATCTGGGTCAGGAACTGGTGCTGGCTCAGGTGCTGGGGGTTGAGAAAGACCCCAAAATCTGTAGATGTCCTTGGGCATAATAGTGTACCTGCCTGAATGAATATCAAACAAAGAAGGTGCAGGCAAGGTAATAATCTCACAAGTACCCTGACTAAATACTAGGTTGTAGAGGAGCCTCTTTTCATCATCATTCTTAATAAAATCATGTGCTACCATACTGGAATAGTTTAAATATTTAGTTGGTAACAACATCTCCTCCTCCTCATCGTGCCTAATGGGTATCTCAAAATGTCTAGCAAGACAAGAGGCTTAGATATCTCCAAAAATAGCACCCTTTGACCGGTTTGTGTTCAACCGTCGAGCAACAATAGCGCCCAAACTAAAAGTTCTATCAGAATATAACGCATGGCGCAAAATGGCAAGGTCAGGGGCACTGAGGCCTCCACTCTCCCATCGACCAACCAAACATCTCTCGGCAAATAATGAATAATAGCGTAAAACAGGAAAATGTAAACTAGCCACTCTCGCCTCCGACACTCCTCTCTCTTCCCCCACAGTAGTTTCATCAATTAAATCCTCCACATCCCTAGGACGTGGCTCACTGATGCTTCCCTCATAAGATATTTTGCAAACATCACAAAAATCATAAAGTGTCATTCGCTTAGGCACATCATACAAGTGAAATTCTACCATGGGAGGATCCTTCCTAGAATGAAAGTGAAAATTTTGCACGAAGGTATTAGTGAGTAGGAGGTATTGGTCACACTTATCTTGGAGGAAGGCGGTGATGCCGACATTCTTCGCCAAATAATAAAAATCATCATGAATTTCTGCCTCCCTCAAGAATGTATCACTTGGCCACTCACATGGCCGAACCTCCGCAGCATGAGGAAGGTTGTACTTGGGCTTCTTCTCCTCATTTTCTTTTCCCTCGGAGTTGTGGCTCGAAGAACCCCTTAACCACCTCCTCATGGTTTTTCTTTTCTCTGAAAATTTCTAAAAAATTTAGTGACTCAAAATAAAAGTGAACCAAACTCAACAAAAACTAATAGCAACTACTCCCACAAGTGTCTAGAGGCTATATCATGCAACAAAACTACTTTCGACCATATAAATTTGACATGCAAGCTCAAGAACAAGGTCGCCACAGTAGCAAAAATTTGCGATATATAAAGCACTATAGCAAACACTAATTGGACCAACGGAGGAGTCACATACCGATGAACAATCCCCCGAAACAGTTTCGGAAACGGAGTTCCGAGCAAGGAGATAAATAATGGCAGCAAAATGAGCAAGAACACGGGTTTGAGCAATGGTGGGATTTTTTCTGGAGGAAGACGAAGTGGATGGGTGCTGGAATAAGTGAGGGGGACCCACGTGGGACCCACAAGCCTGCTAGGCATGCCCTGGGGGGTGGGCGCGCCCTGTGGGCTTGTGGCCCATTGGTGCACCCCCCCTGAGTTGTGTTCAGTGCCAAAAATTCTTAAATATTGCAGAGAAAATCATACTAAATTTTCAGGGCATTTGGAGAACTTTTATTTTCTGGTCATTTTTTATTGCACAGATAATTCAGAAAACAGAAAAATAATAGTATTTTTGCTTTATTTATTCGAAATAACAGAAAGTAAACAGTGGGTACAAAGAGTTGTGTTTACTAAATCCATCCATCTCATGCCCCTCAACAGGAATCCATTAACAAGGTTGATCAAGTCTTATTAACAAACTTCTTCCGAATGACATGAAACCGGATAATTTTCGTAATACACTAGGTTACCTCAACGGTGATATGCATGTCCCCAACAATGAGAATATCATATTTCTTTTTGACGGTATAGGAAGAGGGAATTCAAAACCTCCAATAGCAATTGTTGAAATTTTTCCAATAGAATTGATACTATTCACTCGAGGTTGTTTCTTCGGAAAGTGTATCGTATGCTCATTACCATTAACATGAAAAGTGACATTGTCCTTGTTGCAATCAATAACAGCCCCTGCAGTATTCAAAAAGGGTCTACCAAGGATGATCGACATACTATCATCCTCAGGTATATCAAGAATAACAAAGTCCATTAAAATAGTAACATTTGCAACTACAGCAGGCACATCCTCACAAATACCGATGGGTATAGCAGTTGATTAATTAGCCATTTGCAAAGAGATTTCAGTAGGTGTCAACTTATTCAATTCAAGTCTACGATATAAAGAGAAAGGCATAACACTAACACCGGCTCCCAAATCACATAAAGCAGTTTTAACATAGTTTCTTTTAATGGAGCATGGTATAGTTGGTATTCCTGGATCTCCTAGTTTCTTTGGTATTCCACCCTTAAATGTATAATTAGCAAGCATGGTGGAAATTTCAGCTTCTGGTATCTTTCTTTTATTAGTAACAATATCTTTCATATACTTAGCATAAGGAGACATTTTCAGAATATCAGTCAAACGCATACGCAAAAAGACAGGTCTAAGCATTTCAACAAAGTGCTCAAAGCCCTCATCATCCTTTTTCTTGGATGGTTTAGGAGGAAAGGGCATGGGTTTCTGAACCCACGGTTCTCTTTCTTTACCATGTTTCCTAGCAACAAAGTCTCTCTTATCATATCCTTTATTCTTAGGTTGTGGGTTATCAAGATCAACAGCAGGTTCTATCTCCACATCATTATCATTACTAGGTTAAGCATCATCATGAACATCCTCATTATCATTATAACTAGGTTCATGTTCATCACCTGATTGTGTCTCAGCATCAGGAATAGAAATATCATTTGGGTTCACAGGTGTGTCTATAACAGGTTCACTAGAAGCATGCAAAGTCCTATCATCTTTCTTTTTATTTCTAGAAGGACTAGGTGCATCAGTGTTAATTCTCTGAGAGTCATGTTCAACTCTCTTAGGATGGCCCTCAGGATTCAAAGGTTCCTAAGTCATTTTACCAACTCTAGTCATAACTCTAACAGCATTATCATTGTTTTTATTATCCATCTCATTAAGCGCAAATCATTTTGTGCCTTGAGAACTTGTTCTAATTTTTACCATGGAAGCATGTTTACTAAAAAACTTGAGATCATTCACAGTTCTACACATATAGTCACTCAAGTGCTCAAGCATATAAGCATTTCGTTTCAATTGTCTACTAACATAAGCATTGAAATTCTCTTGTTTAAGAATAAAGTTATCAAATTCATCCAAGCATTGACTAGCAGACTTATTACGAGGAATATCACCTTCATCAAATCTATAGAGAGAATTTACCTCTACTACCTATGTCAGGTTATCAAGACCATGTATTTCTTCAATAGGTGGTAGATTCTTAACATCTTCAGATTTAATACCTTTTTCTTTCATAGATTTCTTTGCCTCTTGCATATATTCAGGACTGAGGAATAGAATACTTCTCTTTCTCGGAGTTGGTTTAGGTGGTGGTTCGGGAAGAGTCCAATCATTATCATTACGTAATATATTATTCAATAGTACTTCAGCTTGCTCAATAGTTCGTTCCCTGAAAACACAACCAGCACAACTATCTAGGTGGTCCCTAGAAGCATCGGTTAGTCCATTATAAAAGATATCAAGTATTTCATGAGAGGATGATCAGGCAAAGCATTAAGCAATTGGAGAAGCCTCCCCCAAGCTTGTGGGAGACTCTCTTCTTCAGTTTGCATAAAGTTAAATATTTCCTTTAAAGCAGCTTGTTTCTTATGAGCAGGAAAATATTTTTCACAGAAGTAATATATCATATCCTGGGGACTACGCACACAACCAGGAGCAAGAGAATTAAACCATATCTTAGCATCACCCTTTAATGAGAAAGGAAACAACTTAAGGATATAGTAACAGTGAATTTTTTCCTCATGAGCAAATAGGGTGGCTATATCATTCAATTTAGTAAGATGTGCCATAACAGTTTCAAATTCATAACCATGGAAAGGATCAGATTCAACCAAAGTAATTAACTCGGGATCGACAGAGAATTCATAATCCTTATCAGTAACAAAGATAGGTGAAGTAGCAAACTTAGGATCATATTGCATTCTAGCATTCAAAGATTTTTCTTTCCACTTGCATAGTAATTTCTTAAGATCATCCCTATCCTTACAAGCAATAAAGTCCCTAGCTACCTCTCCATCCATAACATAACCCTCGGGTATAAAAGGCAATTCATATCTAGGCGAGCTAGGTCTAATGGGTGTTTCAAAGTTTTCAGTTTCAATAACATCATCAGTTTCAGCATTCTCAATATCTTTAGCTCTAGCAAGTTGTTCGTCAAGAAATTCACCCAGTGGCACACTATTATCAAGCAAAGTAGTAGTATCATCATAAACATCATGCATAGCAGAAGTAGCATCATCAATTATGTGCGACATATCAGAATTAATAGCAGGTGTAGGTGTCGCAAGCTTACTCAAAACAGAAGGTGAATCAAGTGCAGAGTGTGATGGTAGTTCCTTACCTCCCCTCATAGTAGAGGGGAAAATCTTGGTTTTGGTATCTTTCAGATTCCTCATAGTGATCAACAGATATAAATCCCAAGTGACTCAGCAAATATAGCTATGCTCCCCGACAACGGCGCCAGAAAAAGGTCTTGATAACCCACAAGTTTACGGGATCACAACCGTTTTCGAGGGTAGAGTATTCAACCCAAATTTATTGATTCGACACAAGGGGAGCCAAAGAATATTCACGAGTATTAGCAGCTGAGTTGTCAATTCAACCACACCTGAAAACTTAATATCTGCAGCAAAGTATTTAGTAGCAAAGTAATATGGAAGTAACGGTAACAGTGGCAAAAGTAACAGTAACGGTTTTGTAGTGATTGTAACAGTAGTAACAACGAAAGTAACTTAGCAAAGATCAATATGTGAAAAGCTCATAGGCATTGGATCGGCAATGATAATTGTGTTGGATAATATTCATCATGTAGCAGTCATAACCTAGGGTGACACATAACTAGCTCCAATTTCATCAATGTAATGTAGGCATGTATTCTGTATATAGTCATACGTGCTTATGGAAAAGAACTTGCATGACATCTTTTGTCCTACCCTCCCGTGGCAGCGTGGTCCTAATGGAAACTAAGGGATATTAAGGCCTCCTTTTAATAGAGAACCATACCAAAGGATTAGCACTTAGTGAATACATGAACTCCTCAAACTACGGTAATCACCAGAAAGAATCCCAATTATTGTCACCTTGGGGTATGCAGATCATAACTCATAATAGGTGTCTACAACTTGCAAGATAGGATCAAGAATGTGACGCCCCCGACTCAATCATGCACTAATCATACACGCAAACATGCACGATCAAGCACAGGGACTCACGGGAAGATATCACAACACAACTCTAACACAAATAAACAGAGATCCACAATATTACAGACCAGGGATCCGAAGATCCGAATACATAAGTCAGTCATACAAATATAATCTGAGTACAGACATAGTTAGACAAGTTTTGCCTTAAGAAGGCTAGCACAAACAATGACTCTAGATCGAAAGGCGTAGGCCTCCTGCCTGGGAGCCTCCGATCCTACTCCTGGTCAGCTTGCTCGATCCAGTAGTAAGTGCCGTCTGGACCCTCCTGGTAGTAAGCTCCTGAGGTGGCATCTGGCTCTGGGGCTCCATCGTCTGATGTATCATCAAAGTGGGGTATGGGGAAAAAGAAGTAATAAAGCAACCATGAGTACTCATCCGAAGTACTCAGCAAGCAAGGATCTACACTACATATGCAACATTATCAAAGGAGAAAGGCTGTATATGTGGACTGGGCTACAGAAATGCCAGAATAGAGAGAAGGCCTAGTCCTATCGAAGACTAGCATCTTCACGAAGCCATCATCTTGCAGCAATAGAAGAGAGTAGAATAATATTTTATTTAAGCAAACATGTTGAAGGAAGCCTAGGGGTCCTTCGTCGACTCCCTGCGAGAAAGCAATCCCGAAGCTTCAATTAAGTAGCAAGTATCCAGTTCAAGTAGTAGATCGGGATACACAAACTGAGCGTCATTTACCGTATGACCGGCTATCGATAGATCATTCATCCCTACAGGGGTGCACTACTGTTACCCAACACGCTCGATCAACTCTGGCCGGACACACTTGCTGGGTAATGCCCGGCCTCGGGAGATCAACACGAAGCAGCGCCCTACCTAGGCTCAGCAGAGAGGTCAGCACGCCGGACTAACCTATGCACCCAGAGGTCTTGGGCCATCGCCCTGGGCACCCTGCGCGTTGCGAGACTGGCCGGGGTGCAGGCGCGACACTGAACTCGTCAGTGAAGTATCCAGCCCAATCCCGACAATCAGCTCGCAAGGTGAACTATGACGTCTGATGAGCTTTCGGGAGAAACGTACATCGCAGAGGGCCCCATAACCATTATCCCGCGTGGTGGTAGTGCGTATAGGGCACGTCGACCCACTCAGATCACACACCCAAATCCAATAGGCTCATTTAGTATCACGCGGAGACAAACAGAGTTTCTGAAGCTCCGCCACAACATCACACTCAAGTGCCCTTCCGGCACACCCGACATCGTAGATCCCCAGCGGGTACCCACCTGGGTCGACCCGCCTATAACAAAGGTCATGTAACCGTGTGGTCATAACATCAAGGGGGAAACCCCGAGGAATCACCCTCGTTGGATTCCACTCGATGAAGACATCAGGGTGAACGTATGAGGCATCACCCTCGAGGTTCACACTGAGGGGTTGCACGACAGAGTCATATCGAAAGTGGAGAAGGAGGAATCACCCTCGATGACCATGACCGAACAGCTACACTGCAGAGTATTCATCAGGAGTGCGTTACGAGGTATCACCCTCGACACTCGAGAGTAACTATGCAGAGTCGTACAACAAAGGGGGGTGAAGTGTTGTGTCGGTCTCTGGTCGACGATCACATTGATCGAGTCGTCGAAGATCAAGCAGGGGCAACAAGGGTAAGGTGGTGGGGTCACTGATGGTTCACTACCAACCTATACTAAACAGTTTATCATAGGCAGGTAAGGTAACAATGAACAGGTTACAAAAGCAGGCTATGCATCAGAATAGGAGCAAAACATAAACAGTAGCAAAATCTAATGCAAGCAGGAGAAATGGAATGGGTGATATCTAGATGCTCAAGGGGGGGGCTTGCCTGGTTGCTCTGGCAAGAAAGAGGGGTCGTCAACGGGCTGCTTGTCTGTAGTGTAGTCATACCCGGCTGCAACGTCGTCGGTCTCGGCGTCTATCGAGAGAGAAGGAGGGGGAGAGAAACAATAAATTCACGGAAATAATGCAAACAATATGTATGACATGCCTAAATGATATGCCGGGGCGTTCTACTGCCTAACTAAATGATTTAGTTAATTTAGGAATTTATCCGGATTTATTTAATTAAAGTTGGGCACTATTCATTTATTGAAATCGGTCTAAAAGTTCCATGTTCATCTAGCTAGGGGCATCTGACAGGAATACGGAGGGCGTATTCGGGTTCGTATCGAAATTCTGAGCAACTTTCATATATAAATTATTTTCATCGGAGTTACGGATTATTTTGTATGATTTTGTAAAGTTTTAAACATTTTCTGAATTTAATTATTTATTTAAATTCAACATTATCCAAAACAGTGAAAAGTGGCGTCAGCATGACCAAAGTTTGACGTCAGCAGGTCAACACGGGCTGACCAGGGTCAAACCTAACAGGTGGGTCCAGTGGGACCCACATGTTAGTGACCCAGCTAATTAACCAGGGTTAATTTAAACTAACTAAACTAATTAGCAGGTGGGGCCCAGTAGTCAGTGTCTGTTTAGGATTTTAATTAACTAATTAGCTAATTAACTAATTATATATTTATTTAATTTCGTTTAAATGGCCAGGCCCCACATGTCATAGATAGGGGCGGCCACGTCAGCAGTTGACCTGGTCAACAGGTCAACTGGGGCCCAGGGGTCAGTGGCACTGGGCGGGGCCGACCCAGGCTAGGTCAGCAGTGGCCGACGACGCGCCGGAGTAGCTCCGGCGAGCCAAAACGCGGCGGCGCGCGTCGGGCTCGGCTCGGGTTTCGCACACAGGGGGTCCCAGGGGCTGCGGTTGCTTGCGTTCGACGCAGCTCAGCGTCGCGTGTCGAATGGTGGCGGTGCGGGGTGCTAGGGAGGCCGGAGCTGAGCGCCAGGAGCTCGCCAGCGGCGAGGTGGTTCGGGCCTGCGACGGAATCGGGGCTACGGTGCGCAAATGAACGAGGCGAGGTGCTAGGGAGGTCCTACGGGCGGCGGTGAGCAAAACGGGCAGCAGCACGGGGCCCAATGGTCGCTGGACGGTCGCCGGCGACAAGGTACGCGGCGGCGCATTCGGCTATGGTGGAGGAGATCGCTAGGGGCCGCTAGAGGGGCAAAGGAGAAGCGCGTTCGGCGCAGGGGCTCACCGGCGTTGCAGAGAAGGCCCGGGGAAGAACGCAGGAGCTCGGGGTGGCGCGAATCAACGGCGGCGATGCTAGCGGCCGTAGGGGAAGAAGACGATGCAGGCCGGCGATGCAGAGGCGTTCGGCTTCGGTTCATCGGCGCAGGAGGCGTAGAGGAGCACGGCGGAGTTCGTGGACACGTCGCGGTGGCGAGGCAGAGGCGGTGGCCGCGAGCTTCAGCAGAGGCCGATCATGGCGGCGTCGGGCGAGCTGGGGCACGAGGGAGGAAGGGGGGAAATGGTGGCTAGGGTTCGCCAGGGAGAGCGGGGAGCTGCTCTTATCCCCAGTGCGGGCGCGGGCGCGCTATCGACCGCACGGAGGGGGGGGCCTGGCTCGCGCGCGCGAGGTACTCGACAACAAGGCGCGGAGCAGTGCAGGAGGTGGGGGATGGCGCGGAGTGGGCTGGGCTGGCACTATAGCCAGCAGGCCTAAGTGCATAGTAGCGCCTTTAGGCCTTTCTATTTTCCCTTTTTGTGTTTCTTTTCTTTTCTGTTTGCAAAATGTTTGGGCACTAAATGCATTTTTTTTAAAGTGTGACCTAGTCCTTAATTAGTAGCGCATTATACCCTAACACCAAAAACTAGTTTGGGCAAAACACCATTTCATATTTAATTTAGATTAAATAAAAGGTTAATAAATATTGTTTTCAGCCACTGTTAGAGGATGTTTGAGTTACTAAATCAATTTATTAAATGTTGGTTACAATTTTAGAATAGTCTCTGCAATATTTGCTATTTATTGAACATTTTAGTTTATATGTTGAACAACTTTTATTTTCCACTTTAATTTAAATTTGAATTTGAGTTAGGAGTTGAAATGCAATATGATGCAAATGATGATTTGGCACTGTTAATCATGCTGATTTGTCATTATCAAAAGTGATTACTGTGGCTAATGACATGGGGTGTTACAACTCTCCTCATCTATCAAGAATTCTCGTCCCGAGAATTAAGAGGAAGACTGAAAGAAAGCATGGTATTCTTCACGAAGACGATCCTCGCGTTCCCAAGTGGCTTCATCTTCAGAATGATTCGACCACTGAACTTTGAGGAATTTAATTGACTTCTGATGAGTCCGACGTTCAGCTTGATCACGAATACGGATGGGATGTTCTGGATAAGACAGATCTTCCCACAATTCAAGCATTTCATGATCCACAGCTCGAATAGGATCCTTGAAGCAGTGACGGAGTTGGGATACATGAAAGACATCATGTACTTGTGAAAGATTAGGCGGCAATTGCAACTGATATGCCACCTCTCCTCGACGGGCAAGAATACGAAACGGGCCAATGTAGCAAGGAGCTAACTTGCCTTTGATTCCGAACCAATGAGTGCCTTTCAACGGAGTGACGCGGAGGTAAGCTTGCTCGCCAGGTTGATAGACCATTTCCTGGTGCTTTCGGTCATAGTTGCTCTTCTAACGAGACTGAGCAGTTTTCAGATGTTCACGGACAATGCGGACTTGTACTTCAGCTTGCTGAATAATTTCCGGTCCGACGAGTGAGCGTTCCCCAGTTTCTGACCAATTCAGAGGGGTTCGACACTTACGACCGTATAAAACTTCAAACGGTGCCATCTTCAAACTAGCTTGATAGCTATTGTTGTAAGAAAATTCGGCATACGGGATGGATTCCTCCCATTTCTTACCGAAGGAGATGACGCAAGCTCGAAGCATATCTTCGAGCACTTGATTAACTCGTTCGACTTGACCCTAAGACTGAGGGTGAAAAGCGGTATTGAAGGACAGGTGAGTTCCCATAGCTTCTTGGAAACTATTCCAGAATCTGGAGGTGAAGTGGCTGCCACGATCAGAACTGATCTCCAAGGGAACACCATGGAGTGACACAATCCGGGAAACATACAAGTCTGCTAACTGACTAGCAGTGATTGTCTCCTTAACTGGCAGAAAGTGAGCCACCTTTGAGAACCGGTCAATGACAACAAAAATAGCATCATGACCCTTCTGAGACCTGGGAAAACCAGTAATGAAATCCATTTGGACTTTGTCCCATTTCCATTCAGGAATTGCAAGGGGTTGTAGAGTTCCAGCAGGCCTTTGATGTTCTGCTTTAATGCGGTGGCAAACGTCACACTCAGAAACATAACGAGCAATGTCTCGCTTCATATTGGGCCACCAGTATCTCTGACAAATGTCACGGTACATCTTTGTGCTACCAGGATGAATAGACAGAGGAGTGTCATGAGCTTCTTTCATAACGTGTTCCCTCTCATCCTTGAACTTGGGTACGAAGAGACAGTGTTGGAAGAATAGGATCCCATCATCATCAAGATGGAATTCCGACGGCTTTCCTTTTTCGAGGTATCGCTTGATCCTTTCAACTTCAGAGTCATACCGTTGCATAGTCTTGATGCTGTGCTCTAAATCTGGTTCAACAACGAGGGTATTAAGATAACCCTGTGGAACAATATGGAGGTTCAATTTGCGAAGCTCTTCATGGAGAAGAGGTTGCGTTTCCTGAACCATATGGTTGCTGCAATAAGCCTTGCCACTCAAAGCATCGGCCATTACATTAGCCTTGCTAGGGGTGTATGAGATATTCATATCATAATCGGCTATTGTCTCGAGCCATCTTTGTTGACGAAGGTTCAGATCTGGTTGAGTAAATAAATACTATAAACTTTGATGATCCGTGTATATCTCGCAACGGTTACCGAGAATGTAATGTCGCCATAGCTTCAGGGCATAAATAACCGCAGAAAGTTCAAGATCATGCACGGGATAATTTTCTTCATGAGGACGCAATTGTCGGGAGGCATAAGCAATCACTTTGCGTTCTTGCATTAGGACACAGCCTAATCCTTGACGAGATGCATCACAGTATATCACGAAATCCTTTTGGGAATCCGGGGGTGCTAGCACTGGGGCGGATGTTAACTTATCTTTTAGTGTCTGAAAGCTTTCTTGACATTTTTCTGTCCACTCAAATTTAACACCTTTGTGGAGCAGATTCGTCAATGGTTTTGCAATCTTGGAAAAGTTCTCTATGAACTGACCGCAATAACTAGCGAGTCCGAGAAAACTTCTGACTTGCTTGACATTCTTCGGGGGAGTCCAATCAAGAATAGCCTAAACTCATTCCGGGTTAACAGCAATTCCATCCTTGGAAATCACATGACCAAGATAGGTCACTTCAGATAACCAAAACTCACACTTGGAGAATTTAGCATACAACTGATGTTCTCGTAGCTTCTCCAATACAAGCCAAAGATGTTCAGCGTGTTCTTCTTTATTCTTGGAATATATAAGGATATCGTCCAAATAAACCACGACGAATTTGTCGAGGTAATCCATGAAGATATAGCTCACCAACCGGGAGAAGGTTGCTGGAGCATTTGTTAAGCCAAATGACATGACAGTGTACTCATAAGAGCCATATCGAGTAACAAAGGCAGTCTTCGGATATCCTCTTCGCGAACACGGATCTGATGATAACCCAATCTCAAGTTGAGTTTCGAGAAGACAGAGGATCCAGCAAGCTGATCATAAAGATCATTGATCCGGGGTAGTGGGTATTTATTCTGGATTGTGGCTTGGTTAATGGGCCGGTAATCCTGAACCAATCGGTTAGTTCCATCCTTCTTCCTAACAAAGAGTGAAGGTGCTCCCCAAGCAGAGGAACTGGGGCGGATGAAACCTTTCTTAAGTGACTTGTCGATTTCTTCCTTAAGCTCGAGAAGGTGGTGCGAAGGCATCTTATAAGGACGTTTCGCAATAGGGACAGTGCCAGGTTTCAAGTCAATGACGAACTCGACAGCTCTAGCCGGGGGTATTCCTGGAAGTTCTTCTGGAAAGACATCCGGAAAATCTCGAATGACAGGAACGTTCTTGATTCCTTCCAGAGGTGAGGCATTCAAAGCATTCAGAACATATATCTGAGCTTCAGCGTTCCGAGTAATGCGGGCGGTGTAGTTCACTATCTCATCGGAGGGGTGAAGAAGTTGGACAACTTTAGTGGCACAATTGATCGAAGCAATGTGAGCTTTCAACCAATCCATTTCGAGAATGAGGTCTATAGTGGAAGACTTCAAGACGATGGGTGAGGCAAGGAATTCCAACCCTTTAATTTCGACGGTAACGTCAGGTGCTATCACGTCCGCATGACAATGACCTCCGGGAGTTTTAATGACTTATGGAGTATGCATCTTCTCATATTGAATGCCATGAATGAATGCAAATTTTCCAGAGATGAATGAATGTGATGCTCCTGAATCAAATAAAATAGAAGCAGGTACTGAGTTAACAAGAAGGGTACCCATCACAGTAGCAGGTTGATCCTGGACTTCTTCAATATCAATGTTGTAAGCGTGTCCGCGACCATGTGCAGCAGACCCAGTATTATAGTTGCGGGCCTGATTGTTGCCATGACCATTGCCACGGCCAGTACGAGGAAAAGCCAACTGATTCTGAGTCTGGCGGCAGTCTTTAGCCTGGTGACCTGGTTTGCGGCACTTGAAGCACAGACCATCTTCATGTCGAAGAGGAGCATTGTTTTGAATAGCTTGAGCTCTTGGCTGCCTCGGTGGTGTAGGAGGCAGACGTGGTGCAGCATAGTTGTTCTTTGGCGCAGAGGCATTTGGACGGAACATGTTGTTGGGAATCCAGACTCGACGCTTCTGTGTTGAGCTCGAAGATGAGCCAGCATCACGATGGCGCTTCTGCGAGTCCTTGTGTTTCATATGAGCGGTCTCAACCAGAATAGCCTTGTTCACAAGAGTAGAAAAGTCGTTGAAGTCTTGAGCAGCAAGGGCAAGCTCGAGGTCCGGGTGGAGTCCATTACGAAACTTCTCTTATCTACGGGCATCTGTGGCGATGTCTTCTTCAGCATAGCGGGAGAGGTCAAGAAATTCCCGTTGATAAGCTTTGACAGTCTTGCCCTGAGTGAGGTTGCGGAACTGGGTCTTCATCCGTTCCATAATTGCCTGAGGGATATAACGGGCACGGAAAGCAGCCTGGAACTCATACCAGGTAATGACTGTTCCAGCAAGCAGTGTACGCTTGTGTGTGTCCCACCATTGAGGAGTGGGTCCTTTTAAGAAAAAGGACGCGAAGGTGACAAAGTTGGCAGGGGCGACATTAGCAGACTCCATCTCGTGAGTGATGTCGCGAAGCTAGTCATCAGCATCTAGCGGCTTGTCAGAGTTGCAAATGTGAGTGGGGTTAAGTCGCATAAACTCCGGCAGGGTTATTGAAGGAGGGTTCTGGTTCTGGTTTTGGTTGTTCTGATGCGGAAACTGAGCCATAATTCCGGTCATGAACTGGCGGTTGAGCTCGAATTGTTGCATCATAGCTGCCATATAGTCTGGCGGTGGTGGGTGTTCAGGGCCACGACCACGACCACCTGGTCTAACCATCCTGCTAAGTATCAACAGGGGGTAGTTTAGTAAAAGCAATTGCGAGTGTTCAGCAACAAGCATGATGTAACTCAACAACAAATTAAGCAGTGCAACCGATACATAACAGTAGTCAGTTAAGACATACAGATCCATCCACAGAGTCGGGTACATGCGGACAGCATAACGGCGCAAATTAAAAGCTAGACATACTAGGCGGCACGCAGGTACGCGGTAAGGAAGTACACAATGAGACATAGCAAAGGCTACATCAACGTCGGGGAAAACCACTGTAACGGGGTAACTGCGAGTGCGGACGACGAATGTTCGTCGTGGTAGGATCCTGCGCTCCATGTGCACTCTGATGCAGAACCAGGTCTCGAGTTGTAAGAAGAGGTCCACGTGTAGGTGTGTGATCTCCAACAGCGGGCCAGTCAATACCAGCATACATCTGAGTCCTGCGTGGATAAAGGATGTGCTCCGGATGTATCCCGGCACGAACAGCGGGTAGTAACTGCGTCATAGCATCGTAGAGACGTGCTCGAGTGGCAACCAACTCGACGGCAAGAGCCCGAACAGTGCGATCCAGAGCCTGAGTGCACTGAATCAGAACGCGCGGGTCGTAGCGACAAGGCTCGTGCGGGGCACAGATAGCTGTCTAGTATCCAGTAGCATCTCTAGCAGGGGCATACGGAATGTATCGGAACTCAGAGTCATCCAAGATATGCTGAACTCTCCCCGGAGACGTGCGACAGCAGAGTAGGCGGCATCATGTACTGCCATCTCAATCGTCACGCCGATACCATGGAAAAGGTGTAGCTCAGTGTCTGAGTCATCTTGCTGATCGTAGATACGAACATCAGCATGGTACTGCTCCTGGTTGAACTCGCGGTAATCCTCGTAGACCATGTACTCGAGGTACCAGCGGTAGCCAAGTCTGGTCATGAGAGCGATCAGGACAGCTGGAAACCCAGGGGCATCTCGAGCCCAAGTGCGAAGCACAAGCTGTGTCATAGGACGCGGTGGAAACAAACGGTCCATCTGAAACAGAGGAAATTCAGGTTTGTCAAATGACAATGAGAAGTTTAACACAACTCGGAGAGAAAGGTTAAACAAAACAATGGAAAGGAAAATGATTATCAGACTAATCAGATCAATGACAGGGAAATCGCACAGATATCCAGCTCTCTGGGTAGACGGGATTTACGAGATCCTAAGTGCCGGCGTTAGTAAAATTTATTTAACCCGAATAGAAGAGAGATCAGAGTCCCAGAGTATAGACGAGGAATAAAAGGTCCTAATACCAACCAGTTGGCGACGTGGGCCCGTAAGCCACACAGCCAAGTTAGTAAATTAGTTTTTCAGTTTCTAGACTCAACTTCGGCTAAGGAATTTGGAGGGGGGCTTCCTACAGGCAGTCGGCTCTGATACCAACTTGTGATGCCCCCAACTCAATCGTGCACTAATCATACACGCAAACATGCACGATCAAGCACAGGGACTCACGGGAAGATATCACAACACAACTCTAACACAAATAAACGGAGATCCACAATATTACAGACCAGGGATCCGAAGATCCGAATATATAAGTCAGTCATACAAATATAATCTGAGTACAGACATAGTAAGACAAGTTTTGCCTTAAGAAGGCTAGCACAAACAACGACTCTAGATCAAAAGGCGTAGGCCTCCTGCCTGGGAGCCTCCGATCCTACTCCTGGTCAGCTGGCTCGATCCAGTAGTAAGTGCCGTCTGGACCCTCCTGGTAGTAATCTCCTGAGGTGGCATCTGGCTCCGGGGCTCCATCGTCTGATGTATCATCAAAGTGGGGTATGGGGGAAAAGAAGTAATAAAGCAACCGTGAGTACTCATCTGAAGTACTCAGCAAGCAAGGATCTACACTACATATGCAACATTATCAAAGGAGAAAGGCTGTATATGTGGACTGGGCTGCAGAAATGCCAGAATAGAGAGAAGGCCTAGTCCTATCGAAGACTAGCATCTTCACAAAGCCATCATCTTGCAGCAATAGAAGAGAGTAGAATAACATTTTATTTAAGCAAACATGTTGAAGCAAGCCTAGGGGTCCTTCCTCGACTCCCTGCGAGAAAGCAATCCCGAAGCTTCAATTAAGTAGCAAGTATCCAGTTCAAGTAGTAGATCGGGATACACAAACTGAGCGTCCTTTACCGTAGGACCGGCTATCGTTAGATCATTCATCCCTGTAGGGGTGCACTACTGTTACCCAACACGCTCGATCAACTATGGCCGGACACACTTGCTGGGTAATGCCCGGCCTCAGGAGATCAACACGAAGCAGCGCCCTACCTAGGCTCAGCAGAGAGGTCAGCACGCCGGACTAACCTATGCACCCAGAGGTCTTGGGCCATCGCCCTGGGCACCCTGCACGTTGCGAGACTAGCCGGGGTGCAGGCGCGACACTGAACTCGTGCGTGAAGTATCCAGCCCAATCCCGACAATCAGCCCGCACGGTGAACTGTGACATCTGATGAGCTTTCGGGAGAAACGTACATCGCAGAGGGCCCCATAACCATTATCCCGCGTGGTGGTAGTGCGTATAGGGCACGTCGACCCACTCAGATCACACACCCAAATCCAATAGGCGCATTTAGTATCACGCGGAGACAAACAGAGTTTCTGAAGCTCCGCCACAACATCACACTCGAGTGCCCTTCCGGCACACCCGACATCGTAGATCCCCAGCGGGTACCAAACTGGGTCGACCCGCCTGTAACAACGGTCAAGTAACCGTGTGGTCATAACATCAAGGGGGAAACCCCGAGGAATCACCCTCGGTGGATTCCGCTCGATGAAGACATCAGGGTGAACATATGAGGCATCACCCTCGAGGTTCACACTGAGGGGTTGCACGACAGAGTTGTATCAAAAGTGGAGAAGGAGGAATCACCCTCGATGACCACGACAGAACAGCTACACTGCAGAGTATTCATCAGGAGTGCGTTACGAGGTATCACCCTCGACACTCGAGAGTAACTATGCAGAGTCGTACAACAAATGGGGGTGAAGTGTTGTGTCGGTCTCTGGTCGACGATCACATTGATCGAGTCGTCGAAGATCAAGCAGGGGCAACAAGGGTAAGGTGGTGGGGGTCACTGATGGTTCACTACCAACCTATACTAAATAGTTTATCATAGGCAGGTAAGGTAACAATGAACAGGTTACAAAAGTAGGCTATGCATCAGAATAGGAGCAAAACATTAACAGTAGCAAAATCTAATACAAGCAGGAGAAATGGAATGGGTGATATCTGGATGCTCAAGGGGGGGGGGGGCTTGCCTGGTTGCTATGGCAAGAAAGAGGGGTCGTCAACGGGCTGCTCGTCTGTAATGTAGTCGTACCCGACTTGTACCCAGCTGCAACATCGTCGGTCTCGGCGTCTATCAAGAGAGAAGGAGGGGGAGAGAAACAATAAATTCATGGCAATAATGCAAACAATATGTATGACATGCCTAAATGATATGCCGGGGTGTTCTACTACCTATATAAATGATTTAGTTAATTTAGGAATTTATCCGGATTTATTTAATTAAAGTTGGGCACTATTCATTTATTGAAGTCGGTCTAAAAGTTCCATGTTCATCTAGCTAGGCGCATCTGACAGCAATACGGAGGGCGTATTCGGGTCCGTATCGAAATTCTGAGCAACTTTCATATATAAATTATTTTCATCGGAGTTACGGATTATTTTATATGATTTTCTAATGTTTTAAACATTTTCTGAATTTAATTATTTATTTAAATTCAACATTATCCAAAACAGTGAAAAGTGATGTCAGCATGACCTAAGTGTGATGTCAGCAGGTCAACAGGGGCTGACCAGGGTCAAACCTGACAGGTGGGTCCAGTGGGACCCACATGTCAGTGACCCAGCTAATTAACCAGGGTTAATTTAAACTAACGAAACTAATTAGCAGGTGGGGCCCAGTAGTCAGTGTCTGTTTAGGATTTTAATTAACTAATTAGCTAATTAACTAATTATCTACTTATTTAATTTTGTTTAAATGGCCAGGCCCCACATGTCATAGACAGGGGCGACCACGTCAGCAGTTGACCTGGTCAACAGGTCAACTGGGGCCCAGGGGTCAGTGGCACTGGGCGGGGCCCACCCAGGCCAGGTCAGCAGTGGCCGGCGACGCGCCGGAGTAGCTCCGGCGAGCCAAAACACGGCGGCGCGCGTCGGGCTCGGCTCGGGTTTCGCACACAGGGGGTCCTAGGGGCTGCGATTGCTTGCGTTCGACGCGGCTCGGCGTCGTGCGTCGAACGGTGGCGGTGCGGGGTGCTGGGGATGCCGGAGCTGAGCGCCAGGAGCTCGCCGGCGGCGAGGTGGTTCAGGCGTGCGACAGAATCGGGGCTACGGTGCGCAAATGAACGAGGCGAGGTGCTAGGGAGGTCCTACGGGCAGCGGTGAGCAAAACGGGCAGCAGCACGAGGCCCAATGGTTGCCAGACGGTCGCCGGCGATGAGGTACGCGGCGGCGCATTCGGCTATGATGGAGGAGATCGCTAGGGGCTGCTAGAGGGGCAAAGGAGAAGCGCGTTCGGCGCACGGGCTCACCGGCGTTGCAGAGAAGGCCCGGGGAAGAACGGAGGAGCCTGGGGCGGCGCGAATCGACGGTGGTGGCGCTGGCGGCCGTAGGGGAAGAAGACGATGCAGGCCGGTGATGCAGAGGCGTTCGGCTTCGGTTCATAGGTGCAGGAGGCGTAGAGAAGCACGGCGGAGCTCGTGGACACGTCGCGGTGGCGAGGCAGAGGCGGTGGCCGTGAGCTTCAGCGGAGGCCGATCATGGCGGTGTCGGGCGAGCTGGGGAACGAGGGAGGAAGGGGGGAAATGGTGGCTAGGGTTCGCCAGGGAGAGCGGGGAGCTGCTCTTATCCCCAGCGTGGGTGCGGGCGCGCTGTCGACCGCACGGAGGGGGGGAAGGGCTGGCTCGCGCGCGCGAGGTGCTCGACAGCGAGGCGCAGAGCAGTGCGAGAGGTGGGGGATGGCGCGGAGTGGGCTGGGCTGGCACTGTAGCCAGCAGGCCTAAGTGCACAGTAGCGCCTTTAGGCCTTTTCTATTTTCCCTTTTTCTGTTTCTTTTCTTTTCTGTTTGCAAAATGTTTGGGCACTAAATGCATTTTGTAAAAAGTGTGACCTAGTCCTTAATTAGTAGTGCATTATACCCTAACAACAAAAACTAGTTTGGGCAAAACATCATTTCATATTTAATTTAGATTAAATAAAAGGTTAATAAATATTGTTTTCAGCCACTGTTAGAGGATGTTTGAGTTACTAAATCAATTTATTAAATGTTGGTTACAATATTAGAATAGTCTCTGCAATATTTGCTATTTATTGAACATTTTAGTTTCTATGTTGAACAACTTTTATTTTCCACTTTAATTTAAATTTGAATTTGAGTTAGGAGTTGAAATGCAATATGATGCAAATGATGGTTTGGCACTGTTAATCATGCTGACTTGTCATTATCAAAAGTGATTACTGTGGCTAATGACTTGGGTTGTTACAAAGAACTCACATATATTCATGAAAACATAATAGGTTCAGATCTGAAATCATGGCACTCAGGCCCTATTGACAAGCATTAATCATAGCAAAGTCATAGCAACATCAATCTCAAAACATAGTGGATACTAGGGATCAAATCCTAACAAAACTAACTCGATTACATGATAAATCCTATCCAACCCATCACCGTCCAGCAAGCCTACAATGGAATTACTCACTCACGGCAGAGAGCATCATGAAATTGGTGATGGAGGAAGGTTGATGATGATGATGGCGACGAATCCCTCTCTCTAGAGCCCCGAACGGACTTCCGATCAGCCCTCCCAATGAAGAACAGGAGGTGGCGGCGGCTCTATATCGTAAAACACAATGAATCCTTCTCTCTAAATTTTTTCTCCTCGAATAGGGTTATATAGAGTTGGAGTTAGGGTCGGAGGAGGTCCAGGGGGCCCACAAGCCCTCTAGGCATGCCCCCCAGGCTTGTGGCCTCTGGGTGGACCCCCTCTGGTTAATTCTTGTGCCAGTATTTTTTATATATTCCAAAAATATTCTCCATAAATTTTCAGGTCAATCCGAGAACTTTGATTTCTACACAAAAATAACACCATGGCAATTCTGCTGAAAACAGCGTCAGTCCGGGTTAGTTCCATTCAAATCTTGCAAATTAGAGTTCAAAACAAGGGCAAAAGAGTTTGGAAAATTAGATACGAAGGAGACGTATCAAGGGTGTGGTGCCCAACACTTCCTATGTCTTGGAGACGCAAGACGCACCACTAGAAGGGGGGAAGAGGGTGAGGAAGCGGTCAGTAGGAAGTTTGTAATATCATCATCGGTGAGATATGGATGGATGGAAGGTTATCTTCTTCTTTCCTTTGATGGACGTAATGGAGTGAGGGAAGACGACCACAATGGTTGAGTCAAGTTAGTTTTGCCTGAGTTAAAAAAGTATAAATCTTTGCTGGTTACTACAACTGACACCCCCTCCCTCAACCTAACACTTGAGACGTTCGACCAACACAAACAAGTGTAGAGTTGCAGGAAGCAGTCGACGCTTGGGTATACCTTCGGTACCCTCGGCTCCTGCTATCATCTTGTTGCGAGATTTATTTTGTGCATATCTGCACATACATCTATGATGATGTAGTTTAAAGTTAGACCAACGTGTTTCTTTCTGTCTTATTATGATCTCTAAGCTTGATGTTATCGTTGTCTTTGACTGCGTGCATGAGGTCGGGTAAACTCTCATTTTCGGGGAGAAAATAAGATGTTATCCTCGTCCATGTCACTTGTGCTAATCAGTTTTCCATGAGGGTGTGGTTCTATCATTACATTGTAGAAATGCATGGGCGTGAATTGAAAGCTTTCATGTTTTACTGTTGGGAAACATAGTAGAAAACAAAAACAAAATCGCCCTACGATCACTCAGGAACAATATGAAGATGCATATAAGGTTTGGATGAATGACCATTACCGACTCCGGAGGCAGTAGAAGTAGACGAGTCGGTGTAGATTTTACTTGGAGTCCCTTGTGCCATAGATGAACGATCCCGCGAACTGCCCACGAACAATCCCTCGAACAGAAGACCAAAAGCACGACCTCTCTACTTGGTTGCAAGCGTACTGTTTTCACGATCCGATAGTGCTTCACCGTCTATAGCTAATCATCGCCAAAGAATTAGAGGGGGGAGGTTAGAAACACACTCGACTTCTAATTATGAGGATTAGAGGATCTGGTTAAGCTCTAATCGATCAACTAGGATCAACTAGAACTAGAACTAGAATTAAGGAACTAGAGAAGGCTCCAAAAACTTATGTCTAAAAGTGCCCAAAGCCTCTAGTATATATAGGTTGGAGGGAGGGGAGAGGGGGCGCCACAAGGGTAAGGAAACCTTCCCCTTTGGCCGGCTAAGGAGGGGGAGAATCCTCCTCCAATTCAGCCTCCCCTTCCTTCTACAAGGAGGAAGGGGGCGCCTCCACCTATTTGGGCCCAAGTGGCACAAGTAGCTCTCCACCACTTGGCCTTTTAAATCCCATTAATATGAAATTAAATATAAAAGTCTCCTAACAATTACTAGAGCCTTTTATTATTAATTTAACATCGCCGGAAAAAATTTCCACCAATATATTATTTATCAGTAATACCCAGTATTGCCCGATACACTCTGAAACCCTTTTGGTCACCCCGAAATTATTTCGATTCCTCTCGAAACTATTTCAAATATTAATGAAAGAATTCCACAAATAAATCCGGATAGCGGAACGAGACCCCGATACTCCCATCCCACTAACACTTAGCAGATCATGATTAACTAAAGCTTGTAACCCCGTAGGTTCGGTAAATCATAGACATGAAAGAAACCCCTTTGTTCAATGACCGATAGCGGAACAGACGTGGCTTAGACTGCGTCGGTATTTCCCCAAAGAGGAAGGGATGATGCAGCGCAACTACTGTAAGTATTTCCCTTAGTTATGAAACCAAGGTATCAATCTAGTTGGAGAACCAAGCAACACTATGTAAATGGTACCTGCACACAAAGAACAAATACTTGCAACCCGACGCGTAAGAGGGGTTGTCAATCCTCCACGGTAAAAGATAGATTGGTTTGTTGAGATTGGATAAATAGATCTGAATAAAACGTGAAAAAAAGTAAAGAAAACGTGCAGCATATTTTTGGGTTTTTGGAATAATAGATCTGAAAACAAATACGATAAAAGATAGATCTGAAAGCAATTGATAAAAGATAGACCCGTGGGCCATAGATTTCACTAGTGGCTTCTCTCGAGAAAATAGCATACGGTGGGTAAACAAATTACTGTTGGGCAATTGATAGAAGAACAAATAATTATGACGATATCCAGGCAATGATCATGAATTAGGCATCACGTCCAACATTAGTAAACCGAAATGATTCTGCATCTACTACTATTACTCCACACATCGACCGCTATCCAGCATGCATCTAGTGTATTAAGTCATGGAGCAACGGAGTAATGCAATAAGAACAATGACATGATGTAGACAAGATCTATTCATGTAGGAATTGACCCCATCTTTTTATCCTTAATAGCAATGAGACATACGTGCCTCGCTACCCCTTTTGTCACTGGGTGAGGAGACCGTAAGATCGAACCCATCACAAAGCACCTCTTCCCATTTCAAGAAAAATCAATCTAGTTGGCCCAACTAAACCAAAGATTAGGAGAAGAAATACGAGGCTATAAATAATCATGCATAAAAGAGATCAAAGAAGACTCAAATAACTTTCATGGATATAGATCTGATCATAAACTTGAACTTCATCGGATCCCAACAAACACACCGCAAAAAGTCATTACATCAAATAGATCTCCAAGAGACCATTGTATTGAGAATCAAAAAGAGAGAATAAGCCATCTAGCTACTGCCTGCGGACCCGTAGGTCTATGGTGAACTAGTCACGCATCATCGGAGAGGCACCAATGAGGATGATGAACCCCTCCGTGATCGTGTTAGATTAGATCTCATGGTTCTGGAACTTGCGGTGACTGGAATTGTGTTTCATCGACTCCCCTAGGGTTTCTGGAATATTTGGGTATTTATAGAGCTGAGAGGTGGTTAAGGAGACCTCCATGGGCCCCACGATACATCAGGGTGCACCAGGGGCCTCTGGCATGCCCTTGTGTATCATGGGCCCCACGGGCCTCCCCCAGGTGCTTCCTTGCCTCCCAAGTTGTCTTCTGGTCCAAAAAAAATCTCCAAAAAGTTTCGCTGCGTTTGGACTCCGTTTGGTACTGATATTTTGCGAAGTAAAAAACAAGCAAAAAAACAGCAAGTGGCACTGGGCACTATGTCAATAGGTTAGTCCCAAAAAATGATATAAAGTTGCTATAAAATGATTGTAAAACATCCAAGAATGATAATGTAACAGCATGGAACAATAAAAAATTATAGATACATTGGAGACGTATCAGGAACTGTGGATGTCCATATCGATCCCTATGAATACACAATGATATTCGAGTGAACCTTTGGTTATCATGTGATGCCCCCTTTGCTTCGTGATAATACTTTACAAAACCCAAGGTAACATATATCGGTATCCTCTTGAGTCCTACACATGCTCACTACACCGGCCTCCTCGTTACCTGTTTTATTCTTCTTTCTCGTTGACATGTTCCGGCATCCCTGTGATGTTGTCACCTGTGTCTGGCCAGACAATGATGGATGCCATCACACCAAGACAGCCCTAAGAATATCTCTCCATTGCCAGAGGAGAAAATTCCACTCTCGAGTTATCTAGTCCCTTGTCAAACTTTCTGATGCACCTGTAAGTTGTCATTATGATCACCTAGTTACAGATGACGTTTGAACAACCCCAAAGTGCATCATATGGTAATAAGTGATTGTGATACTCTCATGCTCTAAGGAATAAAAACACACATCAACACTATGTGTTATAACAATTCACTTATGACGATATTATCTCAAAGTATAACAAACAAATTTGGGTCGATTCAATATGATCGTTCTTCTAACGTCATACAATCAATGTTGTTTTAGGACTATCTTTACACTTAATGATATCCTAAGATCCGGAAAACGTGATCACCAACAACGCTTGAGCTAGTCTTAGAGGCGAGACTAGGAACCTTATTTTCACTGTTTATCATTCCACACATGCATATGAGTTTTCCACTGAATTGCATATTCCAGGATCATGGCAGTTAAAGCATAGATTATAAACTCTTAGTTATGAATAGGGAGATATAGTAATACAATATTATTGCCTCTAGGGCATATTTCCAATAGACTCCCACTTAGACTAGAGTCAATAATCTAGTTAGCACATTTTCTTTTACACCAATGGCAATCTGGTGTTTGTTCATGCTTTGCTTGTGGTACAGCCTTCGTCTTATCAGATCTTGACAACTTCATATCCGTGTGTATCATTTGACTTTCTATGCATCTATCATTCTTTCACAAGAATTCATAATTTTGTGTGAAACCAGCTTTGTATGTATTGAATCACTGTAGGACATTTGATTCCTTAGACTGAGCTATGGAACCACTATTAAGAAAAGTGTTCCTTTGGTACAATCATCCAGAAACCATACCGAGCTCATACTCCCTCCATTCCTTTATGTAAGGTGTATAATTTTTGGCACGGTGACCAAGGCACATAATTATGCACAAGTTAGGACAGAATTAACCTTGGCTAAATCATTGATTAGTGGCAAGTAAATCATTTAGGTTAGGGAAGTAAAAGACACACGCAATCGGGAGAGAGATACTTTCCTTGTTTTCTTTGTAAGTAGAGATACATGCAATCGGGGAGATACTTTCCTTTTTTATAAAGGTCTAAAAATGGAATTTTGAGGAATTGTAAGAAATGCACCTTACATTCAGGAATTTTATCAAAAAACAAATACACCTTATATAAAGGAACGGAGGGAGTAAATGAACTTTTGATTCATCACCCTTCAATGTTGCTTCTAAAGCGACAATATACTCAGCCTTTTGTTATAGAATTCACCACAGTAACTTTCTTGGACCAATTCCAACTTACTGTGCCACAATAAATTATTTGATTTGGAATCAAAAAATTGCTTGGAGTACAGATGAACATTTTATCGATGTACCACTTATAACGACCCTGTATTGATTTAACTCCTTACAACAATCTTTTAAACATTTTCATCGGAGTTACGGATTATTTTATATGATTTTCTAATGTTTTAAACATTTTCTGAATTTAATTATTTATTTAAATTCAACATTATCCAAAACAGTGAAAAGTGATGTCAGCATGACCTAAGTGTGATGTCAGCAGGTCAACAGGGGCTGACCAGGGTCAAACCTGACAGGTGGGTCCAATGGGACCCACATGTCAGTGACCCAGCTAATTAACCAGGGTTAATTTAAACTAACGAAACTAATTAGCAGGTGGGGCCCAGTAGTCAGTGTCTGTTTAGGATTTTAATTAACTAATTAGCTAATTAACTAATTATCTACTTATTTAATTTTGTTTAAATGGCCAGGCCCCACATGTCATAGACAGGGGCGACCACGTCAGCAGTTGACCTGGTCAACAGGTCAACTGGGGCCCAGGGGTCAGTGGCACTGGGCGGGGCCCACCCAGGCCAGGTCAGCAGTGGCCGGCGACGCGCCGGAGTAGCTCCAGCGAGCCAAAACACGGCGGCGCGCGTCGGGCTCGGCTCGGGTTTCGCACACAGGGGGTCCCAGGGGCTACAATTGCTTGCGTTCGACGCGGCTCGGCGTCGTGCGTCGAACGGTGGCGGTGCGGGGTGCTGGGGATGCCGGAGCTGAGCGCCAGGAGCTCGCCAGCGGTGAGGTGGTTCGGGCGTGCGACAGAATCGGGGCTACGGTGCGCAAATGAACGAGGCGAGGTGCTAGGGAGGTCCTACGGGCAGCGGTGAGCAAAACAGGCAGCAGCACGAGGCCCAATGGTTGCCAGATGGTCGCCGGCGATGAGGTACGCGGCGGCGCATTCGGCTATGATGGAGGAGATCGCTAGGGGCTGCTAGAGGGGCAAAGGAGAAGCGCGTTCGGCGCACGGGCTCACCGGCGTTGCAGAGAAGCCCGGGGAAGAACGGAGGAGCCTGGGGCGGCGCGAACGACGGCGGTGGCGCTGGCGGCCGTAGGGGAAGAAGACGATGCAGGCCGTTGATGCAGAGGCGTGCGCTTCGGTTCATAGGCGCAGGAGGCGTAGAGAAGCACGGCGGAGCTCGTGGACACGTCGCGGTGGCGAGGCAGAGGCGGTGGCCGTGAGCTTCAGCGGGGCCGATCATGGCGTGTCGGGCGAGCTGGGGAACGAGGGAGGAAGGGGGGAAATGGTGGCTAGGGTTCGCCAGGGAGAGCGGGGAGCTGCTCTTATCCCCAGCGTGGGTGCGGGCGCGCTGTCGACCGCACGGAGGGGGGGAAGGGCTGGCTCGCGCGCGCGAGGTGCTCGACAGCGAGGCGCAGAGCAGTGCGAGAGGTGGGGGATGGCGCGGAGTGGGCTGGGCTGGCACTGTAGCCAGCAGGCCTAAGTGCACAGTAGCGCCTTTAGGCCTTTTCTATTTTCCCTTTTTCTGTTTCTTTTCTTTTCTGTTTGCAAAATGTTTGGGCACTAAATGCATTTTGTAAAAAGTGTGACCTAGTCCTTAATTAGTAGTGCATTATACCCTAACAACAAAAACTAGTTTGGGCAAAACATCATTTCATATTTAATTTAGATTAAATAAAAGGTTAATAAATATTGTTTTCAGCCATTGTTAGAGGATGTTTGAGTTACTAAATCAATTTATTAAATGTTGGTTACAATATTAGAATAGTCTCTGCAATATTTGCTATTTATTGAACATTTTAGTTTCTATGTTGAACAACTTTTATTTTCCACTTTAATTTAAATTTGAATTTGAGTTAGGAGTTGAAATGCAATATGATGCAAATGATGGTTTGGCACTGTTAATCATGCTGACTTGTCATTATCAAAAGTGATTACTGTGGCTAATGACTTGGGTTGTTACAAAGAACTCACATATATTCATGAAAACATAATAGGTTCAGATCTGAAATCATGGCACTCAGGCCCTATTGACAAGCATTAAGCATAGCAAAGTCATAGCAACATCAATCTCAAAACATAGTGGATACTAGGGATCAAATCCTAACAAAACTAACTCGATTACATGATAAATCCTATCCAACCCATCACCGTCCAGCAAGCCTACAATGGAATTACTCACTCACGGCAGAGAGCATCATGAAATTGGTGATGGAGGAAGGTTGATGATGATGATGGCGACGAATCCCTCTCTCTAGAGCCCCGAACGGACTTCCGATCAGCCCTCCCAATGAAGAACAGGAGGTGGCGGCGGCTCTATATCGTAAAACACAATGAATCCTTCTCTCTAAATTTTTTCTCCTCGAATAGGGTTATATAGAGTTGGAGTTAGGGTCGGAGGAGGTCCAGGGGGCCCACAAGCCCTCTAGGCATGCCCCCCAGGCTTGTGGCCTCTGGGTGGACCCCCTCTGGTTAATTCTTGTGCCAGTATTTTTTATATATTCCAAAAATATTCTCCATAAATTTTCAGGTCAATCCGAGAACTTTGATTTCTACACAAAAATAACACCATGGCAATTCTGCTGAAAACAGCGTCAGTCCGGGTTAGTTCCATTCAAATCTTGCAAATTAGAGTTCAAAACAAGGGCAAAAGAGTTTGGAAAATTAGATACGAAGGAGACGTATCAAGGGTGTGGTGCCCAACACTTCCTATGTCTTGGAGACGCAAGACGCACCACTAGAAGGGGGGAAGAGGGTGAGGAAGCGGTCAGTAGGAAGTTTGTAATATCATCATCGGTGAGATATGGATGGATGGAAGGTTATCTTCTTCTTTCCTTTGATGGACGTAATGGAGTGAGGGAAGACGACCACAATGGTTGAGTCAAGTTAGTTTTGCCTGAGTTAAAAAAGTATAAATCTTTGCTGGTTACTACAACTGACACCCCCTCCCTCAACCTAACACTTGAGACGTTCGACCAACACAAACAAGTGTAGAGTTGCAGGAAGCAGTCGACGCTTGGGTATACCTTCGGTACCCTCGGCTCCTGCTATCATCTTGTTGCGAGATTTATTTTGTGCATATCTGCACATACATCTATGATGATGTAGTTTAAAGTTAGACCAACGTGTTTCTTTCTGTCTTATTATGATCTCTAAGCTTGATGTTATCGTTCTCTTTGACTGCGTGCATGAGGTCGGGTAAACTCTCATTTTCGGGGAGAAAATAAGATGTTATCCTCGTCCATGTCACTTGTGCTAATCAGTTTTCCATGAGGGTGTGGTTCTATCATTACATTGTAGAAATGCATGGGCGTGAATTGAAAGCTTTCATGTTTTACTGTTGGGAAACATAGTAGAAAACAAAAACAAAATCGCCCTACGATCACTCAGGAACAATATGAAGATGCATATAAGGTTTGGATGAATGACCATTACCGACTCCGGAGGCAGTAGAAGTAGACGAGTCGGTGTAGTTTTTACTTGGAGTCCCTTGTGCCATAGATGAACGATCCCACGAACTGCCCACGAACAATCCCTCGAACAGAAGACCAAAAGCACGACCTCTCTACTTGGTTGCAAGCGTACTGTTTTCACGATCCGATAGTGCTTCACCGTCTATAGCTAATCATCGCCAAAGAATTAGAGGGGGGAGGTTAGAAACACACTCGACTTCTAATTATGAGGATTAGAGGATCTGGTTAAGCTCTAATCGATCAACTAGGATCAACTAGAACTAGAACTAGAATTAAGGAACTAGAGAAGGCTCCAAAAACTTATGTCTAAAAGTGCCCAAAGCCTCTAGTATATATAGGTTGGAGGGAGGGGAGAGGGGGCGCCACAAGGGTAAGGAAACCTTCCCCTTTGGCCGGCTAAGGAGGGGGAGAATCCTCCTCCAATTCAGCCTCCCCTTCCTTCTACAAGGAGGAAGGGGGCGCCTCCACCTATTTGGGCCCAAGTGGCACAAGTAGCTCTCCACCACTTGGCCTTTTAAATCCCATTAATATGAAATTAAATATAAAAGTCTCCTAACAATTACTAGAGCCTTTTATTATTAATTTAACATCGCCGGAAAAAATTTCCACCAATATATTATTTATCAGTAATACCCAGTATTGCCCGATACACTCTGAAACCCTTTTGGTCACCCCGAAATTATTTCGATTCCTCTCGAAACTATTTCAAATATTAATGAAAGAATTCCACAAATAAATCCGGATAGCGGAACGAGACCCCGATACTCCCATCCCACTAACACTTAGCAGATCATGATTAACTAAAGCTTGTAACCCCGTAGGTTCGGTAAATCATAGACATGAAAGAAACCCCTTTGTTCAATGACCGATAGCGGAACAGACGTGGCTTAGACTGCGTCGGTATTTCCCCAAAGAGGAAGGGATGATGCAGCGCAACTACTGTAAGTATTTCCCTTAGTTATGAAACCAAGGTATCAATCTAGTTGGAGAACCAAGCAACACTATGTAAATGGTACCTGCACACAAAGAACAAATACTTGCAACCCGACGCGTAAGAGGGGTTGTCAATCCCTCCACGGTAAAAAGATAGATTGGTTTGTATGAGATTGGATAAATAGATCTGAATAAAACGTGAAATAAAATAAGTAAAGAAAACGTGCAGCAAGGTATTTTTGGGTTTTTGGAATAATAGATCTGAAAACAAATACGATAAAAGATAGATCTGAAAGCAATATGATAAAAGATAGACCCGTGGGCCATAGATTTCACTAGTGGCTTCTCTCGAGAAAATAGCATACGGTGGGTAAACAAATTACTGTTGGGCAATTGATAGAAGAACAAATAATTATGACGATATCCAGGCAATGATCATGAATATAGGCATCACGTCCAACATTAGTAAACCGAAATGATTCTGCATCTACTACTATTACTCCACACATCGACCGCTATCCAGCATGCATCTAGTGTATTAAGTTCATGGAGAAACGGAGTAATGCAATAAGAACAATGACATGATGTAGACAAGATCTATTCATGTAGGAATTGACCCCATCTTTTTATCCTTAATAGCAATGAGACATACGTGCCTCGCTACCCCTTTTGTCACTGGGTGAGGAGACCGTAAGATCGAACCCATCACAAAGCACCTCTTCCCATTTCAAGAAAAATCAATCTAGTTGGCCCAACTAAACCAAAGATTAGGAGAAGAAATACGAGGCTATAAATAATCATGCATAAAAGAGATCAAAGAAGACTCAAATAACTTTCATGGATATAGATCTGATCATAAACTTGAACTTCATCGGATCCCAACAAACACACCGCAAAAAGTCATTACATCAAATAGATCTCCAAGAGACCATTGTATTGAGAATCAAAAAGAGAGAATAAGCCATCTAGCTACTGCCTGCGGACCCGTAGGTCTATGGTGAACTAGTCACGCATCATCGGAGAGGCACCAATGAGGATGATGAACCCCTCCGTGATCGTGTTAGATTAGATCTCATGGTTCTGGAACTTGCGGTGACTGGAATTGTGTTTCATCGACTCCCCTAGGGTTTCTGGAATATTTGGGTATTTATAGAGCTGAGAGGTGGTTAAGGAGACCTCCATGGGCCCCACGATACATCAGGGTGCACCAGGGGCCTCTGGCATGCCCTTGTGTATCATGGGCCCCACGGGCCTCCCCCAGGTGCTTCCTTGCCTCCCAAGTTGTCTTCTGGTCCAAAAAAAATCTCCAAAAAGTTTCGCTGCGTTTGGACTCCGTTTGGTACTGATATTCTGCGAAGTAAAAAACAAGCAAAAAAACAGCAAGTGGCACTGGGCACTATGTCAATAGGTTAGTCCCAAAAAATGATATAAAGTTGCTATAAAATGATTGTAAAACATCCAAGAATGATAATGTAACAGCATGGAACAATAAAAAATTATAGATACATTGGAGACGTATCAGGAACTGTGGACGTCCATATCGATCCCTATGAATACACAATGATATTCGAGTGAACCTTTGGTTATCATGTGATGCCCCCTTTGCTTCGTGATAATACTTTACAAAACCCAAGGTAACATATATCGGTATCCTCTTGAGTCCTACACATGCTCACTACACCGGCCTCCTCGTTACCTGTTTTATTCTTCTTTCTCGTTGACATGTTCCGGCATCCCTGTGATGTTGTCACCTGTGTCTGGCCAGACAATGATGGATGCCATCACACCAAGACAGCCCTAAGAATATCTCTCCATTGCCAGAGGAGAAAATTCCACTCTCGAGTTATCTAGTCCCTTGTCAAACTTTCTGATGCACCTGTAAGTTGTCATTATGATCACCTAGTTACAGATGACGTTTGAACAACCCCAAAGTGCATCATATGGTAATAAGTGATTGTGATACTCTCATGCTCTAAGGAATAAAAACACACATCAACACTATGTGTTATAACAATTCACTTATGACGATATTATCTCAAAGTATAACAAACAAATTTGGGTCGATTCAATATGATCGTTCTTCTAACGTCATACAATCAATGTTGTTTTAGGACTATCTTTACACTTAATGATATCCTAAGATCCGGAAAACGTGATCACCAACAACGCTTGAGCTAGTCTTAGAGGCGAGACTAGGAACCTTATTTTCACTGTTTATCATTCCACACATGCATATGAGTTTTCCACTGAATTGCATATTCCAGGATCATGGCAGTTAAAGCATAGATTATAAACTCTTAGTTATGAATAGGGAGATATAGTAATACAATATTATTGCCTCTAGGGCATATTTCCAATAGACTCCCACTTAGACTAGAGTCAATAATCTAGTTAGCACATTTTCTTTTACACCAATGGCAATCTGGTGTTTGTTCATGCTTTGCTTGTGGTACAGCCTTCGTCTTATCAGATCTTGACAACTTCATATCCGTGTGTATCATTTGACTTTCTATGCATCTATCATTCTTTCACAAGAATTCATAATTTTGTGTGAAACCAGCTTTGTATGTATTGAATCACTGTAGGACATTTGATTCCTTAGACTGAGCTATGGAACCACTATTAAGAAAAGTGTTCCTTTGGTACAATCATCCAGAAACCATACCGAGCTCATACTCCCTCCATTCCTTTATGTAAGGTGTATAATTTTTGGCACGGTGACCAAGGCACATAATTATGCACAAGTTAGGACAGAATTAACCTTGGCTAAATCATTGATTAGTGGCAAGTAAATCATTTAGGTTAGGGAAGTAAAAGACACACGCAATCGGGAGAGAGATACTTTCCTTGTTTTCTTTGTAAGTAGAGATACATGCAATCGGGGAGATACTTTCCTTTTTTATAAAGGTCTAAAAATGGAATTTTGAGGAATTGTAAGAAATGCACCTTACATTCAGGAATTTTATCAAAAAACAAATACACCTTATATAAAGGAACGGAGGGAGTAAATGAACTTTTGATTCATCACCCTTCAATGTTGCTTCTAAAGCGACAATATACTCAGCCTTTTGTTATAGAATTCACCACAGTAACTTTCTTGGACCAATTCCAACTTGCTGTGCCACAATAAATTATTTGATTTGGAATCAAAAAATTGCTTGGAGTACAGATGAACATTTTATCGATGTACCACTTATAACGACCCTGTATTGATTTAACTCCTTACAACAATCTTTTCATTTTTCTTCGTATGTGAGAAACATGCCATCAGTACTTAACGCCATTTTCACAGTTGTCCTATGATCAATAATTTGACCATTCTGGTAACTTTACTCACAACTAACTTGGAGTATTGGACATTTCTGGTTGTTTACATACCATGGAATACAAGTGTGATTGAAATCATATTTAGCTCATCAGTACTCAGGATACTAATTCTTGCTTACAAACTCCTTCCATGTAACTTCAAAAAGAAACTTTTCTTGGTGTTTCATACTAAAATATTTTAGTGTCTTGTCAATATGTATTTTGGCTAAGCCTGATTAGACATTACTATCTCAATATATCATTATGCCTAATACCAAGGCTATATTGCCTAAGTACTTTCCTGAAAAAACAAGTTTCAATAAAGTCTTACTTCATGTTAAGAAATTTATATAATGTCCAATCAACAATGTGTCATGCACACATAGTGTTTAGAAATATTATTATGCTCCCACTCACTTTCTTGTAAATACAAGCATCTTTGCTTTCCTCGATGAAATCAAATTATTTGACCATTTCATCAGAACAAAGATTCCAACTCCATTATGCTCGCTTCAGTCCATTATAGGATCTCTTAAAGTTTGCACACTTACCAGCATCCTTCAGATCGACAAAATTACCTTGGACCGTATCACATATACAACCTTGGTTCTATTTCCATCTCATGCAAATTATTTTGACACCATCTATTATATCTCATAGTTGAAATATTTAGCAATTGCTAGTTCAACCAGAACTGAGTTTAAGTATTGCTACAACGAGACAATTTCGTCATAGTTAACTCCTTGATCTTGTCATAAACTATTAGTAACAAGTCAAGCTTTATAAAACATTTTTATCTTTGTCAGTTTTATAGATCCATTATTATACATCAGACTCTAAGTCTTCTAAAGGGTTTATCAAGTTCTAAACTTGAATTATGTAAATGGATACTATCTCGGATTACTATGGCAAACAACCAATTTCGAAGTCAAGGCCCATCAATGCTTCTCTGTGTATTATAGGTTCATTGTTTGTTCAACAATATTTTGTGTGCACACCAAAAAAAGTTTGCACAAATTTGCCCAACCTATATAGTTCAGCTACAATTTCGACCAAAGTCTCCATATCTCATGTAGAGGCTTTCGTATTAGTCGTAGAAGGAAATTCTAGAATTACTTCCGGCATTTCTTTTCTTTGACCTGATCACGAAGATTCTACAATATTGTCGAGTTGCACTGTCCTGTCACTCACTCTTTTACAGAAAACATTTTCTTCAAATTTTCCGCACTCTATGGCAAAACAGTTTGCCTCGGCGTAGTGATAGAGGAATACCCAACCATTTGGGATAACCTACAAAGTAGCACTTATTTCAAAAAAAATGATGGTGCTCTTTTCAGTGTACAAGCCATGGTCTCTGAAGCACCACATTAAAAAGTATATTGGTGAAATAATTAATGTCATCTTTGATCTCACCATGTCATACATAGCTTGATTACATCTACCCAAAACACTCTGCAATAAGCAGTGTTCTAGGAGGTCCAAGCTCTGAAACATTTTTCACAACTCATCACACAACTACCAAACTTGTAACTCAAATACTCCTTTCTGCAATCTAATTGTTGAAACATAATTTTCTTGTTAGAATAAATTCTACTTAATTCTGAAAACCTTATGAAACATTTCAAAGGATCCAGATTTATGTCTCGATAATTAAATTTAAATATCTACTTGAGTCATACTTGAAGATAGATAAATCCACTGCTTCCAATAACAGTTATTGGACTACACACATCAATATGCATATTTCCAAAAAATGCTCGTTCTTTATGGCATGTGAACGGTATTTTAGTTTACTTCACTAATTGGATGAAAGTTGCAAGTGTCAGATGATTCATAATCAGATGACTTCAAAATCCATCACTATGAAATTTCTCCATGCTGGTTTCTCCAATGTGACTAAATGCAGTGGCACACAGATGTGGTATTCTATTAGTCTTGCTACATCTAGTGTTAGTGTTATGGATGTTCAATTTTATCATCAATATTCATAACATACATCTTATTGACAATAGGAGTCTGGCATTTTGTTCATAACATCGAACAACTATTGTTCTCTCATGAAAAACCTCCTTGCAACTTCTATGCAATGGGCTAGACTGTACAAAACTCTAAAATGAATTATGACAATAGATACAGAGGAAACACACTGATGTAAAAAAATTGTAACTTTTACATGGTTTCCATCAAATATTTTAACCTCATTATTTGTTGGCCATTTAGGCCGTTCGTAGTTTCTTATAATGATTCACAACAATATGCAATTGAGTCAATATCATTGTGATCAACTTTTAACCACAATACTGAAGAACTAATGATCAACAAATTGATCATATTTCCCAAGAACTACACTTTAATTGACCAACCATCTTTACATATTACAACTCAGATGACATTCATACTTGAGCTGGACATTCCAGTCTTCTTTTCTTTCTGCATTTTACTTATAATAGTTTTACTTCCAATATTTCTCCTACTCACAGAAGAAGCATCCAGCTTTAAGAGTGGCATGAGCCCCGAACTTGCCTAGGAGTAAAAGTCTGATTACATCCTTCGGATTTGTTCTTTCTTTTAAGTTCTCACTAGCAATACATGACTGGTGTTCTTCCAGATTTATAAATTTTAGTCTTAAACATAGTTGAACACTTCACTAGAACTTGCAAGCAAAACACTTCTTTAGATATCATATATCTTTTAACCTTTGTTTGTTTCTGAAAACAATTCTCAATTCCAAGAATATCACATAACTATACCAAACATTTTGAAGTTCAGTTTTCTCAGAAGCAAGCAGACCGTAATGTAATTCTAGCCTTTTGGGTCAAAGGACGTGAGTCTTCGTCATCCATAGCATCAGCAAGAGAGTATTGTAAACATGCAGTAGGACAAAATCCTTCATGGCACTTTTTAGGGGAAGATCCTCTCAATCATAAAGATTCAACCAAATAAATAACAGCTAATCAATTTCAACAACAAAGGTGGAACCGTGAGCCATAATTCTACAACTATAATACAAACTACACATAGGCATTGTTCATAATTAATTTTCACTAGTGATTAAACTTAATTAATACATAATTGTGCTCCCACTCAAATCAATATATCTCAAAATTGATTTTAACAAGACCGTGATCCGATTCACATCCATTGATGTGGACATCACTGATGACCTGAATTTTGACCGGTAGGCAAAATTGTGCCATCATATCTCCATATGACTCTTGTTCATCTTTCGACGCTTCGTGCTCCGAGCTCAGAATGATTCTGCTAGAACTTCAAGACACCCGAGTGTTACATGCATCCATGGTTTGACCATCCACCCGTATTACACCTCACACCCCGTTTGTACTCATGTGGACATGACGCACTCCAGAATGCTACATGTTATAAACAATTGCAACACCAGGAAGACCACCTTTTAACTTGATATTTACTGTGAGAGATCACCCTAATAATTATATACTCGCAGTCAAAGGGTGCAAGCAACAAAGGGATAAACCTCTCAGGCAATTCATAATAGGATGATATGGTACACCCCTGGGCACGGGAAGTCTTCAAGGTCTTCTTGAATCTTCAGTTACAACATCGCCATGGCGGTAGAAAAATGGTTGTCGTTGTAGCCATTTCAAAAAAAGCTACCATGGCGGCAATTTAAGAAAACATTGTCGTGGAGAGCTGGTAACCCACAAGTATAGGGGATCGCAACAGTTTTCGAGGGTAGAGTATTCAACCCAAATTTATTGATTCGACACAAGGGGAGCCAAAGAATATTTGCAAGTATTAGCATCTGAGTTGTCAATTCAACCACACCTGGAGATTAATTATCTGTAGCAATATGATCAGTAGCAAAGTAATATGATAGTTTTGATAGTAGTAGCTATAACAATAGTAATGGTAACAGTGATAGCAATGATTTTGTAGCAAGTATAACAGTAATAGCAGCAGTAGTAACTTAGCAAGAACAATATAAGAGAAAATCGTAGGCGTTGGATCGGTGAATTCATTGGATGATATTCATCATATAACAGTCATAACCTAGGGCGATACGGCACTAGCTCTAGTTCATAAATATAATGTAGGCATGCATTCCGTAAATAGTCATACGTGCTTATGGAAAGAACTTGCATGACATCTTTTGTCCTACCCTCCCGTGGTAGTGGGGTCCTATTGGCAACTAAGGGATATTAAGGCCTCCTTTTAATAGAGAACATGAAAAAAGCATTAACACATAGTGAATACATGAAGTCCACAAACTACGGTCATCACCGGAAAGTATCCTGACTTCTGTCACTCCGGGGTTTACGAATCATAACACGTAATAGGTGAATGTAACTTGCAAGATCGGATCTAGAACATAGATATAATGGTGATAACATAAACGGTTCAGATCTGAAATCATGGCACCCGGGCCCAAAGTGACAGGCATTAAGCATGGCAAAGTCATATCAACATCAATCTCAGAACATAGTGGATACTAGGGATCAAGCCCTAACAAAACTAACTCGATTACATGATGCATCTCATCCAAACTCCTCACCGACTAGCAAGCCTACGAAGAAATTACTCACTCCCGGTGGGGAGCATCATGGAATTGGCGATGGAGAAGGGTTGGTGATGACGAAGATCGAAGATCCCCCTCTCCGAAGCCCCAAATGGACTCCAGATCTGGCCTCCCAATGAAGAATAGGACGCGGCGGCGGCTCCGTCTCGTGAAACGTGATAATTCTTCCTCCCTGATTTTTTTCTCCGAAAATAGGATTTTACAGCATTGGAATCAGGGTCTGCGGGGCCACCAGGTGGGGACAACCCACCTGGGCACGCCAGGAGGGGGGCGCGCCCTGGTGGGTTGTGCTCACCCAGGAGCCCCCCTCCAGTGGTTCTTGGCGCCAATATTTTTCTTTTATTGCATAAAAATTCTCCAAAAAGTTTCGTGCCATTCCGAGAATTTTTATTTCTGCACAAAAACAACACCATGGTAGTTCTGCTGAAAACAGCCTCAGTCCGGGTTAGTTTCATTCAAATCATGCAAATTAGAGTCCAAAACAAGAGGAAAAGCGTTAGGAAAAGTAGATACGACGGATACGTATCAACTCCCCCAAGCTTAAACCTTTGCTTGTCCTCAAGCAATTCAGTTGATAAACTGAAAGTGAAAAAGAAAAGTTTTACGAACTCTTTTGCTCTTGTTTACATAAATAAGCTTAAGTAGCACCCAGGTTTTCAGGAAAGATCATGACTAACCATGTTGACAATAACTCTTAAAAATCATACTAACTCATATCAATGGCATAATCAACTAGTGAGCAATAATAAGATATCTCAAATGACAACACTTTGTCAAAACAACCATGATATATTATGACAATAGTGCTATCTCGCTAGCCCTTTCTGAGACCGTGAAACATAAATGCAGAGCACCTCCAAAGTTCAAGCAGTGACTAAACATTGTAATTCATGGTCGAAAAGATCCAGTCATGATGCACCCAACATTAGCTACACACAATGCATGAGGATGACAATAGTGCTCTCAGGATCTGGCGCTTATTTGAGAAGGTGATGACACAACATAAAAGTAAATAGATAGTCCCTTCGCAGAGGGAAGCAGTGATTTGCAGCGGTGCCAGAGCTCAAATTTTTAAAATAGAGGTAAATGAAATTTTGAGAAATGCACCCTTCTTGTTTACTTCGCGACCATTAGTTATCGGTATCTTCCATGCTAAACACATTAGTGGCAGTTCCCAAGCGATAAAAGTAAAGGTTTACTCCCCCTCCACCAACAAACACACTCCACGGCTAGCCGAATCCACGGGTACCGTCCATACCAACATCAGTCCTGGGGGAGTTTTGTTTAATTATTTACAATTTTGAATTCGGGACTGGGAATCCCTACTACCGCCCCTCTCGTGCAAGGACGAGTGAATAAACACTCATCATGAGAATAACCCGCTTAGCATGGAAGATACTGACTACCTCCTGTCACTCTATGAACAATCCAAGCACACAAAAAAGGATAGTTATTTGAAGTTTTTAGAGGTGGCACATGCAAATTTACTTAGAATGGTAGGGTAATACCGCATATAGGTAGGTATGGTTGACTCATCTAGAATAACTTGGGTTTCAGGATTTTGATGCACAAGCAGTATTCCCGCTTAGTACAGGCGAAGGCTAGCAAATAGGTTGAGAAGCGGCCAGCTAGAGAGCAAAAACGGTCATGAACATGCATTATGTGTAAGTAACATTGGATACTAGCATGAGTAGGATATGAACGCCATGAACATAAATATCATAGAGGCTATGTTGGTTTTGATTCAACTACATGCATGAACATGTGCCAAGTCAAGCCACTCAAACATTCAGAGGAGGATACCATATCATCATACTACATCACAATCATTTTAACGCAATGTTGACATCCAAGATAAATCATTATCCACTCCTAGCTACTTAAGCATGGCATGAGAAACTATAATCTCTAATTGTCATTGCAAATATGTTCGATCATAATAGGCTGAATCATGGATACTAGGTTAAACATATTTACAAAAACAGAACAAGTTGAGTTCATACCCGTTTCTCTCTGCCACAGCCAGTTCACCAAATGTCGTCATTATTGCCTTTCACTTGCACGACCGAATGATTTGAAAAAAAAATAGTGCAAGAATCCCGCGGACTAAGCTGGAATCTGCAAACATTTTATTCAAAGAGGAGAAGACAAGGTAATATGGGCTCTTTGTTAGATCAACAATAATGCATATGAGAGCCACTCAACATTTTCATCGTGGTCTTCTCCTCGGTATGACTCAATAAAAGGAAAAGAAATTCAGAGAAACACACTGAAATATTTTTGGAGTTTTTAGTTTTTTTCTAGCAGAAAGAAAATTAAAATAGGAAAAAACAAAAATGAGAAAAACTATTTACACAGGAAAGTTCCCTATAAGCAAAAAGAAGAACAAGGAAATCTTTTTGGGTTTTCTTTTTAATACTACAACTAACTAACTAGAAAGAAAAACTGAAAAGAAGTGGGAAATATTTTTGGATTTTCTCAAAGTTTTTCAAACACGCAAGAAGGAAGCGAGAAAATAAATTTAGCATGGATAGTACAATGAAAAAGTGTGGACACCGACAACTGGAATGAAATGTGTGATCATGAATATAATGTCGGTGGAAATACGTACTCCCCCAAGCTTAGGATTTTGGCCTAGCTTGGTAATCACCACTCATAGTAGCCTTCAGGTCCTATGTTGAAGTGTTGTGGGGCTAGCACCTCAGCATCCCACTCCTGAGGCTCCTCCCCTGCCGCTGCCTGGTTGTTCCGGTAGGCGACGATGTCCTTTGGCAAGATCCTGTATCCGCCCCTGGCAATAGAATCAAATAAAGCAGGTGCAGGCAACGCAATAACATCACGAGTATTTTAACTAAAAACTAGGTTATAAGGAACATCCATAGTAGTGTTCTCGCCATCAATAAAGTGATGATGTGCCATAGCCTGATGATCTAAGTAAACCTTGGGCAACCGATAATCATGTTGGCGTATCTGAATGTTAAAGTGGCTCGCTAAGCGAATGGCATAAATACCACCATGAATTTTACACTTGGATCTGTTAATGTGAAGGCGACGTGCCACAATAGCTCCTAAGCTATAAGTGTTATTGCCGTAAAATGCGCGGCGTAGGACAGCGAAATCGGGGGCACTAAGTGCGCCAACCTTCTCTCTAGCAAGTAAACACTTTGCAATGAAAAGAGTAAAATAATGCACTGAAGGAAACTGCAAGCTAGTGGCGGTGACACTCGACACCCCTCTCTCATCCCCCACTGACAGAGTGCGGTAAAAACCCTCAAACTCTGCGGGCCTAGGCTCTCTTAATTCCCCGTCAGAAGGGATCAAGCATATATCATAAAATTCAGTAAGTGGTATCTGACGGGTTTCAGCATATAAATTAAACTGCACCTCAGGAGGGTTATTCTTACTTAAGAAATAAAAACTTTGCACAAAGGAATTTGTGAGGAGATGATACTGTTCACACTTAGCTGCGATGAAGTCGGTGAGGCCGGCATTAGCAGCAAATTGTGCAAACTCTTGACGGATTCCGGCTCCATCCATGAATGGGTTGTGCGGCCATTCGCACGTCCGTACCTTCGCCATTCTCCGGGTGCGGAGATCATTGTCCGATGACTCCCCAATAACTCCCTTGGAGCTCTTCTTGGAAGCAAACTTTCTAAAGAAACTCATCTTTTTCCTATGAACAAAATTCTGAAATTTTTAGTGCACAAAATTTTTCTCAACAAAACTTCACAATATTGATAGCAACTACTCATAGGGATGCATAGAAGCCATATCAAGCATTCAAACTACTTAGAACTCTAAGAATTCAATATGCAAACTCATCTACAGCAGCACCAAGAGTAGCTAATTATTCAAAATATAAACCACTAAAGGAAAAACTAATTGGACCAATGGAGGAGTCACATACCAAGTAGCAATCCCCCAAACAGTTTCGGAAATTGAGCTTCGAGCAAAGAGATCGAAATCCGCGGGTTTGAGAGCAAGAACATGAGAGAGAGAGAGAGCAATGGTGATTTTTTTCTGGAGGTAGGTGATGACATAGGCTAAAGAGATAAGTGAGGGGGCCCACGTGGGGACCACAACCCACCAGGGCGCGCGTGGGGTTGCTGGCGCGCCCAGGTGGGTTCTGCCCACCTGGTGGACCCCCCTCTGGTGTTATTTGCATCAAAAATTCAGAAATATTCAGAAAAAAATCGTATTAAATTTTCAGGGCATTCTATGAACTTTTATTTTTTGGGTCATTTTTTATTGCATGGGAAATTCAGAAAACAGATAAAACATGGCATTTTATTTTATTTCAGTAAGAAAAACAGAATGTCGGTGCAACAAACCCTGGGTCTGTTGCCCTGACTGTGCATAGGCACGAGAACAAGATTACAACTCCAAGGCCGTGTCAAGATACAAGAGACCAAGATCTTCGAAGAACCAGCAGGCAGATTAAGAAGGCCAAGACCAAGACGGAGAAGCGAGACACCACCAGGAGAAAAGCCTCCCTTGCCGGGCAGGCGAACCTGGCAAGGGCAAGGGCTCCCCCGGAAGAAAGCATTCAAGACATCCCGGCAGGGCCTGCCGGGACTCACGAGGGCAAAGACACCTCACCAAGCCATCTCACCACGACCCACGTCGTTGATCAATGCGGTGTCAAGCTGCAAAGTGACTAAGTGGCAGCCATTCGCCACATGGCAGCCTCTTTCTACAGGAAATACCCACAGATAACACCCGTCCTGCGAAGTGTCAAGCAAGCAGGCATAGAGCTGGCAAGATGAGCCCGGCAAGGCTTGCCAGGCGAACAACGATGTGACGTTGAGCGGTGCATTTAATGCACTCTGTCAGCCTGCAGAATTAGGTATGATAGCACTGTTTGCTATCTTATCAGTGCATAATGACTGTTTTGCCACTGTGGTGACCCCTTAACCTATAAAAGGAGGCCCATGGCAACCGTAGCAAGGGTTGGAAAGTTGAACACCCCCAAGCTCGTACGCGCCTAGTCGCTGCCTCCCCAGGGCGAGCCTGTCGGTCAAGTGTACTACGCTCCACCACCACTTTTGCACCATCAATCCACCAAAGCAGGAGTAGGGTTTTACGCCTCGCGGCAGCCCGAACCTGGGTAAAATTGCCCGTGTGATCTCTGTCGTGCTGCCCCATGTTCTTCTGCTCTTTGTGCAACGCGACATCCCCCCTGCCGAACCAGCAAGGGGACCCTTGGCCCCATAGGTGACCGTGGTTTCCCGCGACATTTTTGGCGTGCCAGGTAGGGGGATCGCTTGCGCGAACCTGAAAGCGGGTGCAGCGCGTCATCTTCATCACCATCTTCGTCTTCGACGGCTTCGTCGGCAATGGCGCCCAAGAAGAAGCCCGGTGCTGCTGCTCACCCATCCACCTCGAAGGCGCCGCCGCCCGCAGCCACCAATGCTGTGGGGGACGCGGAGGCGCACAAGAGTGTGGACGCCGCTGGGGCTGTGGTCGGGGCAGGCGGCACCGTCACCACTTCCCCTGCAGCCGAAGTAGGAGCAGGAGACGCCGGAGGAGAGCAACATCAGTAACACACTGATGGCCACGCTCCGCGAGGTACAGGTGAAGGGGATGCTCCATCCACACTCCTTCCCCTCGCCGACGGGCACAGCCGCAGCAATGGCGCTCGGTCCGGGGCGAATCGCCGCCCTCCAGCCGCCCCCACCACGGGTGCGGCCGCAGCGTGTGCACCTTCCCCTGGACGAGTCGACTAGGCTGCTGCACCTAGTGGAGCTGCTGACCCTCAAGCGCCATCACCACGCCACCATGCCATCCAGGTGGCCGCCCCGCAACAGCGGGGACGTGATACTATCGCTGCTGGCCCCGTCAGGAGCCGAGCGACGACGCGGTCTGCGTCATCATCGCCCATACCAAGTACTGCTACGAAGGCCATGGCGCGGGCTCAACTGCTGCTGAGGTTTCCGTCAGCGGCCGAGCAGATGGATGAATGGCATGCCACCATCCAGAGCCTGCTCGGCTTCGCCGAGGCTGGGGGCTCGCAGCGAGCTGGCCCGCCACGGCCTCCCCAAGCGACGACAACGGCCCGTGCTGCGGGTCATACGGAAGAGGCCACCCCCACGGTACAATCCCCGCCACGGCAGCTAGCGCGGTCGCAGCGGAATCAAGAACCTGATGGCGTCTCGACGGCCTCTTCTGACCCTCGAGCGCGTTTAGGCCGGCAGCGTGCCCCAGAGGACAGGTGGAGGGGAGACACGCGCGTTGTCATTGAGCAACGTCACGACGCCCATCGTCGGGCCAATGGGTGTGACGGTCCCGACGTCAACGAGCCTGCACTCGATACTGGCGGGTACCTACCTTTTGAGGTTGGGTGCCCTACCTTTACTCGTGAGTTGCGGCAAGTCCGTTGGCCGTCCATCCGCACGTTCAAGCCAGAGATACCCGAGGAGTACGATGGGAGGCTGAACCCGGCAGAGTTTCTGAGCATCTACACCATCACTATTCAAGCTGCCGGGGGAAGAGATGAGAAGGTATTCGCCAACTACTTCCCTTTGGCTCTCAAGTCCAATGTGAGGTCTTGGCTAATGCACCTGCCAGAGAACTCCATTTCGTCATGGGCTGATTTGTGCCATGAGTTCATTGGCGCCTTCACTGGCGGCCATCAAGAACCAGGTCGGCCCAGCGATCTGCAGCTTCTTCAGCAGAAAGAAGGAGAGACTCTCCGGAAGTATTTGCAGAGATTTAGCAGAGTCCACAGAAACATCCCAAATATCCATCCAGCAGCTGTGATAGCCACCTTCCAGTCCAATGTGCGCAACCAGAAGATTCGTTCCAAGATGAATGTACGGTTGCCCAAGACTGTGAAGGAACTTTACACCTTGGTAGATAAGTGTGCTCGGATGGAAGAGGGAAGAAAACTGCCCGGAGAGGAGGATTGCATTAATGTTGATTCAGAGGATGATGACGAGTCCACCAGTCAAAAGAAGAGTAAGAAGCGCAATAAGAAGCGCAAGGATAAGACGGTAATGTCTGTTGAAGGGTCGGGTATCCCTAGTACCGGCAAGAAGGTTAAGGCCGAAACCCCCGGCAAGGAAGCTGCCGTGCGTTCTGACTGCCGGGAGGCCGCGGCTGCCAAAAAGGCCGGGAAAGGTGATGGACCGTACTGCAAGATCCATCGGACCAAGGGCCACGACCTTCAAGAGTGTTATCAGGTTGAGCAGCTTGTCAAGAGACAGAAAGCAGAATATGAGAAGTGTGACAAGGAAAAGGGACAGAATGTTGCTGGCGGTAAGGGTCATGGCGGTGAAGTAAATTGCCCCGGTAGACCTCTTCGGAACAAAGGGAAACCCGCCAGGGATCGAGAGAAGGAAGCCTGCGGAGATGAGAGTGATGAAGGGGATGAAGAGGAAACCAGTGAGCAGGAGTTCCAGAAGGCCACTGATGCCCTGTGCATTGACGGGGGTGCATCCCTGCACGCCTCTCACCGCCAACTCAAGCGGTGGGCGCGTGTGGTTAATGTCGTGGAACCAGTGCCAGGGGTCCGAAAACCACTCAAATGGTCACGCACGCCCATCATTTTTTACGAAGAGGATCATCCTGACCGCACCACCGCGGTAGGGTGTTTGCCGTTGTTGGTCTCTCCAACAATCCGCAACCTCAAGGTCACGAAGATGTTGGTGGACAGCGGGGCCGGGTTGAATCTGATTTCCCCAAAGGTTATCAGCAAGCTTCAGATAGTAGAGGATGAGTTAAAAGTCACCGGCATGTTTCAAGGAGTTAATCCCGGTAGGAGACATCCTAAGGGAAAGATCACGTTGCATGTGACGTTTGGGGGAGAGCTGAACTACCGGACTGAAAAGATTGTGTTTGATGTGGTTGACCTCCCCTTGCCGTACAATGGAATCCTTGGATGCCCAGCCCTGGCTAAGTTCATGGCGGCATCCCACTATGCCTACAACGTCTTGAAGATGCCAGGGCCAGTTGGTGTCATTTCCGTCCCATCAGATGAGAAAGACGCAATTATTTGTGTGGACAAGATGTACCGGGACGCAGTCGCGGCAGAGGCAGGGACAGCGGCAGTTCCCGCCAAGGAGAACAGAGGGAAGAAGAAGGATAGTAAGGGCTCCGGCAAGGAATTCGGGAAGCGCGCCTCTCCGGAGTGCACTGCGCCTGTTGATGACTTGCCGGAGAGTTCCAACAGCAAGAGATCCAAGGTTGCTACTCCTCAAGTGAAGAAGGTCCTGGCAGGGCTGGCTGGCGTTGATGGTACTTTCACCATCAGCGCCACCCTCGATGACAAATAGGAAAGCGCACTCATTGCCTTCCTGTGGGCAAATATCGATGTGTTTGCCTGGCAACCATCTGATATCCCCAGTGTTTCCAGGGAGGTAATCGAGCACCACCTTGCTGTCTGCCCACATGCCCGACCTATCAAGCAGAAAGTCTGGAAGCAGGCCTTGGAGAGGCAGCAGTTCATTACAGAGGAGATCAAGAAACTTGAGGCAGCTGGTTTGGTCAGAGGAGTGTTGCATCCAACGTGGTTAGCAAATCCAGTGGTTGTCCAGAAGGCCAATGGGAAATGGAGACTTTGCATAGACTTCAGAGATCTCAACAAGGCTTGCCCGAAAGACCCATTTCCCTTGCCGCGCATCGACCAGATCATGGACTCCACTTCAGGCTGCGATTTGCTCTCCTTTTTGGATGCATATTCTGGGTATCATCAAATCTTCATGTCCAAGGAAGACGAAGAGAAGACCTCGTTCATCACCCCATGTGGTACGTACTGTTTTATCCGCATGCCTTTCGGATTAAAGAGTGCCGGGTCTACTTTTGCAAGGGCAGTCCAGATTGGTTTTGGGCCACAGCTGCACAGAAACATTGAGGCTTATATGGATGATATTGTGGTCAAAACCAAGGACAGATCAACCCTTATCCAGGATTTGGAGGAGACATTTGCCAATTTGCGCAAGATCAACTTGAAGCTCAACCCGGAGAAATGTGTATTTGGTGTTCCCTCCGACAAGCTGCTCGGGTACTTTGTATCCCATCGGGGGATCGAAGCCAACCCCGATAAGATCCAAGCCATCGAGCAGATCCAAGCACCAAGGACGGTCAAAGATGTAAGGCGTCTGACAGGGTGTGTTGCCGCGCTAAGCATATTCATCTCCAAGTCTGCCAAGCGCGCCTTGCCGTTCTTCAAAATCTTGAAGAAGGCAGGGCCCATGAAGTGGACTCCAGAAGCAGATGCGGCTTCGCAACAGTTGAAGGCCTACCTATCTTTTGTGCCCACCTTGGTTGCTCCCAAACCGCAAGAGCCGTTGCTGTTATACTTGGAGGCAACCAATCAAGTGGTTAGTGCAGCCTTGGTGGCACAGCGGGAAGTGGATGAAACAGAGAGTGAGCAAAGACCGGCAGAGTCAAATAGGGATCAGGACAGAGATAAGCACGGCAGCGAACACAACCCCAAGGACACGGCAAGGAAGAAAGTGGTGCAGCACCCAGTGTACTTCGTCAGTTCCCTGCTACAGGGGGCTAGATCGAGGTACTCTGGCGTCCAAAAGTTAATCTTTGGCCTCATCATGGCCTCAAGGAAACTGCACCACTACTTCCAAGCCCATGAGATCACGGTTGTCACTCGCTTCCCGTTGCAAAGGATACTCCGGAACCCTGTGGCTACTGGCAGAATAGTGGAGTGAGCTTTGGAGTTATCCAATTTTGGTTTGAAGTTTGAGAGCACATCAACAATCCAGAGCAGCGCATTGGCAGAGTTTATTGCAGAATGGACGCCAACCCCTGACGAGGAAGTGCTAGAAATAGCTATCCCCGGCAAGGAGGCGCCCCAAGAATGGATCATGTATTTTGATGGTGCTTTTTCCCTACAAGGTGCAGGGGCTGGCGTGCTTCTCGTCGCTCCCTCCAGGGAACACTTGAAGTACGTCGTCCAGATGCATTTTGCCCGGGAAAAGGCAACCAACAATACAGCAGAGTATGAAGGGCTCCTTGCCGGGCTCAGGATTGTCGTAGAATTGGGAATGAAGAAGCTGATCATTCGAGGAGACTCACAGCTTGTGGTGAGACAAGTCAACAAGGATTACCAAAGTCCATTGATGGAGGCATACATTGAGGAAGTGAGAAAATTGGAGGAGCACTTTGACGGGTTGCAAACAGAGCACATACCTCGTGCGGAAAATAGCATAGCTGATCACCTGTCAAAGTGCGCTGCCCAAAAGCTTCCTGTGGAACCAGGAACTTTTGTTCTCCATCTTACTCAGCCCTCCTTATCCCCAGCAACAATGGCCCGGAAAAGGAGAAAGCTGGACTCCGGTAAGCCTCTCCCGGTAGAGCCATCCACCCCTGGCAGGGACCCTGCCGGAAACAACTCCTCACAACCTGCCGGACCGCACCCTCCAGCCAGACCCATGGTCCCTGCGAACGAGGAATGTGCCCCCGCAGTTGAGGAGGTGCCGCTAGTCCTTGTTGCCGAGCCCCAGGCTCCAACTTGGGCAAGGCACATAGTCCACTTTCTCCAAACCGGAGAACCCCCCAATGACCAAGATGAGGCTGAAAGAGTAGCCCGGAGGGCCAGTATGTACCAGTTTGTCGATGACACTCTGTACAGAAGGAGGCCCAATGGTGTGAAATTGAAGTGCATATGCCGGGAAGAAGGGAAGGAACTGCTAGCTGAGATACACAAAGGCATGTGCGGCTCCCACATTGGATCAAGGGTGCTGGTTGGGAAAGCATTCCGGTAAGGATTCTATTGGCCCACAGCCCTCCAAGATGCGGTTGAGCTAGTCACCAAATGTGAAGCCTGTCAGTTCCATTCCAAGAAAATCCACCTGCCTGCCCAAGCTCTTCAGACAATCCCTTTATCATGGCCATTTTCGGTCTGGGGGCTCGATATCCTCGGCCCTTTCCCCCGAGTGATCGGGGGCTTTGAATTCTTGTTCGTTGCTATCGACAAGTTTACAAAGTGGCCGAAAGTTGCTACCGTGAGAAAGGTGACTGCCCAATCAGCTATTAAGTTCTTGAAAGATTTGGTGTGTCATTTTGGAATCCCGGCAAGGATCATTACTGATAACGGCACCCAATTCACGAGCCGCGCCTTCATGCAATATGTTCATGCCCTCGGAAGCAAGATCTCATTTGCTTCTGTCGCACATCCCAGAAGCAATGGGCAAGCTGAGAGGGCGAACGCTGAAGTGCTGCGAGGACTCAAAACAAGAACCTTTGATACGCTGCAGAAGCATGGCAGGCGGTGGATCGATGAGCTACCCGTAGTTCTATGGTCCCTCAGAACGACACCAAATCGAGCTACCAGGCAGACTCCTTTTTCCCTGGTCTATGGGGCAGAAGCAGTTATCCCCACAGAACTCATTTATGGGTCGCCTCGAGTGCTTGCCTACGACGAAGTAGCGCAAGATCAGCACCGGCGTGACGACGCTGTGCTACTCGAGGAGAACCGTCTCCGGGCTGCTATGCGTGCTGCACGCTATCAGCAAGCCCTGCGTCGCTATCATAGCCGCAGGGTTCATGCCCGGTGTTTTGAGGAAGGCGACCATGTCCTTAGGTGCGTTCAGTCCACCAAGGGTACAAACAAGTTGATGCCAAAGTGGGAAGGCCCTTACCGGGTAGTACGAGTCACCAGACCTGGCGCAGTCCGTCTAGAGACCGGAGATGGCATTAAATTGCAAAACTCATGGAATATTGAGCATCTCCACAAGTTCTACCCAAAAGGCGCGGCTGTCGGGCCCTGCCAGGAAGCCACCCCTTTGTACAGGCCTTGCCTCAGTTGCATGTAACCCCTTGTACAAAGCCAGGCTATGACCCTGAGCACCAGAGAAATAAACGAAGCGCTGGGGGGCCCCCGACCAAGTTGCATGCATGCATAAGCATTCCAAGAGCATTTGCATAAGCATTTCATGAGCATTTGCATATGCATATAGATAGGATCGCATCCTGCATCATTCTCATCTACATAAAGCTGCAGGTTCCTGCTGAGAACTCGGTTTCTGCAAGAAGGTGGGGAGATGAACCAACGCTGCGATCCCCGGCGAACCAAACAGATAAGTTCTACCTCTTGTCTATAAGTGTTCTGTAAGCTAAAACTTGTGCATAAGAAAACCCCGCCACTCTTCGAAACTTAGGTGCTCCCATCCCTGGCTCAAACGTTGCTTCGGCCTGGGTGGTCGTAGTGGCCTTTGATGAAAAGGAGTTGGCGGAGGGCTGGTCCCTCTATTTCTTGCCGGTAGGCTCAGTTCCCCGGCAACGAAGAAAGGGTACAGGCAGGATAGCCTGCCGGGGAAAACTCGTTTATTTAAAATAAAGAGGCATTTCACCTCTGCGTGGACATATACATGCACGAGTTCCCGGCAAGGTTCATCTTTTTCATTAATATGCTGGTCATACAAGTACAAACCTTACAGAACACAGACATGGACTCGAGAGGTTACATTATTTGAACTAAAATTTGGCAAGTACCGACAAGTTTAAGATTGAAAAAAGATAAGTGCCCCGTGATGCCCTTTCTTGTCCCTCTCCTCCTAGGCACAACAGTTGAAGGCGAGAAGGGCAAAAGAAGTGCCTGAGCAGAAGCCCGGCCCGTTCCCATCGGGCTCCAGGAGAGGTAGCCTGACGGGGACGGGGGAGCACCGGGGAACGCATCAATGGAGAGCACAACGGAGGCGACCTGCCAACCACCACCACCATGGCCAGCAGGACACGGCAGGGCTAACGGAACTGCAGTCCGAGAGGAAGCCTGCCGGGGTCCAGCTGGAAGACTGCTGGAGGAAGCCGGGTGGCACCATCCCCACCCCTGCATCCAACTCCCCGGCAAATCACCTTGCCGGGAAGTAGAGGCAGGTGCAGATGATGGTGCTGTCGCCGGATGAAGATGGTGCGGGCGACGCTCAGCCGGAGCCAGAGTCATCGCCCTCCCATGCGCTGCCGTCATCGTCGCCGTCACTGTCCTCCTCGTTGCTTTCGCTCGAGGAGGAGCTTTCGTCATCGGTCGAGCTCTCCGCGCAGCACCCTAAGCGAGCTCCTGAGCGCCCGAAGATCTTGACGGAGAGCAGGCCACTCTCCATTAATTTGAACTGGAGAACGTGCCCTTCCAAGTAGCCGTGGGCATGAGCAAAGGTCTTCCAACGACGGCGGAGGTACATCACATGAGGAGCAGGGAAGTCGACATCGACCCACATGCCACCGTTCCCACAGCCCCTCATGTGCAACCACAGAGCGCGTGGCTGTCCGAGCTCCATTTCCCGTGCAAATGGAGTAGGGAGGCGAAGATGGCCGCATGGGGGTTTGTACAGCCTGATGATGAACTCTCGAGGCTGGTCCCCGACGTGGCCATTCATTGGAGGGAGGACCGCCGGCGGGGGCGCGGCTAAGGCATCGCCCCGTCCCCCTCTTCCTCGAGCACCACGGCGACCTCGGCCTCGCCCCCTCCCTCCTCCTCTCGCGGTGGGCTTCTCTATCACGGGATTGGGAGGAGGAGGGATGTGCTGTCGAGTAGAAGCCCTCGTCGCCACCGCTGGAGTGCCGCCGCGCCCTCGTCCTCTCACCATTGCGAGAGGAGGAAGATTGCAAGAAGGGAGAAGAGGTGTGTGTGAAAATGCACTGCTCTTCCCCCTTTTTATAGAAGGATGGAGCGGGGGGGCTACCCTTTTGCGAAGGAAACGGCCGCCCCGTTCCCCCAATGCGGCCTCCTTGCACCTTCTGCGGCCCAAAGAATCAAGGCCAACCCTCTGCCCCAACCATCGACGCCTGGTTCTCAACCGTGGCACTCGTCCCCGTGCTCTCCGCATCCACCACCTACCACGACCAATGCATGCGGAACACATGGCAGGTGCGTGAGAGGCGGGGAGCGAGTGGGATGGCAGTTTCCGCCCCGTGATCGTGGGGCGTGGGCAATCCACGGGCCACAGTCCAAGTTTTCCGCAACGTTATGCACGACGAGCGGGAAAACCGGAAACTGGCCCAGAGTCGAGATTAATGAAGAAGCAAAGAAGACTCCAAGAGATCAGCCTCTTCAGCGCCCCTGCGTGCGCACTTATTAGGACCTACCCCAACGACGCCAGGCAGCGCGATCGGGGCAGGCCCGGGGGCTTCTGTCGGTGTAACAAACCCTGGGTCTGTTGCCCTGACTGTGCACAGGCACGAGAACAAGATTACAACTCCAAGGCCGTGTCAAGATACAAGAGACCAAGATCTTCGAAGAACCAGCAGGCAGATTAAGAAGTCCAAGACCAAGACAGAGAAGCGAGACACCACCAGGAGAAAAGCCTCCCTTGTCGGGCAGGCGAACCTGGCAAGGGCAAGGGCTCCACTGGAAGAAAGCATTCAAGACGTCCCGGCAAGGCCTGCCGGGACTCACGAGGGCAAAGACACCTCACCAAGCCATCTCACCACGACCCACATCGTTGATCAATGCGGTGTCAAGCCGCAAAGTGACTAAGTGGCAGCCATTCACCACATGGCGGCCTCTTTCTACAGGAAATACCCACAGATGACACCCGTCCTGCGACGTGTCAAGCAAGCAGGCATGGAGCTGGCAAGACGAGCCCAGCAAGGCTTGCCGGGCGAGCAACGATGTGACGTTGAGCGGTGCATTTAATGCACTCTGTCAGCCTGCAGAATTAGGTATGATAGCACTATTTGCTATATTATCAGTGCATAATGACTGTTTTTCCACTGTGGTGACCCCTTAACCTATAAAAGGAGGCCCATGGCAACCGTAGCAAGGGTTGGAAAGTTGAACACCCCCAAGCTCGTACGCGCGTAGTCGCTGCCTCCCCAGGGCGAGCCTGCCGGGCAAGGGTACTACGCTCCACCACCACTTTTGCACCATCAATCCACCAAAGCAGGAGTAGGGTTTTACGCCTTGTGGCTTCCTGACCCTGGGTAAAATTGCTCGTGTGATCTCTGCCGTGCTGCCCCACGTTCTTCTGCTCTTTGTGCAACGCGACATCCCCCCTGCCGAACCAGCAAGGGGCCCCTTGGCCCCATAGGTGGCCGTGGTTTCCCGCGACACAGAAAATAGAAGTAAGGACAGAAAGTGGTGCCTACTCAATTCATCGACTTCATACCTCTCAAAAATGATCCGTTAATAAGGTTGATCAAGTCTTATTAACAACCACTTTCAATTAGCATGAAACCGAAGAACTTTCATAAAACACTATGTTACCTCAACGGGAATATGAATGTCCCCCACAATAAGCATTTCATATTTCTTTTTGGCAATAGGTAGAGGTAGTTGAAAACTTCCAATAGTGATTGTCGGAGATTTTTCAATAACATTAATACCATTCACTTGGAATTGTTTCTTCGAAAAGTGCACCGTATTCTCATTACCATTGATATGAAAAGTGACCTTGCTTTTATTGCAATCAATAACAGCCCCTGAAGTATTCAAGAAGGGTCTACCAAGGATAATCGACATGTTGTCATCCTCGGGCATCTCAAGTATAACAAAGTCAGTTAAGATAGTAACATTTGCAACAACAACGGGCACATCCTCACAAATACCGATAGGTATGGCAGTTGATTTGTCAGCCATTTGCAAAGATATTTCAGTAGGTGTGAGTTTATTCAAATCAAGTCTTTTATATAAAGAGAAAGGCATAACACTAACACCAGCTCCTAAATCACATAAAGCAGTTTTCACATAGTTTTTTTTTGATAGAGCAAGGTATAGTTGGTATTCCCAGATCTCCAAGTTTTTTGGGTACACCATCCTTAAAAGAATAATTAGTAAGAATGGTGGAGATTTCAGCTTCCGGTATTTTTCTCTTATTAGTGATGATGTCTTTCATATACTTTGCATAAGGGGCCATCTTTAAAATATCAGTCAAGCGAGTACGCAAAAAGACTGGCCTAATCATTTTAGCAAAGCGTTCAAATTCTTCATCATCTTTCTTCTTAGTTGATTTAGGTGGAAAGGGCATGGGTTTTTGAACCCATGGTTCTCTTTCTTTACCATGTTTCCTAGCAACAAAGTCCCTTTTATCATATCTTTTATTCTTGGGTTGTGGGTTATCAAGATCAACAGCTGGTTCTATCTCAATATCATTATCTGGTTGTTTATCATTGTCTAGTTGAGTATCTTCATGAACATCATCATTATCTTTTTCATTATCACTAAGTGAATGTTCATTACCAGATTGAGTTTCAGCATCAGAGATAGAAACATCATTATCATTATCAGGAGGTTTTTCTATTTCAGGTTCACTAGAGGCATGCAAAGTCCTATCATTTTTCTTTTTCTTCTTCTTCTTAGAAGGACCAGGTGCATCAGTGTTAATTCTTTGAGAGTCTTGTTCAATTCTTTTAGGGTGTCCTACAGGATAAAGTGGTTCCTGAGTCATTTTACCTCGTCTAGTTGCTCCTCTAACAGCAAAGTCATTTATATTATTATTCATTTCATCTAGCAACTCTCTTTGAGATTTAGCAACTTGTTCTAGTTGAGTTTGAACCATAGAGGAATGTTTTCCTACGCCTCTAACATCATTGGTGATTCTAAATAACAAGTCACTCGAGCGAGCAATCATATCAGAATTATATTTCAATTGTTTCATAACATTGGCATTGAAGTGATCTTGTTTTCTAATATAATTGTCAAACTCATAAAGGCATTGACTAGGATGCATATTATAGGGATTGTCCTTTTCATCGAATTTCATTAAAGAATTTACCTCTACAACCTTGGGTGGTGGTATATCAAGCCCATGTATTTCTTCAATAGGAGGTAAATTTTTTACATCCTCAGCTTTAATACCTTTTTTCCTTCATAGATTTCTTTGCCTCTTGCATATCTTCGGGACTGAGATATAAGATGCCCCTCTTCTTCGGAGTATGTTTAGGCGGTGGTTCAGGAAGAGTCCAATCATCATAATTTTGCAATATATTATTCAGTAGTTCCTCAGCTTGTTCAACAGTTCGTTCCCTGAAAACACAACCAGCACAACTATCTAGGAAGTCCCTAGAAGCATCGGTTAGTCCATTATAGAAGATATCAAGTATTTCATTTTTCTTAAGAGGATGATCAGGCAAAGCATTTAGCAATTGGAGAAGCCTCCCCCAAGCTTGTGGGAGACTCTCTTCTTCAATTTGCACAAAGTTAAATATTTCCTGTAAGGCAGCTCGTTTCTTATAAGCAGGAAATATTTTTCAGAGAAGTAATAAATCATATCATGGGGACTACGCACACAACCAGGAGCAAGAGTATTATACCAAGTCTTCGCATCACCCTTTATTGAGACCGGAAATAATTTGAGAATATAGTAATAGCGAATTTTCTCATCATGAGCAAATAGGGTGGCTATATCATTTAATTTAGTGAGATGTGCGACAACAATTTCAGTTTCATAACCATGGAAAGGATCACATTCAACCAAAGTAATTAACTCTGGGTCGACAGAGAATTCATAATCCTTATCATCAACAAAGATAGGTGAAGTAGCAAGCTTAGGATCACATTTCATTCTAGCATTCAAAGATTTCTCTTTCAGTTTGCATAATAATTTCTTAAGATCATCTCCATCATTGCAAGCAAAAAAATCTCTAGTTGTCTCCTGATCCATAACATAACCTTCAGGTACCTTAGGCAATTCATATCTAGGAGAACTAGGTCTAATAGGTGTTTCAAGATTTTCAGTTTCAGGTACTTCATCAGTCTCATCAATTTCAGCATTCTCAAAAACTTTAGCTTTAGAAAGTTGTTCATCAAGAAAATGACCTAGTGGCACATCATCATCAAGCATGGTACTAGCATCATCATGAGTACCATTCATAGAAGTAGCATCATCAATAACTTGCGACATATCAGGATTACTAGCATGTGGTGGTGTTGCAAGTCTACTCAAAATAGATGATGAATCAAGTGCAGAGCTAGATGGCAGTTCCTTACCTCCCCTCGTCTTAGAGGGAAATATCTTAGTCTTGGTATCCTTCAGATTCTTCATAGTGATAAATTGATAATGATCCCAAGTGACTCAACAAATATAGCTATGCTCCCCGGCAACGGCGCCAGAAAAAGGTCTTGGTAACCCACAAGTATAGGGGATCACAACAGTTTTCGAGGGTAGAGTATTCAACCCAAATTTATTGATTCAACACAAGGGGAACCAAAGAATATTTGCAAGTATTAGCAGCTGAGTTGTCAATTCAACCACACCTGGAGATTAATTATCTGCAGCAATATGATTAGTAGCAAAGTAATATGATAGTTTTGATAGTAGTAGCGATAGCAATAGTAACGGTAACAATGATAGCAATGATTTTGTAGCAAGTATAACGGTAACAGCAGCAGTAGTAACTTAGCAAGAACAATATAAGAGAAATTCGTAGGCATTGGATCGGTGAATTCATTGGATGATATTCATCATATAACAGTCATAACCTAGGGCGATACAGCACTAGCTCCAGTTCATAAATATAATGTAGGCATGCATTCCGTAAATAGTCATACGTGCTTATGGAAAGAACTTGCATGACATCTTTTGTCCTACCCTCCCATGGCAGCGGGGTCCTATTGGAAACTAAGGGATATTAAGGCCTCCTTTTAATAGAGAACCGGAAGAAAGCATTAACACATAGTTAATACATGAACTCCTCAAACTACAGTCATCACCGGAAAATCCCGACTTCTGCCACTCTAGAGTTTACGGATCATAACACGTAATAGGTGAATATAACTTGCAAGATCGGATCTAGAACATAGATATAATGGTGATAACATAAACGGTTCAGATTTGAAATCATGGCACCCGGGCCCAAAGTGACAAGTATTAAGCATGGCAAAATCATATCAACATCAATCTCAGAACATAGTGGATACTAGGGATCAAGCCCTAACAAAACTAACTCGATTACATGATGAATCTCATCCAACTCCTCACCGACCAGTGAGCGTACGAAGGAATTACTCACTCCCGGTGGGAAGCATCATGGAATTGGCGATGGAGAAGGGTTGGTGATGACGAAGATCGAAGATCCCCCTCTCCGGAGCCCCAAACGGACTCCAGATCAGGCCTCCCGATGAAGAACAGGAGGCGGCGGCGGCTCCGTCTCGTGAAACGTGATAATTCTTCCTCCTTGATTTTTTTCTCCGAAAATAGGATTTTATATCGTTGGAATCAGGGTCTGCGGGGCCACCAGGTGGGGACAACCCACCTGGGTGCGGCAGGAGGGGGGCGCGCCGTGGTGGGTTGTGCTCACCCAGGGGCCCCCCTCCAGTGGTTCTTGGCTCCAGTATTTTTCTTTTATTCCATAAAAACTCTCCAAAAAGTTTCGTGCCATCCCGAGAACTTTTATTTCTGCACAAAAACAACACCATGGTAGTTCTGCTGAAAACAGCCTCAGTCCGGGTTAGTTTCATTCAAACCATGCAAATTAGAGTCCAAAACAAGAGGAAAAGCGTTAGGAAAAGTAGATAGGACGAAGATGTATCAAGAGCATTTCAAGAATGTTGTCGTGGCACCAATTTCACAAAACGCTGCCGTGGCACGAAAATTTCAGCACCTCCTCCTTGCGCCTAGTTAAGCTTCGTGTCTTCCATGTACACTTGCCACCATCACCTGTAACCTGTAGGTTCTCTCTACATCTATTACATTAAAGTGGCTTCCGTGGCTCCAGCCATCATGCCGTTACGTGCAGGCCACTTAACATTACAACATATAACCATCTCATACATAAACACGTTATCACGACGAAGGCTATACCACATCATATGCAAACCTGCAAAAACAAGTTAGACATCCTCTAACTGGTTTGGCAAATTTTAGTTACGTGGCTTCTAGGGTTTCCGGATAACACTAGCTACCTACGTACACCATCAAGGTGATAATTCTTGTTGCTAGATTAACTTCCGGGGTGTGTGAGGGAAAAGACTTAATTTAAAATCTCTAGAACCACACTAAACTTCGTCAAATACGCATGACCCCCTAGAAGATTGTTCATCCTCATCGCCAACTTGTGTACGCGACGGTTCTCTATTCTTGACTATGATGTGGCCCAAAGAACTGTTAGCAGATCATCGACAGCCAGAGTCGGTCGATTGTCAGAACTTTGTACAAAGCTACATCATGTCACCAATGAACTGAACCGAAGCAACACTCGAGGGAAGCATAGCAAGAACATCAAACCCTCAAATCCACATGTGATCTAGATCGAAACCTGCATCTACTCATAGAACCGCTCATGATGCCACTGTTGAGAAACGTAGTAGAAAACAAAAAAAATCACCCTACGATCACCCAGGAACAATATGAAGATGCATATGAAGTTTGGATCAACGACCGTTACCGACTTCAGAGTGCGGCAGAAGTAGACGAGTCAATGTAGATCATACTTGGAGTCCCTCATACCATAGATGAATCACCCCGCGAACCGCCCACAAACCATCCCTCAAACAGAAGACCGAAAGCACGGCCTCTCTACTTGGTTGCAAGCATACAGTCTTCATGATCCGGCAGTGCTTCGCCGTCCAGAGCTAACCGTCGCTGGAGAATTAGAGGGAGGAGATTAGAACCACACTAGACTTCTAATTATGAGGATTAGAGGATCTATGTCAAACTCTAATTGATCGACTAGGATCAACTAGAGCTAGAACTAGAGGAACTAGAGGAGGCTCCAAAAACTTGTGTCTAAAAGTGCCCAAAGCCTCTAGTATATATAGGTTGGAGGGAGGGGAGAGGGGGCACCACCAGGGGAAGGAAACCTTCCCCTACAACAGGGCAAGGAGGGGGAGAATCGTCCTCCAATTCGGCATCCCTTCCTTCTACATTTTTTTGAGTCGCCCTTCCTTCTACAAGGAGGAAGGGGCGCCTCCACCTATTTGTGCCCAAGTGGCCCAAGTAGTTCTCCACCACTTGGCCTTTTAAGGCCCATTGATATTAAATTAAATGCAAAAGCCTCCTAACAATTACTAGATCCTTTTATTACCAATTTAACATCACCAGAAACATTTTCCACCTATATATTATTTATCGGTAATACCCAGTATTGCCCGATAAACTCCGAAACCCGTCAAGTGACCCCGAAACGCTTTCGGTTCCTCTCGAAACTATATCAAATATTAATGAAACAATTCCACAAATAAATCCTCGATACTCCCGTCCCAGTAACACTCAGTAGTTCGTGATCACCTTAAGCTTGTGACCCTGTAGGTTCGGTAAATCATAGACATGAATGAAATCCCTTCGTTCAATGACCGATAGCGGAACCGTGGATGTCCATATCGATCCCTATGTATACACGAATGATATTCGAGTGAACCTTTGGTTATCATGTGATGTTCCTTTTTCCCCGTGATACTTTACAAAAACCGAGGTGAGATATGTCGGTATCCTCTTGAGTCATACACATGCTCACTATACTGGTCTCCTCGTTACCAGTTTTGATTCTTCTTTCTCGCTGACATATTCCGGCATCCCCGTGACATTGTCACCTGTGTTTGGCCAAATGATGATGGATGCTATCACACTGAGAGTACCTGAAGAATATCTCTCCATCATCGGAGGAGCAAATTCCACTCTCGAGCTATCGAGTGGACGCTAGCGGAACCGTGGACGTCCATATCGATCCTATGATTACATGAATGACATTCGAGTGAACCTTTGTTTATTATGTGATGTTCCCTTTGCTTCGTGATAGTTTACAAAACCTGAGGTGCATCAATATCCTCCTAATTCTTGCACAGGCTCAGTATACCATTGATCTCATTGCCGGTTTTGTTCTTCTTTCTCGTTGAAGTGTCCTGGCATCCCCATGACGTAGTCACCCGTGTCTAGCCAGACAATGATAGATGCCATCACACCGAGAGGGTCCTAAGAATATCTCTCCATCGTCAGAGGAGCAAATCCCACTCTCGAGCTATCCAGTCCCTTGTCAAACTTTCTGATGAACCCGTAAGTTGTCATTATGATCACCTAGTTACAAATGACGTTTGAGCAACCCAAAAGTGCATCGTACAATAAAAAGTGAATATGATACTCTCATGGTCTAAGGAACTAAAACACACGTTAACACTCCGTGTTATAACAATTGACTTATCACGATATTATCTCAAAGTATAACAAACATGTTTGGGTTGATTCAATATGATCATTCTTCTAACGTCATACTCTCAGTGTTGTGTTGTTTTAGGACTATCGTTACACTTAATGATATCCTAAGATCCGGAAAACGTGATCACCAACAACACTTGAGCTAGTCTTAGAGGCGAGACTAGGAATCTTATTTTACCGTTTATCATTCCGCGCGTGCATATGAGTTTTTCACTGAATCACATATTCCAGGGTCATAGCATTTATAGTATAGAATATAAACTCTTAATTATGAATAGAGAAATATAATAATACAATATTATTGCGTCTAGGGAATATTTCCAACATTTACCTCCTGTGACCATCGTGCACACATTTTGTCTTCCTTTCGTTTCTTGTTCTGTTGGTTCGTCTAAGGTGTATATCTTCTTCAAATGCAGCAGTGCACATACTGTATAATAGACGACGAGCTCGCCAACCGGTTGGAAGTTGGAAGCGAGCGGCTAGCGGTTCCTTTGGGTCATGAGCATGTCAAACTTGGATGATAGCTACCACTCCGATGAGGACAATTCACTGTGTGGCTTCCCGTGGGCTTCTTGAGAGGACGAAGAACGAGGGGTTCATCATGGCGACATTGATGGCTCAGGGCCTATTCAATTGATAGGGAATTGAACCCCTCCAATCCTCTCCAATTACCTAAGGAGGGGATGCAACCAAACAAGTCCTCAGGTGAGTGTTCTCAAGTTGAAGCTTGTTATGGCAAATTGCGGCACAAAGACATTGGCAGCTAAGGACCTATGCGATTTGCGCCGAGCCATTTAGCTATCCTGGCTTACTATATGCATAACAGTTTTAGGAAGGTTCCTACCATTATTTAACGGCTTTGGGGACCTTCTAGAAGGTTTTTTACGTTTCTCTGTTTTATTTTTCCTTTCTCTTTTTTTGGTTTTTGTTTTTCTTTCAAGAAATGTTTAATTTTCAAAAAACACTCATAAAACTTTCATGTTTTCGAATTTTTTATGTTTTTTTAAAATCATGATTTTCATAAATTATTTTAAATATCACTTTTTATAAATAAATAAAATTCACAAACCTTTTAAAATTTGTTCATGTTTTCCCCAAAAATATTTCTAGTTTTTAACTAAAAACAATAAAAAATGCTTGAAAAGAAAAACACTAGAAAGCTAAATTGTGAAAAAAATCTTGTTGCCAAGTACGCTCGACCCAATAAGAACAAAGACAAAAACAAAACGAACTTTTTTTAATCTTCAAGGAGATACTTGGGCTGGCCCACTAGTGCCGACGGAATTACGTCCTCCACTTGAGACCTCCTAGGGAAGTCGGACTGGGCCAACCCATTAGCAAGTGTAGCGCGCGGCATTTTGGTGAAGTTTTTTTTTTTTGCTGTAGATCTTTTTTATACTTTGGTGAATTGGGTTTTTTTTCGAACATCTTTTGCAATTACTGAAAGTAATTTGCAAACACAAATATTTTTACATTTGTGAACCAAATTGAAACAAAGAACATTTTCTAAATTCTGAACAAGTTTAACAAAACATGAATGTTTTCTAAAATTCCCCATTTTTTTAAAAAGGAAATATTTTGAACATTTTCTGAAAATCCTAAAAAAAATGAAAATCTTGAGCACTTTTGAATTACTAAACAAAATTTGAAAAATCAAACATTTACTGAGTTGTGAACAATTTTCTGACAATGGGATTGTTTAAATTTCCAAACATTTTTAAAAAGCACAAACATTTTTGAAAATTTCAAACAAATATTTTAAGTCCCAAACATTTTTGAAAAGTAAACCTAAAAAATTACCTAGAAAAAACATAAACAAAAAAGAAATAAATGAAAAACTAAAAACTATGCAGCCAGAAAAACTAAAACCGGTTCAGAAACCTTGCAGAAGGATCTCAAAACTAGAGTGACAAACCTCTTTGTAGTTGTAGAATAGGCTGGACCATTTGCTTGCTCGATGCTCTTGTCTTTGTGTGAAGTGTCGATAATTCGACAGAGTGAGCACGCCGGGAGGTCCTATATGATGACTTTAGCGCCTGATCTGCTCCGAGGCGGTCGCGCGAAGGTCCCTAGGCCTGGCCCAACAGAGACTGGCCCCTCGCGATCCCTCAGTCGGGACGCAGTCGCTTCGTCGGGCTGTGGTTAAATGGTCGATGGTTGACCAATCAACCATTCACTTTTAAATAAAATGCAAGGACAAACCAAAAGTCCTAAAAAATCATGAATTCAAAAAAGTTCACGAATTTGAAAGAAAGTTTGCAAAATCAAAAAGCTCAAAAAATTTCAATTTTTTTCAATTTTGGGGAAAAAATCTCGAGTTTCGAAAAAGTTTGTAGATTTTCAAAGGTTCACGGATATCAAAAAAGTTCATTGATATTGAAAAATAAGTCCATGGATTTTGAAAAAAAAGTTCATCAAAATTAAAAGAAAATCATAGTTTTGATAAAATCATAAATTTGAAAAGGTTCATTGATATGTTTAAAAAAAGTTCATCAATTTTGAAAAAAATCCACAAACTTGAGAAAAGTTCATCAAATATTAAGAAACATTCATCAAATTTGCAAAAAAGTTCATCAATTTTGGAAAGCAATTCCCAAATTTGAAAAAAATATCATCAATTTTGAAAAAAATGATCATCAATATTGAAAAAAGTTCATGAATTTCATGAAAAGTAAAGAAAAGAAAAAATAAAAAGAATGCAGAAAACAAATAAGAAAGAAAGAAAACACCAAATTAAACCAGTCCAAAAAAAGCAAATCGAGAAAAAGAAGAAATAAATCGGCTTGGAGCTGAAGAAGGAATAAAAGGACAACCGAGTTAAGTGGGCATAAGTGTTCAGATGTCGTAGTGGTCAGTCGGGTTCTCTCTGAAAGAAAGATCGCGGGTTCGAATCCCTCGCCCGGACCAAATTTAGCAGAAAAAATGGGCCGCCCATGCAACATCGATAGAGGTGGGAGGGTGTGCACCCATTTACGCCGATCCCTTTAACCTGCGCAACAAGCGTCGTATAGGAAATGCCAAACAGGCGATACATAGCCGCTCCACCACTGAACCACTACAGTTGGCATTAATTAGCATGTTAGCTCGCTCATGTAGAGGGGGAAGGTCGACGCAAACGAGCCTTAAATAGGGGCGCGACTATGCCTCGCTTCAAGCGAGACAGAGCTTTGGCTCGCTTTAGGCGTCTCCCTAAATGAGCCGGTCCAGCGCGCGGGAGTGCCATAAATGTTTTTTAGGTATTTCTTTACTTTTTTGTTTGATCTTTTTTTTTCTTTTGTTTTTTTATTTCTGCTTACACTTCCAAATTTTCTAAATTTATATTATAAAAAACACTTACATAACATTCAAAAAAAATTAACCAAGCATCTGAAAAATGTTAAATGTGTATAGAGAAAATATCTCTGATGTATACAAAAAATATACAATGTGTATGAAAAACTTGATCATGTATCTAAAAATGTTAATCTATTATCTGCAAAATATTAATCAAGCATTTGAAGAGTGTTAAGTGTGTATAAAAAAATGTTTGTCATATATACCAAAAGTTCAATGTGTATGAAAAAAGTTGATCATGTATTTAACAAATGTTAAATAGGTATAAAAAATATTCCTGATGTATACGAAAAATTCATAACTTGCATAAAGAAATTGAACATAAAAACATAAATTCAAAAATATGTTGAATGTGTATCAAAAAAATTTAATCATATATTTCAAAATGCTAAACGTGTATAAAAACATTCCTGGTATATACCAAAAATGTACAATGTGTATGACAAAGTAGTGATCAAACACAAAAATTTGAACGTCACCAGCGATAAAAATGCTTTAGTGAGCGGAAGCTATACTCGCTACAAGCCAGATATAGCCTTCGTTTTTAAATAGAACCTACCCCTCAGTAAGTTGTGCCAGACATTGAATTCATTCACACTCTTTGAAGAGCAATTTTAGACTACTAAAGGTTATAAGGATTTTCCGTATTTGCTAATGTGGAGTATTGGGATTGGAAACAGGGTGAGGAAGACCCCCCCAGTGAAATTCAGGAGGGGTGTAGTTAGTTAGTTTGAAAAGTTAAGTAACCTTTTGTAGGTGTAGTATTATCACGCTTTGAATATGGGTTCGGCCGCTTTCTCTTTTCTACTCCCTCTGTCCGGGTTTATTGGTCTCCTTTGTATTTTGTGCCAAATTTTAACCATAGATTTAACTAACCAAATGTTAATGCATGTCACAAAAAATTATGTTGTTAGATCTGTATTTCAATGTACTTTCCAATGATATTATTTTTGTTACATATAACTTACATTTTGTTAGTCAAAATTTCGGTCAAAATTTGGCACAAAATATAATGATGACCAATAAATCAGGACGGAGAGGTGGTAACTCCGACAGACAGCTTTGCGGCCGCAATATGTGCAGCAACTCCACATGTTCTTCTGTCGATTCTCAAAAAAGAAAAAAGAAAAAAATCTTCTTCTGTCTATGTTTGTCTACAAGGAAAAGAATAATCACTACTCATCTATCAAGCGAAGGTACCACATGTCGGCAGCAGGAGGTACCTTATTACCGGTAGTTAATTAAGTAGAGCACGTACCAATCAAGCTCGACCTTTGAAGTGGATGGTTCTTTCCAACAAGCATGAAACAAACATCTGGCCCAGCTAGCAAGCTAGTAGGCACCACCTGAGCTGATCGTGAAATCACGTCGGCCATGGGAGAGATTGCTCAACTCTTTATTCCACAACAAAAGTGTGCCCTAGTACTCTTGCAGATATTTACTTTCCAGGCTTGCTGAACTCTATATTCAGCAACAAAAGTGCACTTTCTTCATCACAAGCACTCCATTAATCATCCTGTCCCCCGGGTAGATTTTTCCACTCACTTTCTGATGGGATTCTAATCCAATGAAAATCTATCAATAGATCTCGGGCACTCATGGTTAAAATCCTTGATCAGGACTCAGGAGCTAGCTAGTGGTTCAGTCCAGCGATTGAGGCAATTGTGCGTCATCCTATTCGTGGAGGTGTCATTGTTGGAGCACCTATCATAGTATCTAAGGTTATCATCATTGATGGTTATTGCTGTTGTTTGTTGCAGTTGGTCACTTCTTTCCTCTCCCTTTTGTAAGAATTTAGTTGTGCGTATCCTCGATGTTAGCTCGTGAGTCGTGTTGTTGCAGAGGCATGATGTAATTGATATCTTCTCGATATTAATATATGGGATCATTTATCAAAAAGAAATGGAGTGATCGCTCCAGCTTGCTGGAGCTTCAGTCCACAACCAACTAAATTTTTCTGTTTAAAAAATCTCTGACAGACAACCACAATTTGAGACCAAAAGTAATCAATTTAATATGAGTTGATCAAAATCTCTGGCATTCATATAGTAGTTCCATTTCTTCCTCTCTCTACGTTTGAGATCGATTTAAGAAAACAGAAATCACCGCCCTAACATCTTTCTACCTATCACATGTCGGCAAGATGAGCTAGGAGTAACTTAAGAATTAAGTGCTATAGTCGATATTGATGAATCGCTAGAAGCTATCACGCACTTTGCCGCACCATTCTGGGTGGTCTTATCATGGCTAGCCACTAGTTGTGGGCTTTAGTTATTACTGGGCTTGGTGTTTTTTCTTGCAATGGTGCTGTCCTTCGCTTTTGTTGGAGGCATAATTTAGATGTGACGGGAAAATACAGTGTTAGTTACATATGACATGTGTGCTAGCGGAAATTCAAACACACACAAGGTCGACCACAGAGGCAAATGACTATGCTCCCAGCAGGTAACAAAGTACTGGCGTCACGTGAGATGCAAAGGGACATATATACACGTCACTCATACCTACACTTGGGCCCGACAACCATTCACAAATGGGCCACCCACTTACAATCGGGCCCCAATGCAAGCTGTGTCCTAGCCTCGATGCACCACAAGCTTCCCTTTCCACGGAGCCTAGTTGTTGTAGTGACATGTGATAATGTGAATAAAAGTAGTAGTTGTAGTGATATATGCATAGCGGATTTTGATGTCCAAACAGGACATCTTGCAAGCTTATTTCCAATATGAAACATATAGCCTAGGTAGCAGGGGCGGCGCTGGGTGTATGCCTCTGTATTCCCGTGAATACCCAAGATTTAGATGGGAAAAAAAAATTATATACATGTCAGCTCACATACTAGCACAGGAAGTAGGCCCAGGCGCCCAGCCCATGTAATTTTCTCCGCCTCATGTCCTCGTCTCGTTCCCGTCCAGCACCCTGCCCAGCAGACAGCAGTCAACCGCATCGCGCATCCATTCCATCGCACTCGCACTCCTCGCATCGTTCTTCAGATCCCAGACTCCTCAGCGCCGCCGGAGCCAGCCGATGTCAGCCGGGAAGGGCGACCCGGGCGGCGGCGCCCGGCCGGCCGGCCCCCCGCTCGCCCCTCCTCTTTGGCTCGGGGAACCATGGCGGCGGTGGCCAGTCCACTGGCGGCGGCGCCCCGCCCCTCGCGCCGGCGGCGCCCGGCCGCCCGGCCCCCCGCCCGCAGTTTGGCTCGGAGGGGGCAGTAGCAGCTCGGCCCACCCCCCCCCCCCCCCCCCCCCCCCCGCGGCACAGAAACAGAAGGTGTGCCGTGCGCCCCTGCCCTGCCCGGCTGCCCCCAATTTGAGCAGATGAATTGAGATGTCCCCAATTTATGTTCTCCTTGAGAATTGAGATGTCCCTAATTTATGTTCTCCTTGTTTTCCTAATGTAGATGAAGAAGGGTGGAATTGTTGGCAGTAGCATATTTACAATGTGGGAAAAGGCTTCAAAGGCAAGGCTAGTGTTGTTTTGTTCATATATTGCTAGTGTTATGTTGTTTGGTTCATATACCACATTTATAGCAAAAAAAAAAATTGGATGAATACCCAGCCTTCATTTCCTGGCGCCGCCACTGCTAGGTAGCTAGCGGGCACCTGAACTGAACTCTTAGATTTCAAGAGAACACACGCGCGCATGTGATCGAGCTTAATAGGTATGCATCGTGTGGATGGTGCATGCATGCAGAAGTTCGATATGTTAGCTAGTTTTTTTTTAACACAGTATAGACGCAAGTGCTCATAGGCACCTCGTCGTCAACAGGAACATCTTCTCCCACTGAATGCGCATCGCCGAAAATCCTGAAATAAATCCAGGAATAAATGCGAGCACCAGGATTTGAACCCTGGTGGGCTGGGGATACCACAGTCTCTCTAACTATCCAACCATAGGTTGGTTCGCATGGGTTAGCTAGTTATTATAGTAGTAAAAACAAAAGTTGTAGTTGCATGCATGTAGAAGGAAAGGAAGGGAGGGGAAATATACCCAAGAGCCTCTTTAGCATATCCCCTAAAATCACCCGAAACTGGTTTTACGGGTTGCAAATTCATCAGGCGGAACAGATACGCAATATGGCATTGGATAATTCAAAAAACTACTTGCGAGAATTTGTTTAGTGAGATCACGCGACAGTTCATCAAACGTAGTTCACAAACGGAGACGGACAACAAATCGAGTTCATACAAATTACAAACCAAACCCTAGATAAATGAAACCCTAAACCCTAGGCTTCATGGATCGAATTCGTTGCGATGTGGGGTGTCCTCGATATTAAGGTAGAACTGCACGGCAGAGGTGCGCTACACCCATGCGAGCATGTGCTCCTCCCGGGCTTCCTCCCAGCGGCGCTTAGCATCCGGGTAGCCGGTTGTCGCCGCCTTCTTGCCCTCCAGAAGGGCCGCCATGGTCTCACGGGTCCGCACTACATGTGGTGTGATGTGATTGTCGACCACATCCCAACCGCCATGCATCCCCCCCCCCCCCACACACACACACTACTCTGGGAGAGGCGCCCACGGTTCCGTGCCTGCTTGGACCCCGCCGCCTTGCGCTCGTCGTCCTCGTCGCTCCACGACACGATGTTTCTCAAGCTTCTGGCCTCCGCGTCGTGCGCATGAGGCTGTGGCGGCGACGGGTGGCGGGCGCGTGTGCTCGGAGGCACAGCCCCACGACTCCCACCCGCCCCGATGTGGCCCCCATGGCCAGGGCCGGATCCGAAGGCCATCGATCCGTCGGACTTTGAGAAAATGGTGTGGAGAGGAGCGAGGGGATCGGGAAGGCTAACCCTATATGGCCCCTTGGTACCGTTTATATAGTGGATGAGGGGGGTGCTTATCCGGTGCGCCGGATATTATTATTCGCGTCAGGCCGATATGTGGTGGTTGTTCAGGCCAAAAAAACTCCCAAAACCGCATTTCAGCCAAAAATTTCTGGGCTGGGAGCTTTTTAAGGGATCTACTAAAGATGCTCTAAGTTAGATAGCTAATGAGGTTTGCTAGCCTGGAAAGAAGAAGAAAGGTGGGCATGGAGCATTGAATTTGGTTAATTTGTTAGGGCATCATCGCATAGCATGGACAAAATTATGAGCTTCTCCATTTTTTGCCGGGTAAAAGGAGTTTTATTTTAATATCATAGATATACCGTCAAGAGGCAAAAAATTCTCAATACATGGTGGTCTTGGTGCAACCAAAACGCTGTGGTGAACTCTTCTTTTCTTCGAAAAGGACCAAATCTACTATAAAGATTCGTCGGAAGTACAAAGCATCTCAAACATAATAAAAATCTTATCAAAATTCTAGAAGCACCGAATGACCACTATTACCGTCAGAACGAGCCGCTGGCTATTTTGATCCCTACTAATTTTCTACTCCCTCCGTTCCTAAATATAAGTCTTTTTAGAGATTGAGGAATCTCTAAGAAGACTTAGGCCTCCTTTGGTTCGTAGGAATCTCATAGGATTTCTATAGGATAGGATTTGCATAGAAAATTTTCCTTTGAAGCCTTTGGTTTGTAGGAATGAATTCCTATTCCTATGTAGGATAGAAATTAATCCTTCACATTTTGAAGAAAAAAAACATTAGCTAAAACTCAATGGAAAAATTCCTATCCTATGCATCAAATGGCATGTCATTCTCTATAGGAATTAATATGCATGTCATCTCATTTTCTATGATTTTTCTATTCATATAACATTCCCATCTTATATTTAAAAATGAAGTATGAAATAAACTTCCTATCAACCATCAAGTTCTAATCTCAGTAATAGGATGATCGTACGCCAAAGGGCCTCCCAGGAGTCCGACTGAACAATGATGGGGAGGTTCTCTGTTAGCCTCCCTATCTCAGCCTCCCTCTCTCGTGACGAAAGATGATGTGTCGCTGCACACGAGCTGCATCCTTTATCTCGGCAATGATGTGACTAAACACATCCTTGTAGTTTCCAACTTTCCATGTATGCTCAGTTGGCACCTAGTGTACAATAAAGTAAAGTGGTGTAGTGTATGGGCCGGTGTAGTTGGATGGAAAAGGGGAAATATATGCCCAGCTACTACCTAGCTATATGGCCGGGTTGATAAAAGTTCTTTGTTTCTTTCTTTCTGATACAGATTGGGGCAATGGAGGGGAAAGGCTACAAGCTTAGCTGTCTAGTGTAGTCGATCGATCGCGTGGATCCCAAACCAAACAGACAAATTAGCGAATACCTAGGAAATAGTTGCCCAAATACCGAAAATTGTTTTTGGCCATGGAGGCCATCTTTAAAAAAAAAAATCAATTTTCATCAAAATTATTTTTACGTTTCAAAAAAAATTCTGAAAAAACTGCGACATGCGCGGACTGCCATCAATAAATAAGGCCATCGTTTCTCCCCTGCCCAAGAAGATGGGGGCGGCGGAATTGAAGGACTATAGGCCGGTGAGCCTCATCCATTGCGCAATCAAGATCTTCGAGAAGGTGTTGGCAACTCGATTAGCGGCGGAGCTACCACATCTAGTGGGGAACCACCAAAGTTCGTTTGTGGGCGGGCGGTCTCTCCACGACAACTTCATGCTTGTGCAGTGCACGACACGCCGTCTACATGCACTGAGGGAGCCCATGGTGCTTTTGAAGCTCGACATATCCAAGGCGTTTGACATCATCCAGTGGCCATTTCTTCTTGAGGTGTTGGAGCACATGGGATTTGGACCGCGGTGGAGAGCTTGGATCTGTGGCATCCTGTCAACATCGACCACGAGGATTACGGTGAATGGAATACCCGGGGAAATGATCTTTAACTGCTGCGGACTACGCCAGGGGGACCCGATCTCCCCAATGTTGTTCATCTTATGCATGGAGACTCTCCACTGACTGTTTCAGAAGGCTACAATGGCAGGCATCCTCACACCCCTGGCACGCTCGGGGCTGCAGCAACGGCTCTCAATGTTTGCAGACGACGTCACTATCTTCATCAAGCCCGAGCGGCGAGACTTGGTCAAATGCGAGTCATCCTTCGCATCTTTGGGCAGGCCTCGGAACTGCATGTTAATATGGCAAAGAGTGCGGCGCTTCCAATCCGCTGCTCCCAGGAAGAGATGGCACGGGTCTGCGACACCCTTGGCTGCTCGAACTCTGCATTCCCGTGCAAATATTTGGGCCTCCCATTATCCCTCAGGAAACTCACAGCGGCGCAACTACGGGGCCTTGTCGACCAGCTGGCTGCACGCCTCCCCCATTGGAAGGCGGTGACCCTCCCGAAGAGCAGCCGGGCGCTGCTGGTACATTCGGTCCTTTGTGCGATAACGGTCCACTCCATGTTGGCGCTAGAGCTACCACCGAAGACCATCTCCGCCATGATCAAGATCTGTTGAGGATTCCTTTGGGCCGGGAAGGCGGAGGCGAGAGGGGGCCATTGCCAAGTGGCCTGGGATCGGGTGTGTGCACCCAAGTGGGCCGGCGGCCTAGGCATCCCGGACTTAAAGTGGACAAATGTGGCCCTACAGGCCAGGTGGCTATGGTTGCAAAGGGTTGATCTGAATAGATCCTGGTCGGAGTTCACGTTCTCCGTACCGAAGGAGTCCAGGCACCTTTTCCAAGCGGCGGCTAGAGCAAGTGTTGGTGATGGTCGAGACACGCTGTTCTGGGAGGATCGTTGGCTCAATGGCTATCGTATGCAGGAGCTAGCACCGTGGGCGTACGACATGGTCCCAGCGCGGACGAGGAGATCGAGGACTGTTTTTTAGGCCATCGCGCAGGGTGGATGGGCTAGAGACATCGGGCCTATCGTCGACACGGACAGCCTTGCGGAGTACATGAGCGTCTGGCCTTCTGTAGCGGCGGTACAGCTTCATGAAGGAGCCGCAGATACTATCACGTAGTCATGGGAGAAAAGATGGCACGTTCTCGGCCAGATCTGCTTATGCGGCCAAGTTTGCAGGACGGCGATGGGCGGTACAGCTTCAAGAAGGAGCCGCAGATACTATCACGTAGTCATGGGAGAAAAGATGGCACGTTCTCGGCCAGATCTGCTTATGCGGCCAAGTTTGCAGGACGGCAGGTATCACCCACCACGGCATTTACATGGAGCTCAAGGACACCGCTGCGTTGCAGATTCTTCGCATGGCTTGCGATCATGGACAGGTGTTGGACCTTGGACAGGCTGGCGAGACGAGGGCTGCCACACCAGGATGCATGCCCTTTTTGCGACCAGCATGACGAGACGATCGGCCATTTGCTCATCGAGTGTGTGCTGCCGCGGGACGTTTGGGCCCGGGTGTTCACGGCATTGGGAATCCCACATGGCGTGCCGAGTGCGGGTGAGACACTACAGGAATGGTGCACCAGACTGAGCGCATGTGGGCAGCATGCGAAGATGATACGCGCCATTTGCCTTCTTGCCATGTGGGAGTTGTGGAAGCACAGGAACGCCATCGTCTTCGATGGGGTGTCAGTCTGTCTCGCACGACTTCTGGACCGGATTGCGAGCGAATGCAAGGTATGGATGCAGGCGGGTGTACTGCGAGGGGAGTTGGCTGCTGCATTCACGGCGGCGCAGGAGTGGGCGAATGGCGAGTAGTAAGATTAGCTCATAAGTGGACGGCCGCGGAACGCCTTGTAACACGCGTTGTAACATAACTGTGGAGAGCTCTTCCCCCTTTCTTCTTTAGTATATGATACGCACACTCGTGCGTATTCGAGAAAAAAAAAACAGATATACATGGAGGCATAATCCACGTATGCGTAAATTTTCATGATGCGATACGTTGAAATGAGAGCTGTGCAGAAGGAAAAAACAAATCCATGGCTTTTCAGCACATGATATTGTTCATCCCCAGAGTCCACGATTTTTCTTTTGTACAGGTCGCAATTCAAGATAGTTTATCTTAAATTTTTACACACATATACATTTCATCCTCATATACATGCTTATTTTTTCAGATTTTTTTGAAACCGAAAAGTTTGAATTTTTAATTTTTCAAAATTTTCTGCCTCCATGGAGCCCGGTCGACAAAACACCCTACTTCCCAAAAAGACACTTTCTCCCCTACCCTTACACCGCCGGTCGAACCATCGGCTCTCATTACCCGTGGCTAGTGGGCGATCACTGTCACGCACCGTCTCACCGCCCCGCTAAGATGAGGTGCCTCCAGTCGTCCCCCCAAAGCTCCCCATCTCCAGTCCCAGCGACCACACCCCCGTCTGCACCCGCGCTGTTAATCAGCGGCGATCTTAGAGCATCTCTAGCGGATCCCCTAAAACACCCCTGGCCCAAAAAATTCTGAACGATATATGGTTTTAGGCGCTTTTTGGCCTAAAGAACCACTGCATATCGACTCAGTCTGAATAAAAATATCCGACGCACCGGATAAGCACCCCATCGCCCCCTATATGAATGGTGCCAGGGGCATATAGGGTTAGCCTCCCTGATCCCCTCCACCGCGTTTTGTCTCCTCCACCGCCAGGCATAGCCAAGTTCACTGAGTAATTTCTCGCTCCTCCCCACACCATTTTCTCAAAGTTCGGCAGATCGATGGCCTTCAGATCCGACCACGGCCGTGGGGGCCACATCGGGGCAGGTAGGAGCCGTGGGGGTGCGCCTCCGAGCAAGCCCACCCGCCACCCGTTCCCGCGGCAGCCTCGTGCGCACGACGCAGAGGCGGGAAGCTCGATCAATGCCGTGCCGTGGAGCGACGAGGACGACGAGCGCAAGGCGGCGCGGGACTGTGGCAGCCTCTCCCGAAGCAGCAACGGGGGCCGCGGCGGCTGGGATGTGCTCACCAAGCACATCACGTCCGCACGTAGTGCAGACCCGCGAGACCATGGCGGCCCTTCTGGAGGCCAATAAGGCGGCGGCGACCGGCGACCCGAATGCTAAGCGCTACTAGGAGGAAGCCCAGGAAGAGCACATCCTCGCATGGGCGCATCACACCTCCGCCGTGCAGTTCTCCCTCAACATCGAGGACACCCCGCATCGCAACGAGTTCGATCCATAAAGCCTAGGGTTTAGGGTTTCATTTATCTAGGGTTTGGTTTGTAATTTGCATGAAGTCTGTTTCTGGTTCGTCTTCGTTTGTGAACTGTGTTTGATATAAACTGTCGCCTGATCTCGCGCGAAGTAGTTTTCCAAATTATCCAGTATCTGTTGGAAATATGGCCTAGAGGCAATAATAAAGTGGTTATTATTATATTTCCTTGTTCGTGATAATTGTCTATTGTTCATGCTATAATTGTGTTATCCGGAAATCGTAATACATGTGTGAATACATAGACCACAACATGCCCCTAGTGAGCCTCTAGTTGACTAGCTCGTTGATCAATAGATGGTTACGGTTTCCTGACCATGGATATTGGATGTCGTTAATAACGGGATCACTTCATTAGGAGAATGATGTGATGGACAAGACCCAATCCTAAGCATAGCACAAGATCGTGTAGTTCGTCTGCTAAAGCTTTTCTAATGTCAAGTGTCATTTCCTTAGACCATGAGATTGTACAACTCCCGGATACCGTAGGAATGCTTTGGGTGTGCCAAATGTCACAACGTAACTGGGTGGCTATAAAGGCACACTACGGGTATCTCCGAAAGTGTCTGTTGGGTTGGCACGAATCGAGACTGGGATTTGTCACTCCGTGTGACGAAGAGGTATCTCTGGGCCCACTCGGTAGGACATCATCATAATGAGCTCAATGTGACCAAGGAGTTGATCACGGGATAATGTGTTACGAACGAGTAAAGAGACTTGCCGGTAACAAGATTGAACAAGGTATAGGGATACCGACGATCGAATCTCAGGCAAGTATCATACCGGTAGACAAAGGGAATTGTGTACGGGATTGATTGAATCCCCGACATCGTGGTTCATCCGATGAGATCATCATGGAACATGTGGGAGCCAACATGGGTATCCAGATCCCGCTGTTGGTTATTGGCCGGAGAGATATCTCGGTCATGTCTACATGGTTCCCGAACCCGTAGGGTCTACACACTTAAGGTTCGATGACGCTAGAGTTGTTATGGGAAATAGTATGTGGTTACTGAATGTTGTTCGGAGTCCCGGATGAGATCCCGGACGTCACGAGGAGTTCCGGAATGGTCCGGAGGTGAAGATTTATATATGGGAAGTCATCATACGGTCACCGGAAGTATTCGGGGGTTTGCCGGTATTGTACCGGGACCACCGAAGGGGTTCCGGGGGTCCACCGGGAGGGTCCACCTGCCCCGGAGGGCCCTATGGGCTGTATGTGGAAGGGAACCAGCCCCTAAGTGGGCTGGGCGCCATCCCCCTTAGGGCCCATGCGCCTAGGGTTGGGGGGGGAACCCTAAAGGGGGCGCCCCCCTTGGCTTGGGGGACAAGCCCCCTCTCCTTGGCCGCCCCCCCCCCCCCCCCCCCCCCTCTAGATCTCATCTTAGAGGGGCCGGCCCCCTTCCCCCTTCGCCCTATGAATAGAGGGGAGGAGGGAGGGCAGCAGCACCTAATCACAATGCGGCAGCCCTCCCCCTCTCCAACACCCCCTCCTCCTCCGTTGAGCTTGGCGAAGCCCTGCTGGAGAACTGCAAGCTCCACCACCACGCCGTCGTGCTGCCGGAGTTGTCTTCCCCAACCTCTCCCTCCTCCTTGCTGGATCAAGGCACGGGAGACGTCACCGGACTGCACGTGTGTTGAACACGGAGGCGCCGTTGTTCGGCGCTTAGATCGGAATCGACCGCGATCTGAATCGCTGCGTGTACGACTCCTTCAACCGCGTTCTTGCAACGCTTCCGTATCGCGATCTTCAAGGGTATGAAGATGCACTCCCCTCTCTCTCGTTGCTAGTCTCTCCATAGATTGATCTTGGTGATGCGTAATTTTTTTTTAATTTCTACACCGATCCCCAACAGTGGTATCAGAGCTAGGTCTATGCGTAGTTTCTATGCACGAGTAGAACACAAGTTGTTGTGGGCGTCGATTTTGTCAATTTACTTGCCGTTACTAGTCTTATCTTGATTCGGCGCCATCGTGGGATGAAGCGGCCCGGACCGACCTTACACATACGCTTACGTGAGACAGGTTCCACCGACTGACATGCACTAGTTGCATAAGGTGGCTAGCGGGTGTCTGTCTCTCCCACTTTAGTCGGATCGGATTCGATAAAAAGGGTCCTTATGAAGGGTTAATAGAAATTGGCATATCACGTTGTGGTTTTGGCATAGGTAAGAAACGTTCTTGCTAGAAACCTATAGCAGCCACGTAAAAATTTGCAACAACAATTAGAGGACGTCTAACTTGTTCTTGCAGCATATGCCGTGTGATGTGATATGGCCAAAAGGATGTGATGAATGATATATGTGATGTATGAGATTGATCATGTTCTTGTAATAGGAATCACGACTTGCATGTCGATGATTATGACAACCCGCAGGAGCCATAGGAGTTGTCTTAATTTATTGTATGACCTGCGTGTCAATGAAAACGCCATGTAATTACTTTACTTTATTGCTAACCGTTAGCCATAGTAGTAGAAGTAATAGTTGGCGAGACAACTTCATGAAGACACGATGATGGAGATCATGATGATGGAGATCATGGTGTCATGCCGGTGACGATGATGATCATGGCGCCCCGAAGATGGAGATCAAAAGGAGCAAAATGATATTGGCCATATCATGTCACTATTTGATTGCATGTGATGTTTATCACTTTTTTTTACATCTTATTTGCTTAGAACGACGGTAGCATAAATAAGATGATCCCTCGCTAAAATTTCAAGAAAGTGTTTCCCCTAACTGCGCACCGTTGCGAAGGTTCGTTGTTTCGAAGCACCACGTGATGATCGGGTGTGATAGATTCTAACGTTCGAATACAACGGGTGTAAGCCAGATTTACACATGCAAAACACTTAGGTTGACTTGACGAGCCTAGCATGTACAAACATGGCCTCGGAACACGGAAGACCGAAAGGTCGAACATGAGTCGTATAGAAGATACGATCAACATAGAGATGTTCACCGTTAATGACTAGTCCGTCTCACGTGATGATCGGACACGGCCTAGTCGATTCGGATCATGTGTCACTTAGATGACTAGAGGGATGTCTATCTGAGTGGGAGTTCATTGAATAATTTGATTAGATGAACTTAATTATCATGAACTTAGTCTAAAATCTTTACAATATGTCTTGTAGATCAAATGGCCCATGCTAATGTTGCCCTCAACTTCAACGCGTTCCTAGAGAAAACCAAGCTAAAAGACGATGGTAGCAACTATACGGACTGGGTCCGTAACTTGAGGATCATCCTCATAGCTGCCAAGAAAGCATATGTCCTTGAAGCACCGCTAGGTGACACACCTGTTTTCCCAGCAACTCAAGACGTTATGAACGCCTGGCAGTCGTGTAGTGATGATTACTCCCTGGTTCAGTGCGGCATGCTTTACAGCTTAGAACCGGGGCTCCAAAAGCGTTTTGAGCAACACGGAGCATATGAGATGTTCCAAGAGCTGAAAATGGTTTTCCAAGATCATGCCCGAGTCGAGAGATATGAAGTCTCCGACAAGTTCTACAGTTGTAAGATGGAGGAGAATAGTTCTGTCAGCGAGCACATACTCAAAATGTCTGGGTTGCACAACCGCTTGTCTCAGCTGGGAGTTAATCTTCCGGATGACGCGGTCGTTGACAGAATCCTTCAGTCGCTTCCACCTAGCTACAAGAGCTTTGTGATGAACTTCAATATGCAGGGGATGGAAAAAATCATTCCTGAGGTATATTCAACGCTGAAATCAGCGGAGGTGGAGATCAAAAAGGAACATCAAGTGTTGATGGTGAATAAAACCACTAAGTTCAAGAAAGGCAAGGGTAAAAGGAACTTCAAGAAGGACGGCAAGGGAGTTGCCGCGCCCGGTAAGCAAGCTACCGGGAAGAAGCCAAAGAATGGACCCAAGCCTGAGACTGAATGCTTTTATTGCAAGGGAAACGGTCACTGGAAGCGGAACTGCCCCAAGTACTTAGCGGATAAGAAGGCCGGCAATACCAAAGGTATATGTGATATACATGTTATTGATGTGTACCTTACCAGCGCTCGTAGTAGCTCCTGGGTATTTGATACCGGTGCGGTTGTCATATTTGTAACTCAAAACAGGAGCTGCGGAATAAGCGGAGACTGGCGAAGGACGAGGTGACGATGCGTGTCGGGAATGGTTCCAAGGTCGATGTGATCGCCGTCGGCACGCTACCTCTACATCTGCCTACGGGATTAGTTTTGAACCTCAATAATTGTTATTTAGTGCCAGCTTTGAGCATGAACATTGTATCTGGATCTCGCTTAATGCAAGATGGCTACTCATTTAAATCTGAGAATAATGGTTGTTCTATTTATATGAGAGATATGTTTTATGGTCATGCCTCGCTGGTCAATGGTTTATTCTTATTGAATCTCGAACATGATGTTACACATATTCATAGTGTGAATGCCAAAAGATGTAAGGTTGATAATGATAGTCCCACATACTTGTGGCACTGCCGCCTTGGTCACATTGGTGTCAAACGCATGAAGAAACTCCATGCAGATGGACTTTTGGAGTCTCTTGATTATGAATCATTTGACACGTGCGAACCATGCCTCATGGGCAAAATGACCAAGACTTCGTTCTCCGGAACAATGGAGCGAGCAACCAACTTATTGGAAATCATACATAATGATGTGTGCGGTCCAATGAGCGTTGAGGCTCGCGGTGGTTATCGTTATGTTCTCACCCTCACTGATGACTTAAGTAGATATGGGTATGTCTACTTAATGAAACACAAGTCTGAGACCTTTGAAAAGTTCAAGGAATTTCAGAGTGAGGTTGAGAATCAACGTGACAGGAAAATAAAGTTCTTACGATCAGATCGTGGAGGGGAATATTTGAGTCACGAATTTGGCACGCACTTAAGGAAATGTGGAATTGTTTCACAACTCACGCCACCTGGAACACCTCAGCGTAATGGTGTGTCCGAACGTCGTAATCGCACTCTATTAGATATGATGCGATCTATGATGTCTCTTACCGATCTACCGCTATCATTTTGGGGTTATGCTTTAGAGACTGCCGCATTCACTTTAAATAGGGCTCCGTCGAAATCTGTTGAGACGACACCGTATGAATTATGGTTTGGGAAGAAACCTAAGCTGTCGTTTCTGAAAGTTTGGGGATGCGATGCTTATGTCAAGAAACTTCAACCTGAAAAGCTCGAACCCAAATCGGAAAAATGCGTCTTCATAGGATACCCTAAGGAAACTATTGGGTATACCTTCTACCTCAGATCCGAAGGCAAGATCTTTGTTGCCAAGAATGGATCCTTTCTAGAGAAAGAGTTTCTCTCGAAAGAAATGAGTGGGAGGAAAGTGGAGCTTGATGAGATGACCCTTCTAGAACTGGAGAGTAGCGCAGCGCAGGAAAATGTTTCTGTGGTGCCTGCACCGACTAGAGAGGAAGTTAATGATGACGATCATGATCAAGTTACCACTGAACTTCGTAGGTCCACAAGGACACGTTCCGCACCAGAGTGGTACGGCAACCCTGTCCTGGAAGTCATGTTGTTAGACAACGGTGAACCTTCGAACTATGAAGAAGCGATGGCGGGCCCGGATTCCAACAAATGGCTTGAAGTCATGAAATCTGAGATAGGATCCATGTATGAAAACAAAGTATGGACTTTGACAGACTTGCCCGATGATCAGCAAGCCATAGAGAACAAATGGATCTTTAAGAAGAAGACAGGCGCGGATGGTAATGTGACCATCTATAAGGCTCGACTTGTCGCTAAGGGTTATCGACAAGTTCAAGGGGTTGACTACGATGAGACCTTCTCACCCGTAGCGAAGCTGAAGTCCGTCCGAATCATGTTAGCAATTGCCGCATTCTATGATTATGAGATATGGCAAATGGACGTCAAAACGGCATTCCTTAATGGTTTCCTTAAGGAAGAATTGTATATGATGCAGCCGGAAGGTTTTGTCGATCCTAATAATGCTGACAAGGTATGCAAGCTCCAGCGCTCAATCTATGGGCTGGTGCAAGCATCTCGGAGTTGGAACATTCGCTTTGATGAGATGATCAAAGCGTTTGGGTTTACACAGACTTATGGAGAAGCCTGTGTTTACAAGAAAGTGAGTGGGAACTCTGTAGCATTTCTCATATTATATGTGGATGACATACTATTAATGGGAAATGATATAGAATTCTTGGAAAGCATAAAGGCCTACTTGAATAAGTGTTTTTCAATGAAGGACCTTGGAGAAGCTGCTTACATATTAGGCATCAAGATCTATAGAGATAGATCGAGACGCCTCATTGGTCTTTCGCAAAGCACATACCTTGACAAGATATTGAAGAAGTTCAATATGGATCAGTCCAAGAAGGGGTTCTTGACTGTATTGCAAGGTGTGAGATTAAGCACGGCTCAATGCCCGACCTCGGCAGAAGATAGAGAAAAGATGAGTGTCATCCCCTATGCCTCAGCCATAGGGTCTATTATGTATGCCATGCTGTGTACCAGACCTGATGTGAACCTCGCCGTAAGTTTGGTAGGGAGGTACCAAAGTAATCCCGGCATGGAACACTGGACAGCGGTCAAGAACATCCTGAAGTACCTAAAAAGGACTAAGGATATGTTTCTCGTTTATGGAGGTGACGAAGAGCTCGTCGTAAAGGGTTACGTCGATGCTAGCTTCGACACAGATCTAGATGACTCCAAGTCACAAACCGGATACGTGTATATTTTGAATGGTGGGGCAGTCAGCTGGTGCAGTTGCAAGCAAAGCGTCGTGGCGGGATCTACATGTGAAGCGGAGTACATGGCAGCCTCGGAGGCAGCACAGGAAGCAGTCTGGATGAAGGAGTTCATCACCGACCTAGGAGTTATTCCCAATGCGTCGGGCCCAATGACTCTCTTCTGTGACAACACTGGAGCTATTGCCCTTGCCAAGGATCCCAGGTTTCACAAGAAGACCAGGCATATCAAGCATCGCTTCAACTCCATTCATGAACATGTTCAAGATGGAGACATAGATATTTGTAAAGTGCATACGGATCTGAATGTCGCAGATCCGTTGACTAAACCTCTTTCACGAGCAAAACATGATCAACACCAGAACTCTATGGGTGTTCGATTCATCACAATGTAACTAGATTATTGACTCTAGTGTAAGTGGGAGACTATTGGAAATATGCCCTAGAGGCAATAATAAAGTGGTTATTATTATATTTCCTTGTTCGTGATAATTGTCTATTGTTCATGCTATAATTGTGTTATCCGGAAATCGTAATACATGTGTGAATACATAGACCACAACATGCCCCTAGTGAGCCTCTAGTTGACTAGCTCGTTGATCAATAGATGGTTATGGTTTCCTGACCATGGACATTGGATGTCGTTGATAACGGGATCACATCATTAGGAGAATGATGTGATGGACAAGACCCAATCCTAAGCATAGCACAAGATCGTGTAGTTCGTCTGCTAAAGCTTTTCTAATGTCAAGTGTCATTTCCTTAGACCATGAGATTGTACAACTCCCGGATACCGTAGGAATGCTTTGGGTGTGCCAAACGTCACAACGTAACTGGGTGGCTATAAAGGCACACTACGGGTATCTCCGAAAGTGTCTGTTCGGTTGGCACGAATCGAGACTGGGATTTGTCACTCCGTGTGACGGAGAGGTATCGCTGGGCCCACTCGGTAGGACATCATCATAATGAGCTCAATATGACCAAGGAGTTGATCACGGGATGATGTGTTACGAACGAGTAAAGAGACTTGCCGGTAACGAGATTGAACAAGGTATAGGGATACCGACGATCGAATCTCGGGCAAGTATCATACCGGTAGACAAAGGGAATTGTGTACGGGATTGATTGAATCCCCCACGTCGTGGTTCATCCGATGAGATCATCATGGAACATGTGGGAGCCAACATGGGTATCCAGATCCCGCTGTTGGTTATTGGCCAGAGAGATGTCTCGGTCATGTCTACATGGTTCCCGAACCCGTAGGGTCTACACACTTAAGATTCGGTGACGCTAGAGTTGTTATGGGAAATAGTATGTGGTTACCGAATGTTGTTCGGAGTCCCGGATGAGATCCCGGACGTCACGAGGAGTTCCGGAATGGTCCGGAGGTGAAGATTTATATATGGGAAGTCATCATACGGTCACCGGAAGTATTCGGGGGTTTGCCGGTATTGTACCGGGACCACCGAAGGGGTTCCGGGGGTCCACCGGGAGGGTCCACCTGCCCCGGAGGGCCCTATGGGCTGTATGTGGAAGGGAACTGTAACACCCCCGATGATTAACTACCGTAATCACCCTTTTGATTATGCCATGTCATCATGTTTAACAGTGCATGATCATCATTAACATCGTATTGCATTTCAACTCCTAAGTCAAAATCCAAATTTAAATGAAAGTGGAAAATAAACGTTGTCCAACATAGAAACTAAATTGTTCATTAAATAGCAAATAAATCAGAGACAATTCTAAAATTGTAACCAACATTTACTAAATTGGGTAAGTGACTCAAACCACCTCAAACAGTGGCTGAAAATAATATTTAGTAACCTTTTAATTTATTTAAAACAAATATGAAATGATGTTTTGCCCAAACTAATTTTAGGTGTTAGGGAATAAAGCACTGGTATTTATGGATAGTCTCTCCTTTTTACAAAAACCATTTGGGGCCTGAAAAATTAACAAAACAGAAGAGAAAAAGAATAAAAGAAAAAGACAAAAGAAAAGAAAAAAAAGAGAAAGAACCCCCCCCCCCCCCGGCATAACTGGGCCACCGGCCCACCTCACCCCTATATGGCCTCCCCCAGGAGGCCGAACCCTAAACCCACCCCCCCACCTACCGACACTCTCCCCCCCCCCCCTCGCGCCCCCTCTCTCCCTCGGCGCTCGACGCCTGCGCCGCGCCCGCATCCACCGCCCCGCCGCCGCCCGGACCCCCTCCTCCGGCCGCTGCCCCTCCGACCCCTCCCCGCTCCCCGAGCCCCCTGCCCTTCCCGACCGCCCTGTGAGCCCCCTTCTCCTCCCCCTCCTCCTTCCCCTCCTCCGGCCGCCGCCGCTAGCCCCAAGCACTGCGCGCGCGCTCCGGCCGCGCCCGGCCCGCTCACCGCGCGCTCGCCTCGCCTCCGTCTCCGTGTGCGCGCGCACGCGCCCGCCGCCCGCCGCTTCCCGCCCGCTTCGGTCGCGCCACCGCGCCACCCCACGCCGCCGCGCCGCGCCGCTCCGGCCTCCCCTGCTCCGGCGCCGGCCGGATCCGCCGCCCCAGCCTCCGGCCCCGCTTGCGCTGGCCCGTGCCCGCGCTCGCCGTGGCCCCCGCGCCGCCTGCGTCCCCTCCATCCGCGCCCGCCGCCCGCGTGCGTGCCCTTTGGGCACCGAACATGTCCAGTCCCAAATGGGCACGCCCTGGACCTGTCCGCCCTTGGTCCTATGACAGTGGTGGCCCACCCCCAGAACGTTTTTATAAAAAAATAAAAATAAAAATAATTAATTAATCCTGATTAGGTTAATCTAATTAACTAGTTAGTGTTAATTAAACAATAATTAAATAATTAACCCTAATTAACCTAACAGTCTATGACAGGTGGGACCCACCCTGTCAGGACATCTGCTGACGTCAGCATGATGTCATGCTGATGTCATCGCAGCACTGTTTCGGATAATGTTTAATTTAAATAATTAATTAAATTCCAGAAATTGATTTAAACTTTGAAAAATCATATCTTTTAATCCGTAACTCAGATCGAAAAACTTTATACATGAAAATTGCTCAGAACGACGAGACGAATCCGAATACTCGGTCCGTTCGTCCGCCACACATTCCTAACTATCCGAACATGCAACCGTCCCTCTCCGGTCATCTGTCTGACAAATGTCCGGAATCGGGAAAACATTCCCGGATGGATTCCCCCTTCCTCGGTGACGTGCAACCATACGTTAGGACACACCCGGCACTGCATATTGTCATGCCGTACTTTGCGTTGCTCATGTTTGCTCTATATTTATACTGTTTCCTCCCCCTCTTCTCTCTCGTTAGACCCCGACACCGACGTCGTCCCCGAGGCCGACGCAGCTCCGGAGCCCGAAGACACCATTGACAACCTTGCCCTTGCCGCCGAGCAACCAGGCAAGCCCCCCCCCCCTTTGATCATCCCGATATCACCCATTCTATTTCCCATGCTTGCATTAGAATTGCTGCTGCTGCTGCTTTACCTATTCTGATGCATAGCCTATTTACTGTAACCTGCTGTTGATAATTACCTGCATACCCTAAACTGCTTAGTATAGGCTGGGTAGAGACCTATCAGTGACCCCACTTATCCCGACTGCCGCGCTGGATAATTCGAAGACCCGACCAACGGGATTGAAGACCAGGCCCCGACACCGCACATCACCCCCCTTAGTTGTAACGACACCGTAGCGTTAATATCGAGTGCCGAGGGTGATACCTCGTGTAGCACTTCTGATGTTAACTCTGTAGAGTAGCTATTCGGTCGTGGTCAACGAGGGTGATTCCTCCTTCACCACTTCCGGTAACGACGCTGTCGTGCATCACATCAAGTGTGAACCCAGTGAGGGTGATTCCTCCGAGTTCACCTTGACGGAGACATCGAGTAGGAATCCAACGAGGGTGATACCTCGGATTCCCCTGATGTTATGGACACACGAATACTTGGACTTTACACTGTTACTTGGATAGGCGGGTCGACCCTGAGGGGTACCCGCGTGCGCCTGAGAGGCGAGTGTTGTGAAGACAGGTGCCAGTGTGGTGCCCGAGTGGTGAATACGAGGCGCGGCCGGGCATTCTTAACCCTTGCACCAAGTCCTCGAGACGGGGCGACGGGGTCACATCTTTCGTGAGTCTCTGCTCGTTACCGCAAGCCCCTAGTCCTTTAACGATTTGGATATTTGATCCGAGCAGGCCTCTGGTCTGATAGCACTAATCATCACGTGGGCATAGTATGGGCGTTCTGCATCGTATGCATCAGCCGAAAGCTCTTTCAGACGTCCAGTTCAGCAGTGCGGCATGGAGTGATTGGCGCCATTGCGGTGGTGCTTGGATCTGAGCCATGTGCGCAACGACCCGGAGGGCGAGGGGCGATGGCCAAGACCCCCTTGCGCTTAGGATGTAGACCGGTGGGGACCTCTCTGCTGAGCTGTAGGTAGGGTTGCGATGTGTCGTTTGGCCGAGGCCGGGCATGACCCAGGAAAGTGTGTCCGGCCGGAGTTAATCGAGCGTGTTGGGTAAGTTGGTGCACCCCTGCAGGGAAGAAAACTTCTATCGATAGCCTGTCCTACGGTAAAGGACACTCGGAGTTGTATCCTGATTGATACAATTTAGAACTGGATACTTGGATACTATGGCTCTGGGATTGCTTCTCGCAGGGAGTCGAGAAGGGATCTCCGGACGAGGTTGATGACTGTATGGCTCTGGGATTGCTTTCTCGCAGGTAGTCGAGAAAGGATCTCTGGGTGAGGATGAGACTTAATGATACTGCTACATTATATTGTACTGTTCTACTCTCTTCTACTGCTGCAAGACCTCTGAAGATGCTAGTCTTTGATAGGACTAGGCCTTCTCTCTATTCTGGCATTTCTGCAGCCCAGTCCACATATACAGCCTCCCTTTGAAAATGTTGCATATGTAGTGTAGATCCTTGCTTGCTGAGTACTTCTGAGTACTCACGGTTGCTTTGTTTTCCTTTTCTCCCCATATCAGTTTGTCGCGACCAGAGGATGGAGCCCCTTGAGACAGATGCCCCGTCGACGATCGCTACTTCTACCCAGAGGATGGATACTACTACGAGTTGACTGACGACCAGGAGTAGGATCGGAGGGTCCCAGGCAGGAGGCCTACGCCTTTCGATCGTAGTGTTTTATTTTGCCCCGCCTTTCTAAAGGCCTTTCTGTTTCTATTTCATATCTGTACTCAGATATCTGATGCTTCCGCTGACGCTTGTTCGCAAGCTTATGTATTCGAGCCCTCGAGGCCCCTGGCTTGTAATATAAAGCTTGTATGACTTTATTTATGTTTTAGAGTTGTGTTGTGATATCTTCCCGTGAGTCCTTAGGCTTGATCGTGTGCATTTGCGTGTATGATTAGTGCACGATTGGGCCGGGGGCGTCACAAGTTGGTATCAGAGCCAGGTTTAGACAAGTTGGTATCAGAGCCGACTGACTGTAGGAACCCCCTTTCCAACTCCTTGGCCAAAGTTGAGTCTAGTAATCGAAAATTGTTTTACTAACTTGGCTGTGTGGCTTACGGGCCCACGTCGCCAATTGGGTGGTATTAGTATCTTTTATTCCTCGTCTTTAATCTGGGACTCTGATCTCTCTTCTATTCGGGTTAAATGATTTTACTAACTCCAACATTAGGCTCTCGTGCTCACATCCACCCGGAGTTCTGAAAATATCCCCCCTTGCTTCAAGATTGTGGACCAGGTTCTGCTTACAGGATCCTCTTATCGAGGGCACCCTGTGTTTCACTTGCAGATTCCTCGCTCCAATAGTTTTCTCCGACGTTGATGTAGCCTTTGCTATGTCTCGTTGTGTACTTCCCTACCGCGTGCCTGCGCGCCGCCTAGATGTCTAGCCCTCCCTTTTCAACTGTCGTAATGCCGGATGCTAACCGAGGCTATGAGTGGATTCGAATGTCTGGTGCAAATATGATGAAGTATCTATTGCACTTCCTTCTGTTGTGCGTGTTACTTCATGAATCATTCCATACACCTGCAGTTTTTCTTGCTAAACTGCCCCTGTTGATTTGGCAGGATGGCTGACGATCCTCCACCTCCACCTTATATTGCCGCAATGATGCAGCAATTTGAACTGAACCGTCAGGTTATGACCGGGATATTGGCTCAGTTCCCAAACCAGAATGCTCATCAGCAGCCTACACCAATAACACTGTCAGAATTCGTGCGCCTCAATCCGTCCACTTTTCGCAGCTCGACTGATCCAATGGACACTGACGATTGGCTCCGTGACATTGCCTTTCAGATGAAGTCGGCAAATGTTATCCCTGACAGTTACGTCACCTATGCGACGTATCACCTGAGGGGATCAGCTGCTCAACGGTGGGAAAGCCACAAGGCTATGTTGCCTGCTGAAACTGTGACCACTTGGCCAGAATTTCAGTCAGCTTTTCATGCACGGTACATTCCTCAAGGTCTGATCGACCAGAAGAAGCAGGAGTTCCGCAAACTCTCACAGGGCACAATGACTGTGGATGAATATCAGAGGAAATTCCTTGAACTATCCCGCTACGCTGAAGATGACGTCTGCACTGACGCCCGCAAGCAGGATAAATTCCGTGAAGGACTCCGTACTGACATAAAACTTGCACTTGATGTCCATGATTTCACAGACTACGTAACGCTTGTCAGCAAATCTTTCCAAATTGAAACAGCTCTGACTGAATGCCAGGAGTCGCTCAAGCGCACTCATGGAGCTGGCTCATCCTCGGGTCAGCCTGTTCAGAAGCGTCGAGTGTGGATCCCGCACAATGTACACCACCGACCTGCTCCAACACCAAGGCCGTCATATGTTGCACCTCGTTTGCCTTCACCGCCGAGACAGCTATCGGTTCATGCTGGACCGCCTGATGCTATGGCTTTTCGTCAGGATACACCACGTCCTTCTGCTGGTTGCAGGAAGAGCCGTCGAAAACATCCTTCTAGGAACGTTGGAACCAGACTACCTGCTAGTCAACTTGTTCATGTCAACCAAGTCAACATGGAAGAAGCTCGACAGGACCCCAACATTGTGATGGGCACCCTTCTAGTGAATTCAATCCCAGCTTCAGTCCTCTTTGATTCCGGAGCATCGCACTCCTTCATGTCCGAAAGTTTTGCGCGAAGCCATGATATACTTTTTGAGGAGATGTCCATTCCATTAGTAATCCATTCCCCTGGGGCTAATTGGCAAACTACCATGGTAAGCCACGGTAACCACATTGTGATCGGAGGATTGATGTTCCCTGTTTCACTCATTGCTCTCAAGACCTCCAACATAGACATTATTCTGGGTATGGACTGGTTGAAGCCCCATAAAGCTTTGATTGACTGTGCCACTGAAACAGTCCGCCTCACACACCCTTCCGGTCAGACTGTCAGATACTCAGCTCGTACAGTGCAGGACGCCGAAGCTCAGATATATGTCCTAAATGCATTGAACGCTTCACCTCTTGAAGGCATCGAGAACGTTCCAGTTGTTCGTGAATTTCAAGATGTATTTCCAGAAGAACTTCCAGGAATACCCCCTGCTAGAGCTGTCGAATTTGTCATCGACCTGAAGCCAGGCACTACCCCTATTGCGAAGCGTCCTTATAAGATGCCTCCGCATCATCTTCTCGAGCTTAAGGAAGAAATCGACATGTCACTTAAGAAAGGTTTCATCCGCCCCAGTTCCTCTGCTTGGGGAGCACCTTCACTCTTCGTTAAGAAGAAGGATGGAACTAACCGATTGGTTCAGGATTATCGGCCCATTAACCAAGCAACAATTCAGAACAAGTATCCGCTTCCCAGAATCAACGATCTGTATGATCAACTTGCTGGTTCCTCAGTATTCTCTAAACTTGATTTGAGATTGGGATACCATCAGATCCGTGTTCGTGAAGAGGATATTCCCAAGACTGCATTTGTTACTCGTTATGGCTCCTACGAGTACACTGTCATGTCATTTGGCTTAACAAATGCTCCAGCCACATTCTCCCGTCTGATGAATTATATATTCATGGATTACCTCGACAAGTTCGTCGTGGTATATCTAGATGATATTCTGGTATATTCGAAGAATAAGGAAGAACATGCTGAACACCTCCGTCTTGTACTGGAAAGGCTCCGAGAACACCAGTTGTATGCCAAATACTCCAAATGCGAGTTCTGGTTATCTGAAGTGACATATCTCGGTCATGTGATTTCAAAAGATGGCATTGCCGTTAACCCAGAACGAGTTCAGGCTATTCTGGACTGGACTCCTCCAAAGAACGTCAAGCAAGTGAGAAGTTTTCTTGGCCTTGCAAGCTATTGCCGTCGATTTGTCGAGAACTTTTCCAAGATTGCTAAGCCCCTGACTGATCTGCTTCACAAGGGCGTTAAGTTTGAATGGACAGAAAAATGTCAGGATAACTTTCAAACACTCAAGGACAAGCTAACGTCTGCCCCAGTACTATCTCCTCCAGACACCCGCAAAGACTTTGTGATCTATTGTGACACATCCCGTGAAGGATTAGGCTGTGTCCTAATGCAAGAGCGTAAAGTGATTGCTTATGGCTCTCGTCAGTTGCGCCCACATGAAGAGAATTATCCTGTACATGATCTAGAACTAGCTGCTGTGATCTATGCACTGCAATTGTGGTGAAATTACCTTCTAGGTAATCGTTGCGAGATCTACACGGATCATAAAAGTCTGAAGTACTTGTTCACTCAACCATCTCTAAACCTCCGTCAGCAAATATGGATGGAGGCCATTGCGGACTATGATTTGGGTATATCCTATACCCCTGGCAAGGCTAACGTGATGGCTGATGCCTTAAGCCGCAAGTCCTATTGCGACAACCTCATGGTTAGGCGAGCTCAACCTCGTCTTTATGAAGAACTGTGCAAGCTGAATCTGCGTATTGTTCCACAGGGATCTCTTAATAACCTTGTGATACAACCAAATCTTGAGAAAGCTGTTAAGAATGCGCAAGCTAAAGATGCTGAAATTGATCTGATGAAGAAAGATCTTCACCTTGTAAAGTACAGGGATTTCTCGCTGTCTGAAGATGGAACCTTGTATTTCAGAAACCGCATTGTCGTACCTTGCTTCGAGCTTATGACTGACAAAGTCATGAAGGAGGCACATGATACCCCGCTGTCTATTCATCCGGGTAGCACCAAGATGTATCGTGATCTCCGTCAAAGGTACTGGTGGTCTAGAATGAAGCAGGACATTGCTCGATATGTTGCTGAATGTGATGTTTGTCGTCGCGTTAAAGCAGAACATCAGAAACCAGCTGGAATTCTGCAACCACTTCCTATTCCTCTATGGAAATGGGATAAGGTTCAGATGGATTTCGTTACAGGACTTCCCAAGTCACAGAAGGGTCACGATGCTATTCTTGTCGTCGTCGACCAACTCTCTAAAGTTGCACATTTTCTGCCTATCAAGGAAACTATCACTGCTAGTCAGTTAGCAGAGTTGTATATCTCCAGAATTGTTTCACTCCACGGTATTCCGAAGGAGATTAGTTCGGACCATGGCGATCTTTTCACTTCCAAATTCTGGGAAAGTTTCCAAACAGCTATGGGAACTCATATTACCGGGAGTTCAGCTTATCACCCCCAATCCCAAGGCCAAGTCGAACGAGTCAATCAAGTGCTTGAAGACATGCTTCGAGCTTGTGTCATTTCTTTCGGCAAGAAGTGGGAAGAATCTCTTCCGTATGCCGAGTTCTCTTATAACAACAGCTATCAAGCCAGCTTGAAAATGGCTCCCTTTGAAGTTCTTTATGGACGTAAGTGTCGAACCCCTCTGAATTGGTCAGAAACTGGGGAACGACCGCTCGTGGGTCCGGATATTATTCAACACGCCGAAGAGCAAGTCCGTATCGTTCGAGGAAATCTCAAGGCGGCTCAGGACCGCCAGAAGAGCAACTATGATCGTAAACGATGGGGTTTGACTTATCAACCTGGTGATCAGGCTTATCTGCGAGTCACTCCTATGAAGGGCACTCACCGTTTTGGAATCAAGGGCAAGCTAGCTCCACGCTACATTGGTCCTTTCCGCATAGTTGCTAGACGTGGTCAGGTGGCATACAAATTGGAATTGCCGCCGCAATTCTCCCATATCCACGATGTCTTCCATGTGTCGCAACTTCGTCAGTGCTTCAAGGAATCTCCCCACCGAGCTATGGATCACGAAATGCTCGAATTGCATGATGATCTTTCTTATAAGGAACATCCGATCCGCATCCTCGATGAAGCTGAACGTCGAACCCGCCAGAAAGTTACCAAGTTCCTCAAAGTGCAGTGGTCAAATCATACTGAAGATGAAGCCACTTGGGAACGCGAGGATAATCTTCGTGCGGAATACCCTGAAATTTTTCCTTCTACCTCTTAATTCTCGGGACGAGAATTCTTGTTAGTAGAGGAGATTTGTAACACCCCCGGTGATTAACTACCGTAATCACCCTTTTGATTATGCCATGTCATCATGTTTAACAGTGCATGATCATCATTAACATCGTATTGCATTTCAATTCCTAAGTCAAAATCCAAATTTAAATTAAAGTGGAAAATAAACGTTGTCCAACATAGAAACTAAATTGTTCATTAAATAGCAAATAAATCAGAGACAATTCTAAAATTGTAACCAACATTTACTAAATTGGGTAAGTGACTCAAACCACCTCAAACAGTGGCTGAAAATAATATTTAGTAACCTTTTAATTTATTTAAAACAAATATGAAATGATGTTTTGCCCAAACTAATTTTAGGTGTTAGGGAATAAAGCACTGGTATTTATGGACTAGGTCTTCCTTTTTACAAAAACCATTTGGGGCCTGAACAATTAACAAAACAGAAGAGAAAAAGAATAAAAGACAAAAGACAAAAGAAAAAGAAAAAAAAAGAGAAAGACCCCCCCCCCGGCCTAACTGGGCCACCGGCCCACCTCACCCCTATATGGCCTCCCCCAGGTGGCCGAACCCTAGAACCCACCCCCCCCACCTACCGACACTTCCCCCCCCCCTCGCGCCCCCTCTCTCCCTCGGCGCTCGACGCCGCGCGCGCCCGCGCCATCCGCCGCTGCCTCCGACCGCCTCCCCGAGCCCGCTGCCCGTCCCGACCGCCGCTGTGAGGCCCCCTTCTCCTCCCCCTCCTCCTTCCCCGCCTCCGGCCGCCGCCCGCGCCCCCGCACCGCGCGCGCGCTCCGGCCACGCCCGGCCCGCTCACCGCGCGCTCGCCTCGCCTCCGTCTCCGTGTGCGCGCGCACGCGCCCGCCGCCCGCCGCTTCCCGCCCGCTTCGGCCGCGCCACCGCGCCACCCCACGCCGCCGCGCCGCGCCGCTCCGGCCTCCCCTGCTCCGGCGCCGGCCGGATCCGCCGCCCCAGCCTCCGGCCCCGCTTGCGCTGGCCCGTGGCCGCGCTCGCCGCGGCCCCCGCGCCGCCTGCGTCCCCTCCGTCCGCGCCCGCCGCCCGCGTGCGCGCCCTTTGGGCACCGGACATGTCCGGTCCCAAATGGGCACGCCCTGGACGTGTCCGCCCCTGGTCCTATGACAGTGGTGGCCCACCCCCAGAACGTTTTTATAAAAAAAAATTAAAATAAATAATTAATTAATTAATTAGTTAATTAATCCTGATTAGGTTAATCTAATTAACTAGTTAGTGTTAATTAAACAGTAATTAAATAATTATCCCTAATTAACCTAACAGTCTATGACAGGTTGGACCCACCCTGTCAGGACGTCTGCTGACGTCAGCATGATGTCATGCTGATGTCATCGCATCACTGTTTCGGATAATGTTTAATTTAAATAATTAATTAAATTCCAGAAATTGATTTAAACTTTGAAAAATCATATCTTTTAATCCGTAACTCGGATCGAAAAACTTTATACATGAAAATTGCTCAGAACGACGAGACGAATCCGAATACGCGGTCCGTTCGTCCGCCACATGTTCCTAACTATCCGAACATGCAACCGTCCCTCTTCGGTCATCTGTCTGACAAATGTCCGGAATCGGGAAAACATTCCCGGATGGATTCCCCCTTCCTCCGTGACGTGCAACCATACGTTAGGACACACCCGGCACTGCATATTGTCATGCCGTACTTTGCGTTGCTCATGTTTGCTCTATATTTATACTGTTTCCTCCCCCTCTTCTCTCTCGTTAGACCCCGACACCGACGTCGTCCCCGAGGCCGACGTAGCTCCGGAGCCCGAAGACACCATTGACAACCTTGCCCTTGCCGCCGAGCAACCAGGCAAGCGCCCCCCCTTTGATCATCCCGATATCGCCCATTCTATTTCCCATGCTTGCATTAGAATTGCTGCTGCTGCTGCTTTACCTATTCTGATGCATAACCTGTTTACTGTAACCTGCTGTTGATAATTACCTGCATACCCTAAACTGCTTAGTATAGGCTGGGTAGAGACCTATCAGTGACCCCACTTATCCCGACTGCCGCGCTGGATAATCCGAAGACCCGACCAACGGGATTGAAGACCAGGCCCCGACACCGCACATCACCCCCCCTTAGTTGTAACGACACCGCAGCGTTAATATCGAGTGCCGAGGGTGATACCTCGTGTAGCACTTCTGATGTTAACTCTGTAGAGTAGCTATTCGGTCGTGGTCAACGAGAGTGATTCCTCCTTCACCACTTCCGGTAACGACGCTGTCGTGCATCACATCAAGTGTGAACCCAGTGAGGGTGATTCCTCCGAGTTCACCTTGACGGAGACATCGAGTAGGAATCCAACGAGGGTGATACCTCGGATTCCCCTGATGTTATGGACACACGGATACTTGGACTTTACACTGTTACTTGGATAGGCGGGTCGACCCTGAGGGGTACCCGCGTGCGCCTGAGAGGCGAGTGTTGTGAAGACGGGTGCCAGTGTGGTGCCTGAGTGGTGAATACGAGGCGCGGCCGGGCATTCTTAACCCTTGCAGCAAGTCCTCGAGACGGGGCGACGGGGTCACATCTTTCGTGAGTCTCTGCTCGTTACCGCAAGCCCCTAGTCCTTTAACGATTTGGATATTTGATCCGAGCAGGCCTCTGGTCTGATAGCACTAACCATCACGTGGGTATAGTATGGGCGTTCTGCATTGTATGCATCAGCCGAAAGCTCTGTCAGACGTCCAGTTCAGCAGCGCGGCATGGAGTGATTGGCGCCATTGCGGTGGTGCTTGGATCTGAGCCATGTGCGCAACGACCCGGAGGGCGAGGGGCGATGGCCAAGACCCCCTTGCGCTTAGGATGTAGACCGGCGGGGACCTCTCTGCTGAGCTGTAGGTAGGGTTGCGATGTGTCGTTTGGCCGAGGCCGGGCATGACCCAGGAAAGTGTGTCCGGCCGGAGTTAATCGAGCGTGTTGGGTAAGTTGGTGCACCCCTGCAGGGAAGAAAACTTCTATCGATAGCATGTCCTACGGTAAAGGACACTCGGAGTTGTATCCTGATTGATACAATTTAGAACTGGATACTTGGATACTATGGCTCTAGGATTGCTTCTCGCAGGGAGTCGAGAAGGGATCTCCGGACGAGGTTGATGACTGTATGGCTCTGGGATTGCTTTCTCGCAGGGAGTCGAGAAAGGATCTCTGGGTGAGGATGAGACTTAATGATACTGCTACATTATATTGTACTGTTCTACTCTCTTCTACTGCTGCAAGACCTCTGAAGATGCTAGTCTTCGATAGGACTAGGCCTTCTCTCTATTCTGGCATTTCTGCAGCCCAGTCCACATATACAGCCTCCCTTTGAAAATGTTGCATATGTAGTGTAGATCCTTGCTTGCTGAGTACTTCTGAGTACTCACGGTTGCTTTGTTTTCCTTTTCTCCCCATATCAGTTTGTCGCGACCAGAGGACGGAGCCCCTTGAGACAGATGCCCCGTCGACGATCGCTACTTCTACCCAGAGGATGGATACTACTACGAGTTGACTGACGACCAGGAGTAGGATCGGAGGGTCCCAGGCAGGAGGCCTATGCCTTTCGATCGTAGTGTTTTATTTTGCCCCGCCTTTCTAAAGGCCTTTCTGTTTCTATTTCATATCTGTACTCAGATATCTGATGCTTCCGCTGACGCTTGTTCGCAAGCTTATGTATTCGAGCCCTCGAGGCCCCTGGCTTGTAATATAAAGCTCGTATGACTTTATTTATGTTTTAGAGTTGTGTTGTGATATCTTCCCGTGAGTCCTTAGACTTGATCGTGTGCATTTGCGTGTATGATTAGTGCACGATTGGGCCGGGGGCGTCACAGGAACCAGCCCCTAAGTGGGCTGGGCGCCATCCCCCTTAGGGCCCATGCGCCTAGGGTTGGGGGGGGGGGGGGGAAACCCTAAGGGGGCCCACTTGGCTTGGGGGACAAGCCCCTCCCCTTGGCCGCCCCCCCCCCCCCCCCCTCTAGATCTCATCTAGAGGGGCCGGCCCCCTTCCCCCTTCGCCCTATAAATAGAGGGGAGGAGGGAGGGCAGCAGCACCTCATCCAAGGCGCAGCCCTCCCCCTCTCCAACACCCCCTCCTCCTCCGTTGAGCTTGGCGAAGCCCTGCCGGAGAACTGCAAGCTCCACCACCACGCCGTCGTGCTGCCGGAGTTGTCTTTCCCAACCTCTCCCTCCTCCTTGCTGGATTAAGACGCGGGAGACGTCACCGGGCTGCACGTGTGTTGAACACGGAGGCGCCGTTGTTCGGCGCTTAGATCGGAATCGACCGCGATCTGAATCGCTGCGTGTACGACTCCTTCAACCGCGTTCTTGCAACGCTTCCGCATCGCGATCTTCAAGGGTATGAAGATGCACTTTCCTCTCTCTCGTTGCTAGTCTCTCCATAGATTGATCTTGGTGATGCGTAGAAATATTTAAATTTCTACACCGATCCCCAACAGTATAATTTTGCATATCTGTTGCGCCTGACAAATTTGCAAACCGTAAAACCAAGTCTGGGGTAACTTAGCCCGGACGAAACATGTAAGGACAAAATTAACAGTAATTTGACTGAGTCGTACACGCATGCATGCACACACTTGAATATGTTCTTGGTCGTACCCACATGACGCGTGTGCGTGTACGCATGCAAACATCATCCATCTCCTTGTTTAATGAGTCTATTACTTACGCAGTAGATCGTTGTCACATCGACCATGGCCGGCAAATTTTCGTGTTTTGATCATTTTTCTAACAAATTCAGGATTTGACCTCTGTTTGAAAATATTTCGAGATCTGACCATTTTCCTATCGCCAGACCGCTTGACGGTAGGGTATAACAGCCTACCGCCAAACCCCTTGGCGGTTACTGCCAAGCCCCTTAGCGGTAGGCTGTTATACCCTACCACCAAGGGGTCTGGCGGTAGGCCCTGGGCACGCTCTGTGTTGAAAACTTAGAATTTTTTTGCGGTAGGATGTTCAACCCTACCGCCAAGGGGCATGACGGTAGACTATTATATCCTACCGTCAAGATGCTTGACGGTAAGAAAAGTATCAGATCCCGAATTTTTTTTAATGAGGGTCAGATCCCAAAATAGTATATGAAAAGAGTCAAAACACGAAATTTAGCCACCATGGCCACGGGCAATGCACGCGACTTTCGAGGCAGCGCGAGCGAACGCCGCGCCTAGTGGGCGTACGAAAGGACTTTGATTAACCTTCTTCGATCAGCCCCAATCATACTATATATAGGTATTGATCAGGCTTAGCGTACGGGCAACACCTTCTTCTCCTTGTTTTAATATGTCCAATTAGTGCACCTGGTTGGCTGCTAGCTAGCTAGGCACGTAGTAGCTTGCTATTAGATCACAGTTGGTTTCAATCGGTCATGTGATAGATGCCTTGTACTATGTGACCTTTGATGCTCAATCTAGCGCTGTGCTTACAGTCTTAATTGTCGAAAAGGGTACTACAACTTGATTGATCAAAGTAGAAGTAGTGCACAGGTGATACTCCTACCTTTCGCTGTTGTAGACCAGGGAAAACATTGTGGTGGCTTTTGGGTTTCTTCTTCTACTATTTGTAGCTTAATTAAGACGCCTCGAAACGATATACAAGTATAGCATTTTAGGTTTATCCTTTCTTCTTCTATTTCTAGCTATCCACTTGACTCGTTATGGGCTTATGGCGCCACGAAAAGATACAGCACTGTAGATATATCCTTCTATCTATTTTGTTCATAAGGAGGAGCATAGAATAAAAATTCCCAGTATGCTCTGATAGATTGATTCCTTTTTTCATCTGTTGATTTACTCATCCGCACCAATGCATATGTGTCAAGGATGAGGTAGGCCCACAAGGCCACAATCCAAGAGCAATGCATGTAAGGATGGCAATGGGTAAGGTATGGGACGGGTAGAGCAATACCATACCCATACCCGTGTAGTCAATGGGTATAAAATTCTACACATACCCGTACCCATGGGTATGATACTTTACCCGTACCCATACCCGACGGGTACCCATACCCATTGGGTACCCAACGGGTAGATCAAACGGTACACAAGTTATTCGCAATTTTACATTCATCTATAGCATATTTGACAAAAAAACATTGATATCAACTCAATAACAGATAGTTGAGTACATGACAATTATCTCAATTCAAATTGATGATTGATAACAACTTTAACATAGGTTCATAAGCTCACGACACAACTTTAATATAGGTACACTTGTGATTGTGAAATACGGGTAAGATTCACATGTCAGTATAAAACGGGTAGGGTATGGGTATATCCATGGGTAAAAGGCTATACCCGTGCCCTACCCATGACTTAACGGGTAGGCTGTGGGTTCTACCCATGGGTATAAAATTGTGCCCATATCCTGCCCATGCGGGTACCCGTACCCATGGGTGAAATTGTCATCCTTAAATGCATGCATGCAACCATGCATGTAAGCCGGATCTAAGAGTAATATGCAAACTAAAAAGAAACATAAAGGGTATCTATTTTGCTGATAAGGAGGAGAATATATATATGTACTTGGCAATGTCATGCAAGGCGGAGCGTGGTATATCTACCATGCACGGGGTATCCGTCGTCCGTGGTTGCTTTGAGATCTATGTCACTTTTTTAGTTATCAAAATTTATCTCATTTCTAAATGTGTTTTTTTTGTCTTGTTTCAACGTGTATCATCATATGTCATTGTGTATCAATTAAAAAAGCACTTGCTTTTGGATCATGTTTGCTGATACATGACCATACACGATAAACCCTTTGTTTCAATATAATTGATGTTTTAGGATTGTCCTAAGTCAAAATTCACTAAATTCGACCAAGTCTATATACAAATATATCAAAATCTGTAAAACTGAATTTACTTCATTAGATTCATTATGAAATGAATTTTCATATTGGATATATATTTGATATCATAAATCTTTGTGGAATTTCCTATAGACTGGGTCAAACTTTAAAAAGTTTAACTTGAAAAAATCCTAGAACTTCAATTATTTTGGAAGGGAGGAAGTAAAACATTGAGATACACTTTAAGACAGAAAGAAAAACTCAATATAATGCTATGAAATAAGGAAAATTCTAAGAACAGTGAAAAAAAGTAGCATGAATGTCAAAGCAATCACGAACGGTAATCCATGAACAGGATATCCAGCGCACGGTAGAATTGCTTTTCTCATGCATGACATGGCATGCAGTTTGCTGTGAAGTAAAGTAAACTCTGAAAGGAAAAAAAGGAGAGTGAAAAGTAAAGAGGTACATGCTGTATATATTGCACTTGCCTGCGCAAGGAAAGGAAATTAAAGATACATAACGATCACCTTCTTTGCTTCATTTTTCTTGTGTTATATCGTCGTCGGCAAGGGTGAAGATTGTACTACTACTTAGTACGTAGCAGCTAGCAGGATAGAGTATATCAATTGTGAGCAGCCTGTCAGCCATGGGTGACGGAGCAGCCAGCGCGTACGTACGTACCTACTGCATTTTCATACTACTCACCAGTAGCGAGCAAGAAGAAGCGAGAGAGTCCCGAGAGACAGAGAAGAGGGCCGGCGGTCACATCTTCTCACATGGCGCCATGTGCAACAGCTCGACCCAGTTGCTTGCTTCACCGGTAAGTAAATAAACAAATACTACAGTGAATAGACTGGTAAGATCGAATTGTCTTGTCACGTTTGCTATGCAAGAACTGCAGCAGCAGCTGGCAGCCATGAACAGCCATTGTCAGTTCCAAGCAACCCATCCCATGCAGCAGTATATACCATACACACACACGAAAAGAGGAGAAGAGAGGAGAGAAGAGAAGAGACGAGAAGCGCATAGAGTTTTCTTCTCCTTTCTCCTTGCTCTCTGTGGCGCGGCGCCGCATTGCAACTGCATCCTTCGATCGGTAAGCAACCCAACTCACTCATCCACCTCTCGCCGCCCGGCCTCCTTCGCCGACCCATTCCCTTCCTCTTCCGTTGCTGTTCATAGCTCTACGTTTTCTCTTGATCCCCTTGGATTGCTCCACTCCCTGCTCCTGTCCTGACTGAGTGCATGGTGTTTGTAAGTTTGTTCAATTCCTTATATCCTTGTACGGATGGATCATGGATCCTTGTGCTGCTCCTGCTCTACATGGGCATCCCCTCCTGCTTAAATTTGGCGTGTTTGTTATTTACATGCTGCCTGATTTTTTTGTTAAGTCGATTTCGCAGAGAAGAAGATGAGGGCAGAGGCACATGCGAAGCTCCGTGGCCGAGACGGCCGCGTCGTCCGGCGAGTCCTCGTCATCAGGGCCGTGCCAGTGACGGGGACTACATGGCTAGCCGCGGCGTTGCCGACGTTAGCTGAGGAGGAGGGTTTCTTAGGTGCGGTGCGGATGGGCCCTTTTGTTTTTGACCGCGGCTCGGATTAGAAGATAGCGAGCTTGCCCGGAGACGGATGACAGCGCGTCGTCGGCGTAGGCCAGGCACCACTGATGTTAGCAGAGAGCCGACGAAGTTGAGTATGGGACAAAGGGAGAATCATTTAGCGAGGAACAAGGAACATGTATGTGAGAGTTCCATTTTAGCTTGTACAACACCAGGCGGGATGAGCAGCCCTATACCACGTGTAGCAACACCGGGAGGGGTGAACGGCGCGGTGAGCGGCGAGCCAAGGATGGGAGGAGAGTTGGGCCCAACCCTTGGATTTCAATCCAAGGGCTGATGAAAAATCAACTTCCATTAACCCACTGCTAAGCTAGTACACTACTCTACGTAGTACGTAGTAGTAATCGGAAGTTCGGGCCACCGCGACGCCCCTACGATGCGACAACTAATTAATAACACGCTTGATTTCATACATACGCACACATATCAAGATCAACCCGCACTACACTAGCTACACCTCCTTCAAGAAGGTCAACCTGCATTAATGCTTTTTGCTGTTTCTTGCATGCATATTCGATCTGAAACCAAATTGTCGATTCATGTATGAACACGTCTCTCTCTTAACTTCACATTCCTCTGCAGGACAACCTGAGTAGTATGCAAGGCACGACAGCAGCCCCTGCGGCCAGCAACAACCTCCCAGCTCGTTCTCATCGAAGCCATCCCGATGCCGCTGCGTCGTGGACAAATTCTGCCGGGGAGCTCACGCTACCCAATAACGGCGACCTCTACTCCGGCACGCTGTCGGGGGGAGTACCGGAGGGCACGGGGCGGTACGTCTGGTCCAGCAGCGGCTGCGTGTACGAGGGCGGGTGGAGGCGGGGTATGAGGCATGGCAACGGAAGGACAGTGTGGCCATCTGGGGCCGCCTACGAAGGCGAATACTCCGGCGGCTTCATGGACGGCGAAGGAACGCACGTCGCCGCCGGCTCTTCCTCCTCGTCCTCTTACAAGGGTCAGTGGAAGCTGGACCGCAAGCACGGCCTCGGGCTCCAGGCGCACGCCAATGGCGACGTGTACCAGGGCTCCTGGGTTCAGGGCCAGATGGAAGGCCAGGGCAGGTACACGTGGGCGAACGGCAACAGCTACGTCGGCACCATGAGGAACGGCCTCATGTCCGGCAAAGGCGTCCTCACGTGGAGCACCGGGGACTCGTTCCAGGGGAACTGGGTCGCCGGCGTGGCGCACGGCTACGGGCTGTACACCTGGGAGGGCGGCGGGTGCTACCTCGGGACCTGGTCCAGGGGGCTCAAGGACGGGAAGGGCACCTTTTACCCTGAACGCCGCAGGGTTCCCGCCGCTCGCCTCGACGACCTGAGGAAGAGGGGCGTGCTGCCTGACGTCTCCTTCGGCACCGGCGCGGACCCAGAGCCCGCGGAGGCGGATGCGAGTTTGTCCAGGAGGAACTCGGGCCTCGGGCGGCCTCCGATGAAGAAGAGGCCGTCCTTGCAGAGACGCCGGAGTATCGGCGCGGCCATCGGAGTGGCCGTCGGCGTCGTCACCGGAGGTCCTGCGGGTCCTGAGAAAACGCTGAAATGTGAAGACACGGCTGGCTCCCTATCCCAGATACTCGAGAGGGAGTACGCGCAGGGCGTTCTGATCAGCGAGCTCGTGCTGGATAAGAGCCTCCCGGATTCGCCGTCGTCCAAGAAACCGAGACTTCGACGGAGCAGGAAGGTGAAGGATGCCAAAAGGCCCGGGGAGACGGTAATTAAAGGGCACCGGAGCTACGATCTGATGCTCTGTCTGCAACTTGGAATCAGGTAATGCATAACTCCGTCCGGAATTAGTTGTTGTTCAAACGGAGGTATCTAGCACTAAACTCATTCCGTAGTGCTAGATACTCCCTCCGTCCCAAAATAACTGTCTTGATCTTAATACAATTTTATATTAAAGTTAGTACAAAATTAAGACACTTATTTTGGACAAAGGGAGTACATCCGTTTGAGCGCGACAACTAATTTCGGACGATGGAAGTATTATTTACTACTCCATACAAAGCATCCCAATCTAAATTTCAACAGTTTCCTTCTCTACATTGCTGTGAGCTATGAAGCCTATGATCCTATAATTTAGTTTCCTTTATCGACATGAGAGTGTTACTGTCTTCTAAGGTTGAATGTGGCTGTACGCCTGTACTCAAGATTTTGGTTACCAGGTGGTAAATTCGGTTACGGCCCGGTAACCGCGCATCTCGGCGCCTTACCGAGGAAAAAATCCTGGATTTTAAAATGTGAATGGATTTTAGCTGAATTTTGTTCAGATTCAAAATTCATTCAAAAAAAAAAATTTGTTTGGTAACTGCCTGGTATTTTCCGGTTACCGCGGTAACCAGATATCTCGGTGCCCCACAAGATTTTTCTTGCATCAGGAATCCAAAACCTTGGTTTTACTACTCAGGTACACAGTTGGGAGGATTACGCCGATTCAGGAGCGTGAAGTGAGAGCTTCTGATTTTGGACCCAAAGCAAATTTCTGGATGAATTTCCCCAAAAACGGATCACCGCTTACTCCTTCACATCGTGCTCTAGATTTCAAGTGGAAGGACTACTGCCCAATGGTTTTCAGGTTTGTGCCTCACTTTTCATTCAACAGGAGTGTATTGTTGGTCAGCATGTGATCTTCTCATTATCTAAAAAAAGTATGTTCTTCTGTTGATCTAGTACATTCGTATAACTTAGCTTAACACAAGAAAAAGGTAAAATTATAAGGATGTCATCGAGTAACTTGAGTAGTTCAATGGCTGAAGTGTTACCCTGTTGCAATCAATCTGAATATTGTTCTGCAATGGTATTGAATGCTTATTAACTCACACAGTTTGAAATTTATTTGTTTCAATAGCTAGTGAGACACCCTTGCAGTATCTTATTTTTCAGAACATAACAAGACTAATTTCTTGGTAGAATTTGATTATAGAAATTTGAGGGAGATGTTCAAGATTGATACAGCAGATTACATGATTTCCATTAGTGGAAGTGATGCACTTAGGGAGCTATCTTCTCCTGGAAAGAGTGGGAGTATCTTTTTCTTATCGCAAGATGACCAGTTTATGATCAAGACTCTTCGGAAATCAGAAGTGCAGGTTCTCTACCAATTCCAGCTCTTAATAGCAATAGCAAGATTCAAATGATCTGGAGCTTGCATGTCTCACCCAACACTTGATCCAAAACGGATATCTTCAGTGGTCCAGAGCTTTTAGCTTATCTGAACTAGTTTCCTAGTTCACTTAATGTATCATATTAGCACTCGAATCAAACTTGTCCTTTTTGCTCGTGTTCTTACATGAACACCACTGATATTTACTTGACATGATGCAGGTTCTTCTGCGTATGCTTCCGTACTATTATCGTCATGTCCATGCCTATGAGAACACACTTGTAACTAAATTTTTTGGCCTCCACAGGGTGAGACCTTCCAGCGGTCAAAAGGTAGTGACATTATTAACTGTTGCTGACATTTCGAAAAATAATAATAATTAACTGTTGCTTGAGCTCCCTATTGTCTCATATAAAAAATTCAGTCTTAGAATTTGTCAAAAGAATTATAACTTTGATTAGTACTGCCTACAAAACCTTCTTATTTTTTATTTTTTTTGAGCCAGAAAACCTTCTTATTTAGTTCATGTCAAAATAATACTATTGGGTTTTTTCAAAAGAAGTAGTTTAATAATATAATTATTCTTGCAACTCAAAATATAATAATTATTATTTTGCGACTTCCGATGACATATCGCAGTTGCAATTGATAGTCAAAGTTGCAGAGACTGTATAAAGCTTCTTATATTGTTTTTAACGGCGGATTAATTTCCTAAAAGAATATTAGTTGTCTTATCTAATTTTTCCTATTCTAGCTACTTCTTTTCAAATGATGGTAGAAACTGAACCGTGGATTTTGATTTTTTGTATATGCAGTTTCGATTTGTAGTGATGGGCAACATGTTCTGCACAGAACTTAGAATTCATCGAAGATTTGACTTGAAAGGTTCGTCTTTGGGCCGTTCTACGGAGAAAGTTAAAATCGACGAGAACACGACACTGAAAGACTTGGATCTGAACTATTCATTTTATCTCGAGCCTTCTTGGCGGGATGCTTTGCTTAAGTAAGCATGTTCGCTCAGAATAAAAACAGCTTATTCTCATGACCATTTATCTTTGTAACAACCATGCTATGTTCATGTTCTGTGTAGGCAGATTGAAATCGACAGCGAATTTCTAAGGAATCACAGTATAATGGATTACAGCTTGCTTCTTGGTTTCCATTACCGGGCTCGTCAAAACCTACAAATAGGAACATCATGTCCTGAAAGCATTTTGCCAGATAAACTAACCGTTCTTTCAGAAGCAGGTAAGAATGCAATCTATATCCTATTTCTCTGATCGTATGTCGTCCAAATAACGCATTTCGCAATAGCATTTTTTTGCTTGCTGATATGGATAATGCAGATGCCGCGGAGAAGGATTCCGCTTATAACTATCGAGATGGGCTGATTTTGGTGCAGCGAGGCAGTGACAAAACTGGTTCAGATGCTGTCGGCCCGCACATAAGGGGGAGCCGCCTGCGTGCGCCGTCGGCTTGTTTCGAGGAAGTAGATCTTCTGCTTCCAGGCACAGGAAGGTCATTATAAATTGATGTCTGTTGTTCCATCCTCGTGTTCTTCCAATGCTAAATGTATGATCTGAGATGATTTAATTTGTTGTGAAATTGGATAGGCTCCCGATCCAGCTAGGGGTCAACATGCCGGCGAGAGCGGAGAAAGAAGAGAAACAAGAAGAGCGCAGCAAATCGCTCCATCAGGTGTATGATGTGGTGCTCTACATAGGGATCATTGATATTCTGCAGAAGTACAACATGACGAAGAAGATTGAGCATGGATACAAGTCAATCAAGTATAAGTATAACCCCTTGTCAATATCTGCAGTTGAACCTCAATTCTACTCGGAGCGCTTCCTCAAGTTCGTCGGGACCGCCTTCCCACAAAACTCATTTAATCAATAAATCATCTTTCTTTCCTCCTCCCTGGCTAGAAAAAAAAAGTAAAAAAAAAGAGAGGAAATCCAAGGAAGTGTGTTTGCTTGATATGTTAATGCTGGAGGCAACGTATGTATGTATTTGTCAAAAGCAACATAGACAAAACTAGGCATCAGCGAGGGTTCATTATGATTGGATTTGGTTGGTTTTTTTTTTGTTGTCATATTGACTTGACCAACCACCCCACCGTACTACTACACATACATATTTGATATATCACGTGCCTGTGACACGAACCCATCCATAAATTTGTCACTCGGGTCATGTGCTATTATCTTAGCTACTGGCGTTAATTTGGTGAGATGATGACATGCATCAATAGTCAATTGTGTCAAATGCCAATGCAAGCAATCACACACCTCTGAAAATGTATTTGCCCCGATCTCAAGCTGATCACCACACCCAGACAGTCACAATGGTCAGCACCAACAAACATGCTCTAGCACTCACGACTCTCCTGGTCCTGCTCACTGGCACCCACCCTGTTGCCGCGGCAAGAACCCTAGTCGCTGTCACCAGCATTGGCACTAGAGGAGGCGGCTACAATGGTGGTGGAGATTGAGAAGGATGCGGTGGAAGCTCCGGTCATCGTTGTCGCTATTGCTATGCACTTATCCGCCTCATAAAGGACATGCGCTCTCCCCTCTCCCCTGGGTCGCCCCCGCGCGGCGACCAGGGGGGAACCCTAGCGCCACCAAGCCCTCGACTCCCTCTCCCACCTCTCTTGCCCGCCGCCGCCGGGGCGCGCCGCCGGGCAAAGCCCAGTTGGCGTCGGCGGCGGCGAGACCTCTCCTCCCCGCAGCGGCCGGATCTGGCGCGGGTGGCGTTCGGCGGCGCGTTGGCGGCGGGGCGCGCCGGCGAGGACTCAGGGGGCGACGCGCTCGTGACTCACCCTGGTGGTCGCGTGGGGGCCCGTTCGGGGCGCTCCTAGGGTGTCCGGTGGCCGATATGTTTCAGATCTGCCCGCCAGTGCCTCGGGCCGCGCAGGGATCTCGGACGGCGGCCTCGATCGGTGGCGCGCGGTGCGGCCTGCCTGGCGGGCGGCACCCGCGGGTGCAGATGGGGGGCCTTCCACGGTTGCGTGGGCGACGTGGAGGCGGCGGCGCTATGGCGGTTCCTCGATGGCCGGCCGGAATTCCATGGGAGGCGTCGTCTCCGACTCAATCTACTCCGGTTCGTGCTGGCTACGGTAGCGACTACGGTCGACGCCAATACTGCCTGGACGGATCTGGCGGGTGGGCATAGATCCGGGGGAATCTCCAGGCCGGCGTGACGGCTGCACCAAAGTCGACGCTCTTGGCGCCGATTCCCTTCCTGGAGGCTTCGGTGTGGATCATACGCACCTCACCTCTGCCATGAGCGCAGGCGAAAGCCTCTGTTCCTCTTTTTGGGCGACGATGGCACTTTGGTGTCGTGTTCCTTCCTGAAGGCGTCGGCCGGGGACTACTCAGGGTAGTGGAGTTGCTGGTAGTTCGGAGTCGACGCGAGATGGCATGTAGGTGGAGCGGTGCACTATTAGGGAAAACCTTATACACAGAGGTATAGCAGTAGCGCTGGTCAGAACAAAGCGCTACTGCTACTTAGTAGTAGCGCGGTTCAACAAAGCGCGCTACAGCTATGGTTGTAGCAGTAGAGCGTCTGCAGGTAAAAGCGCTACTACTATAATTCCCACATTGTTGCCGGTAGGCTAGTAATAGTAGTAGCGATCCCGCGAAAAGCACACTACCGCTAAGTGCCTTGTAGTAGCGCGTTTTTTGTACAAAGCGCTACTGCTAAAAAAGAAAATAAAATGAAAAAGAAATAGAAAAGTAAATGAAAATGAAAGAAGTAGAAAAAGGAGAAATGAAAAAAAGAAAATGTAAATAAAAACAAAGGAAAAAAAAATAAAGGAGAAAGGCATAGCAGTAGCGCTTGTTCTCGAAAAACGCTATAGTTACTCTAGCAGTAGCACGTTTGGTATGCACGCGCTACAGCTACGTTCCTTAGATAAAAGGAAAATAAAAAGGAAAATAAATAACCACTTCCTATAGCAGTAGCGCTTTTTGGTAGAAAACGCTATAGCTAACTTAGCTATATCGCTTTTTGCCTACCAGCGCTACTGCTATTTTGACTTAACCCCGCGCGGGCTTAAAATTTTGTTAAGTCCATTCCCCCCTCTCCCCCATATCCCCCAACTCCTCTGTCGCCGCCGTAGATCGCCCTGCCCGATCGAGCACGCCCTCGACGCCGGCCGTCGCCCGAGGCCGCCCTCGACCTCGCCGCCGCCGCCCGAGGCCGCCCTCGACCTCACCGCCGCCGCCCGAGCCCGAGCCCGCCCTCGCCGCCGACCGTAAGGCTCTCCCTCTCCTCTCCCCTCCCTCCTCTCTCTCTCTCTCTCTCTCTCTCTCTCTCTCTGCTAGGGCAATTCATATGTTGCTGCTGTGATGATGTTCATATGAACCCTAGGTGTTCATATGAACCCTAGATTTGTTTAGGGCAGTAGGCATTTTTTTTAGCATTTAGGAAAAAAGATTAGCAAATTTTTTTAGGAAATTAGCTAAGGCAAATTTTTATGAAAATGCCTAAACAGTAATTCCATTTAGTTTTAAATTAACAGAGGGTATATAAATAATAGTAGCATTTAGCTTTAAATTAATAGAGGCTATAAACAAAAAACAGTAGCATTTAGCTATAAAAAATTATTTGGACTATGGACCTGAATCTCATTCAAATGAAATTTGAATTATTTGGACTATGGACCTGAATATTTTTGAAGAAATTGGGTGTAGGTACTAAGGTCTTGCTGTGGAAATTTTGGTGAGGTCAGAAGGGTTAGATAAAATGGAGTTCCTTTGCAATTTCTAATAAGGTCAAGTATTGTTGGAATATTTGCTCTAAAACAATTTGGATGAAAAGAAAATAATGTGTGTGTGTGTGAGAGGAATAGCTAGAACAGAATTGATGGCTCAGCAATGCATGATGCCATCGACGAGGATGACGATGACCCTCTACAGTATCTCAATACCGGCGCCTCTGACGACGGAGGATTGATGGCTCAACAGTATGAGTACTCAGGGTTTGAGCGTGATGAGTCGGTGCCTGAATTGCCGGAGGATGAACGTATTATAGGCTCACTTCCAGTAGCAAAGAAGCATAGGAAGAGACCGAGGAAAGGCAACAAAGCTGCTTCTATGATCCAGTCGCCTCAGCAGCCTCGGGTTCAAGACCGTATACCTATTCCCGGTGCGGCAAAATGTCATATCCCCGGTAATCCGATCCTACCTAAGGCAGCGGTGGAGGCCATATACGGCGATCTAAGGAGACTTCATGACGATGTGCTGCGGAGAGAGAAAAACCTGATCGCCTCAAAAAATCCAGGATACCCGCTCTACGTGGTTAACGTGCCGCAACAAAGGTTGTACGTCGACACATTCCCCGCGGAGAAGTTCTTTCTTTGATTTGATTACATCTTCGACATGTTTCACTTGAAAAAGCTGGATTTTACGTTTGTTCGCATTTTTGCCTTGTACATGAACTACATCATCAGGACTGAGCAGATACCTTATATCTGTGTCACTGACCCGTACTTCATGCACGAGGGCTTCTTGACAGTCTGCCCAAAGCACCGTGAATACGCGAGTAACTACATCGCCGATTTCATGGTCGGCAATAAGGACAAGGAGACGATTCTGGTGCCTTATCATTCCATGTAAGTCATCCGCGCGAATATCCTTCCTTCGATTTCAATCATTCATTTGCACGCGTGGAGGCTAATTTGAGGTGTACTTATTTTGCGCAGCGACGGGCGCGTCGTCCTCATCATCCTTTACCCCCGATTCTCCCACGCTCTTTACTTGGACTCGTCGAAGAACATGAAGAAAAAGGATTACACCCACATCAAGTCTGTTCTCGACAGTGCTATCTTTACCTACGGCCTACGGGGTGGAGGGATCAGCAGAACCTTCGCATGTCACATAGATCCGGCGATGCCCATATTCTGCAATGGGCAAAGAACCTAGGAGATATCCCGGATCATCGACTTCAAGCTGAGTTCTATCACATCCAGCGTGAACTTGCCCAAATCATCATGAAGAAGGTCGTCAAAAAAACAAGGATGTTCTACGAAGAAGGGCAAATGTCGCGGGAAGACGTCCGAACACGCGTATCGGCTCAGCGTCTCGACCTGAAGCCTTTCACTGTGCTTGGGGACTATCTCCCTGACTTGGATGGATGGCACGACATGTTCGAGCGATTGACGATATATGACAAAGTGTCCGTTTAGTCCATACTTTCTCTATGACAAAACTTTGAGTTATGCACGACGAAACTTTATTTGTGATGTAATTAAACCGTCCTCCTCAACTAGCGAAGATCACTCTAGTTAGGGCATTTTGGGTACGATGAACATTGTTATTTATGCTTATGATATGTTGCTTCTATTTTTGCCAAGTCCGTCTCTTTCTGTTGCTCAACTATATATGTTGCATATTATCGACTCATGTGACGATGCAGGTACATAGATCATCGATGGCGAAGAAGTGCTATGCCAGGAGTATACGACGAGTGGCCGGAGTGTCAGGCCCAGGTGTACCGGTTTCCGAGCGACAGTCAGAGAGGGTTCGATAGCAGAGCCGAAGCGAAAAGTAGTTAGTTTAGGTTCACGCTAGTGTGAGAGAGGGATACGAACCGGTGCCTCAAGAAGTACTACATTATGTATGATGAGACATGTCATGTAATTTGTATAGCTATATCGTGATTATGATGTGACGACATGATTTGTGTTGGATGATATGATGAGACTATTATGTGTATGATATGATGAGCATATTGCCAGTTTATGATATGATTAGAATACTGTATAAAATCTGTACAAAAACATCACAAATACGTAGAAAAAAAAGATATATGAAAAATATAGTAGTAGCGCTCTTTAGCGCTGAACAGGAAAACGCTACTGCTAAGCCACTTAGCAGTAGCGCTGGTATGGACAGCGCTACTGCTAAGTAGCTATAGCAGTAGCGCGGGCAGAAACGCGCTACTGCTAAACGTTAGCTGTAGCGCCGTATCAGTAGCGCGGTGCCCCGTGCTACTGATAGCCCTTAGACCCGCGCTACTGCTAGGTTTTTTCCTAGTAGTGGTGTGGCATCAACCGTATCATAGACGGTGGGTCTCGGCGGCATGACGCAGTGGAGACTCGGCGTCTGATGCGCGGAGATGGACTCGCGCAGGAGGAGGAAGCTGTCTGGCATCATGGTGGCGTCGATAGCAGAGAGGCCTGGCAAGGTCGGTGCATCAGTTCTGCTCTGAGGATGGACCGATGAAAGATGGAGGTGACGCCCCTTGCAGCGTGCGGTGCTCACTGAGAGTGTGCCAGACCGGTGTGGAACCCAATCCAGGTAGAGACTTGGATAGGACACACCCGACTTTAGATGTTAGGCTTTGGTACGATGTCTGTTTGGTATTAGGCCCGGACATTCGGCACACCTTCATCAAAGGGATAGGAATAGCAACAACGTTGCCAAGATGGTGGCTTCAGGCTTATTAATGTATCACCTTGTATAATCTTTGTGAATAATTAATAATATGGCTGCATGCATCGTCCAGATGCAGAGGCCGGGGTACATCCTCCTTGTCCAAAAAAAACCTGACGGTGGTGGCTTTCCAGCCCCCCTCACCGTCGATGTTCCACTTCTTGTCACCATGGATAACAACGATGTGTGTGAAACATAGGGCGAGGAGCTTACGAACATCAATCCTTGTGCTTGCCATTGATGTAAAATATTCTTCACGTATCTCTACTACTAACACAATATGTAAAGCCAAATGGATGCTTTTGTGCGAAAAGACTCTTTCACGATCGCTCGTGCCTACGCGCGATAGCCTTCATCCGTTCCTAATCAGCTTCTGACCTTGATGGTTTCCTTTCCAAATTAACAACGCTGGCCCACCTACTTCCGTGACCATACAAGCAACCCATCCATGCATGTACAGGAGTATAATATACACCTAATCTCTCTCCCCCCCTGATTTTCAGGGGTGGGGGTGGGGGGCCAGCGAAACCTTCCTTCTAATCCTCTCTGAACTCTTAATGTAACTGTGCTGCACTTACCTAATTAGCCAAGCGCTTCCTGTCCGAAAGTGAGCGCTCCAGCGCGCGAGCGCGAATTAGCGCTTTTGTGTTTGGTGACTTGCTTCAAAAGAAAAAAGAAATATATAGGCCCTCAAAAGGCATACCAATATCCTTACGTAATGATGCAAATGGAAATCTCCATTTGAATTGACCAATCAACACATTCTTAATGTCGCTGATGTCGGTTTTTTCCCTTTCTTTTAGTCAGACTTTAGGTGTTTGGTTGTGTGCATTCTAATTATGCAGAGACCGGGTGTTACTCATAATGCTCTGTATCCGCTTGATGCTACATTTTGAGATAATAAAAGCGCCCTTTATCGAAAAAATCAACACATTCTTAATTTAGTATTAATTACATTACTACCAAAATGTTTAGAATGATCTAGAGCGATCATCATATATGAATAATCATCATGTCACTGTTAACACTTTGTTAGCTATAAATTGGGTGATAATACGATTTTTATATACATCATTTCACTGCAAGATGGTAGTACAACCAACTTCACATTATCTCTCGCTTCAGTGGTATATGAGATTGATATGCCCCCATGAGTGATTCTGTAAGTGACGACATGATTAGGTTTTTCGTAGTAAACACTCTTTTTTGGTAATAAGGGTTAATCCATTTATCTTTCCTTGGACGACTCTTTGCGAAGATGATGTCACTCTTCATATGTTTACTACCCTCTCTGTTCCATAATGTAGTGCATATAGATTTTTGAAAAGTCAAACTTTGAAAACTTTGACTAAGTTATTAGACATAACTATTTATATCTACAATACCAAATATATAAAATATGAAAGTTCATCTTATAATGAATCTAATGATATAAGTTTGGCATTCTAGATGTAAATGCTTTTCTCCACAAATTTGGTCAAAGTTTGTGATGCTTTACTTTTTAAAAAGATCTACATGCACTATATTATGGAATAGAGGTAGTATGAAGGATTTAAACCCCATGCCCTCGCCTGCAATAGTTATGCAAATTACACTTTTCCTTACTAGTTAATACTTGTTCTTTCATAATAAAATACTAACGGCTTCCTGGATGATACTAATGACATTTGATGATTACTATTTTCATATTCAAAATTTGTGAATATTGATGAATTTTCTCAAAATTAGATACTTTGTAGTGGTATATGTGAAATATCCACATCACCGGGATTGGGCTAGGTTCCGCTAGGCCCAACCAAGATCAAGGCCTGTGCACTTGCTTACAGTTTTCTCTCGAAAGGCACAGTTTCAATGTATTTTTCCAAGTAAGTTCATGCTATGTTGCACACTTGTGAGATTAAATGCTAGCACTCAGTTCATCGAAATTTATTTATTTCAAACTAGTATGATCATGCTTGGTTACACATATGTGAGATAAATTGCTGGTTGGCAACATTCAGTTCAGTGTTTACTCGTATATTAACATATCAGTCCTTAGTCTTATGATTCTTAAGAAGTCTTAATTAGTAGCATGCTGCTCAAAGTGAGATGTAACTACAAAGTACCGAGCTCATAGCAACTTAATAATTAAGATAACCATCCCCAGACTGCCAAGATAAACACCATTCAAGCTGTTTGTAGTTATACTGACGATCGGGCTTGTTTGCAGAAGGGTAATGTGACGGAGGCTCTCCGGAGAGGATTGAAAAACTCATGGTGGTGGCGGCCAACCTTTTTGCCGGGCAAAGGTTATTGAAGGATGATCCTTTTTCGTTTCCTGGAGCGCGCCAACTTGCCACCTTCTTGTTACTGCTAGGTCCTGGGGTGATGTAGTTTGATGAACCCTCTTCTGATTTTGTTGTAATATGATGCATGTTCCAGCTTCGGAAAACAAGGGTTGTAATCATGGTGCTATGTCGCAGAAACTTGCTTTGTTGAGCATTTTTTCGATAAAGGGTGAATTTTATTAACTCAAAATGAAGCATCAAGAAGATACATAACACATGAGCACACATCCGGCCTCTGCATAATTAGGATGCACACAGCCAACACCAACTCACACACACACGTAAAAACACGCCGACAAATAGCAAAGTCATATAAGACCAAAGCTCTGTGTAGACGAACAAAAACAAGAAAAAAGCCCTCAGCGATAAGATCTGTGATTGGTAAACTACGGTGAAGACCATATCCGCACCAATCATCTCATGACACCACATGAACGACGAAGTTCTTCAACAGCAACGCCTTCAGGAAGGGAGCGACACTCAAGCGTCACCGTCACCGGATCCAACAAGAATGTCAGAATCTAGGTTTTCACCCTGAAGAATCAGTCCCAACATATTCGAGCAATGCGTTCAACATGATAACGATGTAAAAAAAACATCATCATTGCTAGGTCTGACCTAGGCTTTCGCCTCAGAGCTCAAGACTGTGTGCTTAAGTAGCACCACAATCGAAGTCTCTCATGTGTTGTCGCCACCACGTTTCCGTAATCCCAGCAGCTGCATGTGATGCGATCACTGCCGCTGCACCACCATCCCTCTGCGTCAAGCCTTCATCCATAATTTGTATCTCACCGTCGAAGTCAGCCACCGGATCAAGAGGAGATGAACCCTCTCAAAGATCGATGACCACCGTCGCCGTGGAATTGTAGGAAGTCGTTGCAACAGTTGCAGTCACCACACTCCAGCCGATCAGATCCGTATCACCACCACCAAGCCATGGTCCTTAGCCGCCCGAGCCAGAACGACGCCATGGACGGCACAGCCGCTGGTCGCCGGTATGAGCCGACGCGCACTCCGTCAACATCCGGCTACCACCCAAGCAGCCAACAAGCCTTCGGCCGTCAGATCTGGAGGCAAAGCCCGGCCAGACTGAACACAGGCCAAGCGCCTGAGGCCTAGCACCACCAAGCACGGCCTGGTGCAGGACAGCACGCACAGCCGCAGCTAGCTTCCTAACACCGCAACGCCATGATCCGCCGCCGCCGTGGCCAGTCGCACACCTGCAGGCGCCGCCTCCTCGCTCGTGAAGGACGTAGCCAAGGTGTACCCTCCACTCCCTTCGCCTTTGACGGAAGGGTGCCGCCGCCGCCGGCGGCCGCGGCCGACGGCGGCGGCGAGATGAGATCTGACGCTAGGTTTGTTGGCTAGGAGTTGGTCGCCTCCGGAGTCGCCCGAGCGAAGCGACCCGGGAGGCACGGAAGGTTCGTTTCTAAGCCGTCTCCCTCTGTTGAGCATTCCTTTTCTTTTCTCAGTCTCTCTTGAGGCTTTAGTTTGTGTAAGACATCTATGCGATTTCATTAATAAAATCGGAGAAGAATCACTTATATACAAAAAAAAAGGAAAACCAAATGACCAGGATAATTGGTCGTTGAAGTCGTATATACTAGTCTAAAGTGGCAATGCTATATCCCGCTTTCTATGAGACCGACCGAGCGCTCGCCTACATGGCGCTCTTATCCGGCCAGCCCAGAGACCGCCCTAATTAGTTCCAGTATTAAGAAACTTCTATCCGGTTTTGGGTGGTTTCGGTCGATTTCTTTTTTCTCTGCGTTTCTATGCTGGTTTATCTATATTTTTTCCTTTTTGTTGGGTGAACAGATTTTTAAAATTCAAGAACATATGTTTGAAATTCATGAAGTTTTTAAAAAAATGTCCTGAACATATTTTTAAACGTGTGTTTTTTAATTTCATGAAAAATTTCTGATGGGACGCACATTATTTTAAAATTTCACCTTTTTATGAACATTTTTTCAGGGTCATGGTCATATTTTTTAAACATGTGAAAATTTTACAATTGTTGTGGATTTTTTTTGAATGGTATGGACATATTTTTATAAATTATGCAAATATTTTTTATTTTCCATGAGCATTGTTAAAAAAATCAAGAACATAATTTTTATATGTCTGATCTTTTTAAACGTTATGAACATTTTATTGAAATGGCACGAACAAACTTTTATATTTCATGAACATTATCTTAATGTGTGCACATTTTCAAAGTAAATCTATGTCTTTCGTGAAAAGTGGAGTATTTGTGCACTAAGTAAAGTAAAATAATTCATATTTTTCAGAATATAAATAAATAGAAAGTTGGAGCAAACAAAATATATAAAATACTGTATGGAGGCGAATGTCAGCTCCAGTTGGAGGTGGGTGCTAAAAAGAGGGTCATAACTTTGCTACTCTGCCTCAACAAAGAAAAACTTTGCTTCTCGATCTTTTTAGGGCCTTTGCTAGTCACTTTCACATGGGTGCTACACAAAATTATGTGGCTGGGCCTTGCCTGTGAGCTGTGCATTTTAGGCGAGCACGACTTGCACGAAATAATTAATTAAGAAGTATCAAACACATTAACGAACGCGGAAGGAGCGATTGCTCGTGGTGTCCACGTCGGCAGGGCTCGATCGAGCTAGCGCGTGGGTTGGGCAGGAGGTGTCGATGGGAGAGAAAAAAAAAGGAGAAGGAAAGGGCGCTTGCTGAGGGAGGTGTTACCTGGACACGTTTTTGCTCATCATCCCTTTCTCACGAAGCAAACCCCATAGGCCATATCCCTCCTCTTCCGTCTCTCTCGCACACGTAGCGTCCGCATCTCTCTCTCGTTGCCTCCGCCTCTGCCCCTTCTCCTCCCCATTCCCTCTCTCCTAGCCGAGCTCCGGCCCTGCTCGTCATCCCTTCCTCTTGAGAAAGAGCACGGGCCCATCGCTGCGCCTCAGTCGCCACAAGGACATCGGGTGGAGGGGATCCGGTGCGGACGGCGCACGTCTCGGCCCGTAGCAAGAGCGGGAGGTGTCGACGGCGGAGATGGTCGACGGGGAGCCTCTTCTTCCCGCGATCTGGTCCTCCCCATTCATGGCCTTTGGCAGGAGGGTCCCCTCGAATTTATTCCATCCCGGAGGAGGCAACCGCCCTAGGAGGGGCGGTGCATGGGCACAGCTAGCTCGGTGGTTGTGAGTTGTTTCGCGACTAGTTCGCCTTCGGGTCGGCGCCATAGATGAGGCCTGCTGCTGCGACCTTGCCGTCGTTCCCACGGCGGCGAACTACCCCCCAAGATGAATGGCCTCTTCATGTCGAAGCCACGGACTATGCCATGCGCGAGCTCGTCATTTATGTCGACCTCCACTCTGGCTCACGTGGCGCCGACGCCAAGCGGAAGGAGAAGGTGAGTTTCAATCTGTCCGGTCTTCCTATTTCGATCCCCCCGTCTCTCTCTCTCTCTCTCTCTCTCTCCAGTCTGAAAGAAAATCTCCTTTTTGTTTTGTGCCTACAAGGTCTTCGATGAAAGAGCCTGTACATGTGTGATGTTTATACTCGTATATAGTATCTTAATGCAACCTGAAGCCTTGCCATTCTAATCTAATTATGTGCATTATCTTCAATTTTTCTTTCAGAGGGTAATGCCCAGCTCATTTGATGGGTCATTTGACTTCTTTACGGTTATGCAACCTAATCCGTTGGATCTATCCAAGGATGAGGAGCACTGCTTATTGTCCCTTTTAGTTGAGTATTCAGAGCAATGCGAGGGACATTGGGACCCAGAGAGAGTTCCAGAATCAATGTACAAGCATTTGCAACTACTGATTGATATCATGTTGCATTTACAAGTTAATATCATCTGTGAGCAAGCGTACATTTTGGTTAAAGCTGTTGTGGCAAGTTCTGGTGTGTTTGATGAGAATTTTACGGCGATTGATGCATGGTTTGGTTTTCTTGCCTGGTTATGAAGCCAAAATTGTGTGTAAGAGAGACCTTACAAGTTGGATTATCTAATAAATTGTCACACATTGTGATCCCTTTCATCTGTGACGAGTCCATGACGTTTGGGGCTGTGTAGGGGGCGCGCTGAGCCGGAAGGAGGGGCTGGCCTCCCCGTGTCGCGCCGCCCCATCACTGGTACAGCGAGGTGCTATTCAAACGGTTTTGAACCCCTTTCCCCGACGGCGTTTTGAACCGTCGCCAAGTGAGTGGCTGCGATAGGGGGTCCTTCCCACACGACCCAGAAACCGTCGGGGATAGGGAGCCTTGATGCATACAGTTGTCCCGATAAAACTGTTTCTGATATCTCAAATATCCCAAATGCTTCATCCTTGCTACTCGTTTGTGCTCGCATTGCCATCGCAGTCGGAATTTTGTGGTTTTACCTAAAACCAGGCACAGTTCAGGCACATTCCAGGCACGGGATTTTTCCAGGCACGTACCAAACTGGCTCTACGTTTACGATGCCTGGCACATCACAAACAGTTCATCATTGTAAACCGTGTATGATAGGTCGACAATCACACACATTTAGTTTTCCCGCACGTTTGTGATATTGTCTGACATCACACACGCTTTGCAAACGGCAACTGTGTGCATTGTTACACATGTTTTCTCTTCATGAACCATGTCGGATTATGATGTATATCACACATGCTGTGCTTTATAGACCGTGTGCGCCGTAATGACCTGCAGAGCGTAATTTCACCCTAATTTAATTGCTGCTATTTAAAATTGTACCTAATTTGAATTTGAAAGTAGGCTATAGCTTTATTCATATCTATCAGGTTCAAACAACCAATGCATTATTCGATTCACAAGTACATATGTTCAAGAATTACATAAACACCAAATAAAGAATAATCAACCAGGGTCGTATACTTGTACTATTACAGATGGTAAAGAAAGAGGCGATCGACATTCTGGTTGTTGAACAAGGGGAAGCGGAATGCCCCTATTGTGCTCTCCTCGATGCAGAAGGCACGCACGACTCTAGTCCAACCCCTTGTGATGACCGGCCGCCAATCATGTAGTTTGAGAGGTAACCTTGAGTAAACTGCTTCAGGATCCACTGCAAAGAAAAAAGATTCAGACATTGTCATCTAACACAACTCATTACGGGCAGTAAAAAGAAGGCTACAGAGTTCTTACTTACCATCCTACAGTTCACTGTTGTCTTGCATAAAATGTAAACAAATAGCTCGATTGACATCTTTTGACCCATTTTAATAACAATCTTTATCAGTTTCCTCACTTGATGTTGGTTCATAAATATCTCATTGCCTCATACGCAGAAAGGGTCGAAGTGTGGATCTTTGGCAATGATATATGTACCTAAAAGTACCAAGTTAATATTAGAAGCTAAACAACAATTGCAAAATGATGTAGTACAACACTCCCTCCATCCAATTATATAAGATCTTATTACATGTACATCTAGACATCATCAGAACATTAAGGTAACACTCTTCCTTGTTGCTATGTAGCCTGGGATTGCATATTTAGTCATTCAGTACAACGCATGTTGCTATGTAGCCTCAGATATATTAAATATGGCCCTAGTTAACCTACCGATAAATGGGTTACAGATATATTCAGTGAAATGTCCGATTCGACGATTAATCCCTTATCAGCCCCAGGCTATATGGTACCAGCTACCGATATCCTGAACAGTGAGTATATATAAGCAATGCGATGAAACTAACCTCGATGAAAAACAGCAGCTGTTCTCAATATTGTCCTGTATCAGTACATATAAAGGCATGTTAAGCACAACAGGCTAAATATCAACCAAATATTGTTGGGAAACGTTGCATGGAAAACAAAAAAAAATCTACGCACACGCAATGATCTATCCATGGAGATGCATAGCAACGAGGGGGAGAGTGTGTCTACGTACCCTCGTAGACCGTAAGCGGAAGCGTTTCACAATGCGGTTGATGTATTCGAACTTTCTTCGCGCTCCAACCGATCAAGTACCGAACGCACGGCACTTCCGCGTTCTGCACACGTTTAGCTCGGTGACGTCCTCCGCCTTCTTGATCCAGCAAGACGGCGAGGTAGTAGATGAGTTCCGTCAGCACGACGGCGTGGTGACGGTGATGGTGATGTGATCTCTGCAGGGCTTCGCCTAAGCACTACGAAAATATGACTGAGGGAGTAAATGGTGGACGGGGGCGCCGCACACGGTTAAGACAATCATGTGTCTCCTTGTGTGGCGCCCCCTCCCCACATATATATAGGTGGGAGGGGAGGGGAGGCAGCCAGGCGCGCCCTAGGGCTGGCCGCCGGCCCCTAGGGCTCCTGCCTTGTCCTGCGCCCCCCCCCCCCCTTTCCTTGTATAAACAAGGGGGAAGGGAAGAGGGAAGGAAGGGGGAGTCCTACTCCACACTTTCCTTGCCCTCCCCTCTTTCCTTCTCCTCCTCATAGGGCTGGCATGTATAGGGGCGCACCAACCCCTTGTGGGCTGGTGTGTTCTCTCTCTTGGCCCATAAGGCCCATATCTTTGCCGGGGGTGCCCGAAACTCCTTTCCGGTGACCCGATAAGTACCCGGTACCCTCCGGAACACTTCTGGTGTCCGAATACCATCGTCCTATATATCAATCTTTACCTCTCGACCATTTCGAGACTCCTCGTCATGTCCGTGATCTCATCCGGGACTCCGAACAACATTCGGTCACCAAATCACATAACTCATATAATACTATATCGTCAATGAACGTTAAGCGTGCGGACCCTACGGGTTCGAGAACTATGTAGACATGACCGAGACACCTCTCTGGTCAATAACCAATAGTGGAACCTAGATGCCCATATTGGCTCCTACATATTCTACGAAGATCTTTATCGGTCGAACCGTTATGATAACATACGTAATTCCCTTTGTCCATCGGTATGTTACTTGCCCGAGATTCGATCGTCGGTATCTTCATACCTAGTTCAATCTCATTACCGGCAAGTCTCTTTACTCGTTCCATAATACATCACCTCGTGACTAACTCCTTAGTCGTTTGCTTGCAAGCTTATGATGTGTATTACCGAGAGGGCCCAGAGATACCTCTCCGATACTCGGAGTGACAAATCCTAGTCTCGATCTATGCCAACTCAATAGATACATTTGGAGATACCTGTAGAGCATCTTTATAATCACCTAGTTACGTTGTGACGTTTAATAGCACACAAGGCATTCCTCCGGTATCCGGGAGTTGCATAATCTCATAGTCGAAGGAATATGTATTTGACATGAAGAAAGCAATAGCAATAAAACTGAACGATCATTATGCTAAGCTAACGAATGGGTCTTGTCCATCACATCATTCTCCTAATGATGTGATCCTGTTATCAAATGACAACTCATGTCCATGGTTAGGAAACCTTAACCATCTTTGATCAACGAGCTAGTCTAGTAGAGGCTTACTAGGGACACGGTGTTTGTTTATGTATTCACACATGTATTTAGGTTTCTGATCAATACAATTCTAGCATGAATAATAAACCTTTATCATGAATAAGGAAATATAAAATAACAACTTTATTATTGCCTCTAGGGCATATTTCCTTCAGTCTCCCACTTGCACTAGAGTCAATAATCTAGTTCACATCGCCATGTGATTAACACCCATAGTTCACATCGTCATGTGACCAATACCCAAAGAGTTTACTAGAGTCAATAATCTAGTTCACATCGCCATGTGATTAACACCCAAAGAGTACTAAGGTGTGATCATGTTTTGCTTGTGTGAGAAGTTTAGTCAACGGGTCTGCCACATTCAGATCCGTATGTATTTTGCAAATTTCTATGTCTACAATGCTCTGCATGGAGCTACTGTAGCCGATTGCTCCCACTTTCAATATGTATCTAGATTAAGACTCAGAGTCATCCGAATCGGTGTTAAAGCTTGCAGCGACGTAACCCTTTACGATGAACTCTTTGTCACCTCCATAACCGAGAAACATTTCCTTAGTCCTCTTAGGTAACTAAGGATAATTTTGACTGCTGTCCAGTGGTCCACTCCTGGATCACTCTTGTACCCTCATTGCCAGATAAGTGGCAAGACACACATCAGGTGTGGTACACAGCATGGCATATCGTATAGAACCTATGGCTGAGGCATCGGGAATGACTTTCATTCTCTCTCTATCTTCTGCCGTGGTCGGGCTTTGAGTCTTACTCAACTTCACACCTTGTAATACAGGCAAGAACTCCTTCTTTGACTGATCCATTTTGAACTCCTTCAAAATCTTATCAAGGTATGTGCTTTATGAAAGTCCTATTAAGCGTCTCGATCTATCCCTATAGATCTTGATGCTCAATACGTAAGCAGCTTCACCGAGGTCTTTCATTGAAAAATTCTTATTCAAGTATCCTTTTTATGCTATCCAAAAATTCTATATCATTTCCAATCAACAATATGTCATCCACATATAATATCAGAAATGCTACAGAGCTCCCACTCACTTTCTTGTAAATACAGGCTTCACCGAAAGTCTGTATAAAACCATAAGCTTTGATCACCTCATCAAAGCGTATATTCCAACTCCGAGATGCTTGCACCAGTCCATAGATGGATCGCTGGAGCTTGCACACTTTGTTAGCACCTTTAGGATCGACAAAACCTTCTGGTTGTATCATATACAACTCTTCTTTGAGAAATCCATTAAGGGATGCAGTTTTGATGTTCATTTGCTAGATTTCATAATCATAAAATGCGGCAATTGCTAACATGATTCGGACGGACTTAAGCATCACTACGGGTGAGAAAGTCTCATCGTAGTCAACTCCTTGAACTTGTCGAAAACCTTTTGCGACAAGTCGAGCTTTATAGACAGTAACATTACCATCAGCGTCAGTCTTCTTCTTGAAGATCCATTTATTTTCTATGGCTTGCCGATCATCGGGCAAATCCACCAAAGTCCACACTTTGTTCTCATACATGGATCCTATCTCAGATTTCATGGCCTCAAGCCATCTGTCGGAATCTGGGCTCATCATAGCTTCTTCATAGTTCGTAGGTTCGCCTTGGTCTAGTAAAATGACTTCTAGTACAGGATTCCCGTACCACTCTGGTGCGGATCATGTTCTGGTTGACCTACGAAGTTCGGTAGTAACTTGATCTGAAGTTTCATGATCATCATCATTAGCTTCCTCTCTAGTTGGTGTAGGCATCACAGGAACGGTTTTCTTTGATGTGCTACTTTCCAATTCGAGAGAAGGTACAATTACCTCATCAAGTTCTACTTTCCTCCCACTCACTTCTTTCGAGAGAAACTCCTTCTCTAGAAAGGTTCCATTCTTGGCAACAAAGATCTTGCCTTCAGATCTGTGGTAGAAGGTGTACCCAATTGTTTCCGTAGGGTATCCTATGAAGACGCACTTCTCCGATTTGGGTTTGAGCTTATCAGGCTGAAGCCTTTTGACATAAGTGTCGCAAACCCAAACTTTAAGAAACAACAGCTTAGGTTTCTTGCCAAACCACAGTTCATACAGTGTCATCTCAATGGATTTAGACGGTGCCCTATTTAATGTGAATGCAACTGTCTCTAATGCATAACCCCAAAACGATAGTGGTAAATCAGTAAGAGACATCATAGAACGCACCATATCCAATAAAGTACGGTTACGATGTTCGGACACACCATTACGCTGTGGTGTTCCAGGTGGCGTGAATTGTGAAACTATTCCACATTGTTTTAAATGAAGGCCAAACTCGTAACTCAAATATTCGCCTCCGCGATCAGATCGTAGAAACTTTATTTTCTTGTTATGATGATTCTACACTTCACTCTGAAATTCTTTGAACTTTTCAAATGTTTCAGACTTGTGTTTCATAAAGTAGATATATCCATACCTACTTAAATCATCTGTGAAGGTCAGAAAATAACGATACCCGCCGCATGCCTCAACACTCATTGGACCGCATACATCGGTATGTATTATTTCCAATAAGTCATTAGCTCGCTCCATTGTTCCGGAGAACGGAGTTTTAGTCATCTTGCCCATGAGGCATGGTTCGCAAGTATCAAATGATTCATAATCAAGTGATTCCAAAAGCCCATCTGCATGGAGTTTCTTCATGCGCTTTACACCAATATGACCTAAACGGCAGTGCCACAAATATGTTGCACTATCATTATCAACTTTGCATCTTTTGGCATCAATATTATGAATATGTGAATCACTACGATCAAGATTCAATAAACCATTTGCATTGGGTGTATGACCATAGAAGGTTTTATTCATGTAAACAGAACAAGAATTATTCTCTGACTTAAATGAATAACCGTATCGCAATAAACATGATCCAATCATATTCATGCTCAACGCAAACACCAAATAACATTTATTTATTTAGGTCCAACACTAATCCCGAAGGTAGAGGGAGTGTGCGATGGTGATCTTATCAACCTTGGAATCACTTCCAACACACATCGTCACCTCGTCATTAACTAGTCTCTGTTCATTTTGCAACTCCTGTTTCGAGTTACTAATCTTAGCAACTGAACCGGTATCAAATACCCAGGGGCTACTATGAAAACTAGTAAAATACACATCAATAACATGTATATCAAATATACTTTTGTTCACTTTGCCATCCTTCTTATCCGCCAAGTATTTGGGGCAGTTCCACTTCCAGTGACCATTTCCTTCGCAGTAGAAGCACTCAGTTTCAGGCTTAGGTCCAGCTTTGTGCTTCTTCACGGGAGTGACAACTTGCTTGCCATTCTTCTTGAAGTTCCCCTTTCTTTCCTTTGCCCTTTTACTTGAAACTAGTGGTCTTGTTAACCATCAACACTTGATGCTCTTTCTTGATTTCTACCTTCGCCGATTTTAGCATTGCGAAGAGCTTGGGAATCGTTTTCGTCATCCCTTGCATATTATAGTTCATCATGAAGTTCTAGTAGCTTAGTGATAGTGACTAGAGAACTCTGTCAATCACTATCTTATCTGGAAGATTAACTCCCACTTGATTGAAGCGATTGTAGTACTCAGATATTCTGAACACATGCTCACTAGCTGAGCTATTCTCCTCCATCTTGTAGGAAAAGTACTTGTCAGAGGTCTCATACCTCTCGACACGGGCATGAGTCTGAAATACCAATTTCAGCTCTTGGAACATCTCATATGCTCTGTGGCGTTCAAAATGTCTTTGGAACCCCGATTCTAAGCCGTAAAGCATGGCACACTAAACTATCAAGTAGTCATCATATCGAGCTTGTAAAACGTTCATAACCTCTGCATCAGCTCCTGCAATAGGTCGGTCACCTAGCGGTGCATCAAGGATATAATTCTTCTCTGCAGCAATGAGGATAATCCTCAGATCATGGACCTAGTCCGCATTATTGCTACCATCATCTTTCAACTTATTTTTCTCTAGAAACATATCAAAAAATATATAGGAGATATATCGTGAGCTATTGATCTATAACATAGATATGCAAATACTATCAGGACTAAGTTCATGATAAATTAAGTTCAATTAATCAAATTACTTAACTCCCACTTAAATAGACATCCCTCAAGTCATCTAAGTGATACGTGATCCAAATCAACTAACCCAAGTCCGATCATCACGTGAGATTGGGTAGTCATCAATGGTGAACATCTCTATGTTGATCATATCTACTATATGACTCATGTTCGACCTTTCGGTCTCCAGTGTTCCGAGGCCATGTCTGTACATGCTAGGCTTGTCAAGTTTAACCCAAGTATTCCGCATGTGCAAAACTGTCTTGCACCCGTTGTATGTGAACATAGAGTCTATCACACCCGATCATCACGTGGTGTCTCAACACGACGAACTGTAGCAACGGTGCATACTTAGGGAGAACACTTTTACCTTGAAATTTAGTGAAGGGATCATCTTATAATGCTACCGTCGTTCTAAGCAAAATAAGATGCATAAAGGATAAACATCACATGCAATCAAAATATGTGACATGATATGGCCATCATCTTGTGTTTTTGATCTCCATCTCCAAAGCATCGTCATGATCTCCATTGTCACCGGCTCGACACCTTGATCTCCATCGTTGCGTCGTGGTCATCTCGCCAACTATTGCTTCTACAACTATCGCTAACACATAGTGATAAAGTAAAGCAATTACATGGCGTTTGCATTTCATACAATAAAGCGACAACCATAAGGCTCCTGCCAGTTGCCGATAACTTACAAAACATGATCATCTCATACAACATCGTATATCACATCATGTCTTGACCATATCACATCACAACATGCCCTGCAAAAACAAGTTAGATGTCCTCTACTTTGTTGCTGCAAGTTTTACGTGGCTGCTACGGGCTTCTATCAAGAACCGTACTTACCTACGGCAAAAACCACAACGGTGATTCGTCAAGTTTGTTGTTTTAACCTTCTTCAAGGACCGGCCGCAGTCAAATTCGATTCAACTAAAGTAGGAGAAACAGACACCCGCCAGCCACCTTTATGCAAAACTAGTTGCATGTCTGTCGGTGGAACCGGTCTCATGTAGGTGGACTTGTAAGGTTGGTCCGGGCCGCTTCATCCCACAATACCGTCGAATCAAAATAAGACATTGGTGGTAAGCAGTATGACTATCACCACCCACAACTCTTTGTGTTCTACTCGTGCATATCATCTACGCATAGACCTGGCTCTGATACCACTGTTGGGAAACATTGCATGGAAAACAAATTTTTTTTCTATGCACACGTAATGATCTATCCATGGAGATGCATAACAACGAGGGGGAGAGTGTATCTACGTACCCTCGTAGACCGTAAGCGGAAGCGTTTCACAATGCGGTTGATGTAGTCGAACTTTCTTCGCGCTCCAACCGATCAAGTACTGAACGCACGGCACCACCGCGTTCTGCACACGTTCAGCTCGGTGACGTCCTCCGCCTTATTGATCCAACAAGACGGCGAGGTAGTAGATGAGTTCCGTCAGCACGACGGCGTGATGACGGTGATGGTGATGTGATCTCTGCAGGGCTTCGCCTAAGCACTACGAAAATATGACCGAGGGAGTAAACGGTGGACGGGGGCACCGCACACGGCTAAGACAATCATGTGTCTCCTTGTGTGGCGCCCCCTCCCCACATCTATATAGGTGGGAGGGGATGGGAGGCAGCCAAGCGCTCCCTAGGGCTGGCCGCCGGCCCCTAGGGCTCCTGCCTTGCCCTGCGCCCCCCATTCCTTGTATAAACAAGGGGGAAGGAAAGAGGGGGGAGAGGGAAGGAAGGGGGAGTCCTACTCCACACTTTCCTTGCCCTCCCCTCTTTCCTTCTCCTCCTCATAGGGCTGGCCTGCATAGGGGCGCACCAGCCCCTTGTGGGCTGGTGTGTTCCCTCTCTTGGCCCATAAGGCCCATATCTTTGCCGGGGGTGCCCGAAACTCCTTTTCGGTGACCCGATAAGTACCCGGTACCCTCCAGAACACTTCCGGTGTCCGAATACCATCGTCCTATATATCAATCTTTACCTCTCGACCATTTAGAGACTCCTCGTCATGTCCGTGATCTCATCCGGGACTCCAAACAACATTCGGTCACCAAATCACATAACTCATATAATTCTATATCGTCAACAAACATTAAGCGTGCGGACCCTACGGGTTCGAGAACTATGTAGACATGACCGAGACACCTCTCTGGTCAATAACCAATAGCGGAACCTGGATGCCCATATTGGCTCCTACATATTCTACGAAGATCTTTATCGGTCGAACCGTTATGACAACATACGTAATTCCCTTTGTCCATCGGTATGTTACTTGCCCGACATTCGATCGTCGGTATCTTCATACCTAGTTCAATCTCGTTACCGGCAAGTCTCTTTACTCGTTCCGTAATACATCACCTCATGACTAACTCCTTAGTCGTTTGCTTGCAAGCTTATGATGTGTATTACCGAGAGGGCCCAGAGATACCTCTCCGATACTCGGAGTGACAAATCCTAGTCTCAATCTATGCCAACTCAACAGATACCTTTGGAGATACCTGTAGAGCATCTTTATAATCACCCAGTTACGTTGTGATGTTTGATAGCACACAAGGTATTCCTTCGGTATCCGGGAGTTGCATAATCTCATAGTCGAAGGAATATGTATTTGACATGAAGAAAGCAATAGCAATAAAACTGAACGATCATTATGCTAAGCTAACGGATGGGTCTTGTCCATCACATCATTCTCCTAATGATGTGATCCCGTTATCAAATGACAACTCATGTCCATGGTTAGGAAACCTTAACCATCTTTGATCAATGATCTAGTCTAGTAGAGGCTTACAGGGACACGGTGTTTGTTTATGTATTCACACATGTATTTAGGTTTTCGATCAATACAATTCTAGCATGAATAATAAACCTTTATCATGAATAAGGAAATATAAAATAACAACTTTATTATTGCCTCTAGGGCATATTTCCTTCAAATATATCCATGGTAGACAGCATAATCTACAAATGATAGCTTCAGTGTGCAGGTTTAAGCACGCTAGTTAAGCAAAACAAGAAGTGGAAAGGTGTGTTAACTGCAACAGGCATAACATTTAAAAACAAGCAAATATAGTCATTCAAATTGGTATTGTGCAGGTCTAAAGTACACTAGTTATTGTTAAAAAAACGAGAAGGCATGTTAACTGCAACATCCTTAACAGCAACAAAATATCATAATTCATAGTGGTATTGTTGAAATTGTTATTGATGAAATTGAACTGCACGACAAATAGTTGCACATATAGAGCATCACATTGTGAAGAACTGAAATAAATAAGGCATAAGGCCATCTCTAGCCGATCCTTTAAAAGCTAACGGACTAAAACCCTTAGTGGATATATATATATATATATATATATATATATATATATATATATATATATATATATATATATATATATATATATATATATATATACTGCAGTAATTTTTGGCCGTTTCTAGTCGATCCCCTAATCTTAACGTTGTAAACTTCAATTTGATCAAGTTCAAAGTAGGTTCAACCGAAAGTAGCATGCATTCAAATATAAACATAAATAGTTTTGCATAACCGAACATAAAACATAAATTTAAACTAAATTAAACTACTTTCGGTCGAAGTGGAGGTCGAGCCAATCCTTCCTCGTCAGGTACGGTGTACCGCGAGCCGGGTCCGGGCTGGTGCCGTCATCGGGTCGTTGGGGAAGACACTCCTCCACTCATCGACGTCGATCTCCTCGTCCTCACCGCCCACCTCGACGCCCTCCGTGCCGCCGTCCTCGCCGCCTTCGACCTCATCATCGGAGGAGAGCACGATAACCTCGCCGCCCTCTGCGCCAGGAAAGATCACCCGCTCCGCCTCCACGAGCTCCGGGTGCTACCAGCGGAGCTCTTGCATGTAGGCCTCGTCGGCGGCCTCGGCCTCGAGGCGCTCCCACGCCTCGCGGTCCTCCCGCGCCATAGCCGAGCTCACCACCCCTAGCTCCGGCGGAACGAGGTCGACCGGATGTGTGCCGAAGGGGAAATTGAGCCTAGCCGCCACGCCGTGGTAGCGGACCTGCCAACGGTCGTAATCCATGGCCGCGAGCTCGGCCGTGTGGAAGCTACCGAGCCACCGGCGGGTGTGGGTCTCCCGATCCGTAATCTCGGTGACCCACGTCCCCCACCGCCGCTGCCGGACCCCGAGGTAGGACCTCGTCGGTGGCCGGGCCCGAGGGAGGACGGGGAAGTCCTTGAACCGGCGTAGGGGCGTGGCGGCGGGCAGATCGGGAGACCGGCGACGGCGGATCGATAAAGAGCCCGCGGAGGATGACGGGAACACCTTGGCGGCCACCTCGCCGACGTCGGGCAAAGAGGCCGCGATAAACCTCTTTTGGGCCATTGGCTCCTCGAGCTCCCCGGCACACAGGCAGAGATTGAGGATGGAGGCGGCGGCGGCGGCGACCTACCAATGATTTCGAGTGAGGGAGGGGTGGTGTGTGTCTATGTGAGCGGAGGTTTTGGGGAGTGTGTGGTGTGTGTGGAGGGAGAGCGGGGGGGGGCAAGGTAGTGTTTGAGGAAATATCGCAGCATTTGAAAATTTTACTAGGCGGGAGTAAAATGCCGGGCTACTGAAAATTTGGATCAAGGGCGAGCAGATATTTTTGAGATTGCGAGGGATGCAGAGGCGGGAGTAACAAGGCGGGGCTACTGAAAATTTTAATCAAGGGCGAGCAGATATTTTTGAGATTGCGAGGGATGCAGAGGCGGGAGTAACAATGCGGGGCTACTGAAAATTTAAATCAAGAGCGAGCAGATATTTTTGAGATTGCGAGGGATGCAGAGGCGGGAGTAACAAGGCGGGGCTACTGAAAATTTGAATCAAGGGCGAGCAGATATTTTTGAGATTGTGAGGCATGCAGAGGCAGGAGTAACAAGGTGGGGCTACTGAAAATTTGAATCAAGGGCGAGCAGATATTTTTGAGATCGCGGGGGATGCATAGGCGGGAGTAACAACGCGGGGCTACTGAAAATTTGAATCAAGGGCGAGCAGATATTTTTGAGATTGCGAGGGATGCAAAGGCGGGAGTAAAATGCCGGGGCTTCAGAAAATTTGAATCAAGGGATTGAAGCAGAGCGGGAGTAACAGACATCGCACACGGTCCGCACATACTAATCATGTGCTATCAAACATAAAAACCTTCCAGGCGGTAGATATTTTCGATTACGAGGCTGTAGATATTTTTTAGAGCAGGAGGCAAGCCTCGTGGAGCCCAATCTACTGTGCTGATGTGAGTGACTGCAGGGGCACGGGCGTGGCACACGGGTAGTCTGACCAATCCGTGTCTGTTGCGTACCCAATCGCAGATGGTTTCTGCATCCAACTCGTGTGCTGTTTATAAATTTGGCAAAAAGAATAACACGGGAAAGGGTCAGAACATGAACACACTTGCATGTGGACCAAATATATGTATGAAAAGGGTGGTTTGATCTTCGAATACTGAATGCACAACTTTGATTTGGCACCTGTCGCACAAAGCGCACAGTATTGCTAGTCAGCCACCCTCTACGAACCCCACTTTGTGTTGGCGGTAAGGGAATCCTAGCTACGAATGCATGCCCCCAGATAGTTAGGTTTGAAATCTCACCCTACCATAACACAAAACCTATAGGAGTCCATCATATATATGGTCGAACTTCCCCTTTCGCTTCCGGACAAAGGTGGATCATGTGACGACCCACAAATGTGTGTTTGTGGTGGGAGATGGGTGAGACCACATACGAACCACCTGCGGGTGGCCCTATACTATATGTATGAAAAGGGTGTGGTGTGATATTTAACTACCATTCACAACTTTGATGTGGCATGTGTGCCTCGCAAAATAACCGGACTTCCCCGACCCCACGGAGGTTGTGGGTAGTGCGAAGTAGCCCCCCACCCCCCACGCACACACACGCATCTCACCAAGACGTACTGTAACACGGACCAAACAGAATCCAACTTGATCGTATAACCTCTCTCACTCGTTGTTGGTCAAAGTGATGGACGTCCACATGGCCCCGCAAAATGGGCTAGCCTTTGTCCCCGATAAACTCGCAAGGGAGTACTGTCTGAAGACAAAACCCACTCTGTGCATGTGGCCCAATTATGTATATGGAAGTGGTGTGTGTGGTGTTTGAATACGCAATGCGCAAATTTGATGTGGCACCATGCTTTGGAACCGTAAAATCCCCACACTGATTGAGGGTTCACGATGCGTCGCATGCATGTGCTCAAACTTAATTAGGCCTAGAATGATCGACCTACTATACGGTAACATGAACCAAAGAAGAAGAATCCACCCTGCTAACCTTTCTCGTCGTCGGTCGAAATGATGGACGTCCACGCGGGCCCACGAATATATATAGGCTTGCCGCCCATAACCAAGCGAGCGAGAGTGTCCAAAGACAACCATTGCATACATGTGTCCCAAATATATTTATGGAGGTGCGTGATGCATGCATATGTGTTGAATACCTAATGCACAACATTGATGTGGTGCATGCGTTCAAAATCGCACATGTCCCCACACAGAGCAAGAGGTTCATGATGTGTCGTGTGCTCGCCCCCCCCCCCCTTCGATCCGGCAGGATGGATTCATGTGTACACATGCGCTATTATATATGTAATCTCACATCATGACCTATATCGCGAGACAAACAAAAAATTAACCCCCTCCTAAGTCAAAATAACTATCCTCTCTTGTTGTCGGTGAAAGTGATGGACCAAGCGGGCCGACAGATGGAAGCATCACTGAGGGAGTCATGGACTAAGGGGTCCTCAGGATGACGGCCCATTGTACATGGGCCAGACTGGTGGAGCCGTATAATGACAAGAGATCTACGAAGCCGTGGTGTGCCCTCCAAGTCAAGAAGGCGGAGGATCTCTTTAATTCCTTATTGTAAAATATCTTCAGTAACCCTAACCCTACCGGTGTCTATATAAACCGAGGGTTTTTAGTCTTTAGGGCTAGAGCTACATTCATTACATCATAGCCTTAGGGTTTAGCTCATGCTAATCTCGAGGTAGATCTACTCTGTAAACCACGTTATACATTCAATACAATCAAGCAGGACGTAGGGTTTTACCTCTTTGAGAGGGCCTGAACCTGGGTAAACACTGTGTTCATCGTCCCTTGTTACCCATCGATCCTAGGTCCACAGCTCGGGACCCCGTACCCCGAGGTCTGCCGGTTTTGACACCGACATTGGTGCTTTCATTGAGAGTTCTGCTGTGGGATCGCCCAAAGGATTGATGGCTCGCCTGATCATAGGAGAAGGCATTGGATCCAGGGACTTCTTCGTCCCCGGTCAACTCTTCGCGTTCGGCAGCATTGTCCTGCATGCCGACCCGACAGGTCGTCTGGATCAGATCGACAACTTCGCCCCCGAACATCGAATTCGATTCGGCAACCTGGAATACATGGCGGACTCACGGGGCGATCTGGTCTTCACGAGATTCACTACCCCTTCCTGCACCCACGCAGGCCTCGTCGTGCCCACCCCGGAGTCTCCCTCCAATCCGATCTACGGATCGGCCCCAGCAGCTTCGAGCCAGGAGAGCTCCGCTTCGAGCGGCGGCCAGACTCCACCTTCACCCGAACCCATCATGTCCACGGAAGATTTGTCCTCGTCCTTCGAGGCACGATCAGGAGGCGGAAGCCGGGAATCAATCTCGGCCGAACCGTTCCTCCACAATGCTCACCCAGCCGTGAACTCCCACGACGAAGTGGCGGCCAATGGCTAGAAATTACTCGCGGTCCGAAGCAACTCGATCTCAAGCTCCGGTGTGGAATCCACACGCAAGGATCAAAATCCGTCCTTGACTTTCGATGATTGTCCGGACCCCCTCGAGGATCCGGTCCCGCACCCCGAGCTCAGCTCGGCCTGTAGAAATCAAGGACTGGCTAGGGCATTGACTGCCCCCGTTGCAACGGAATCTGGCCTAGAGCCCTCGAGTTCGGCGACCCTCGCTATGATAAATGAGGTGTTGGACCAAATTCGGAAAATGACTATCCAGGAGGATCTCTCCCCCGCTCACGATCGTCAACCCGTCGAGGCATACTATAGGGAATTTTGCGTCCCACCCACCACCCACTTGGTAGCCACTATCGATGATTTAACTAATATGCTAGACTATAATTCGGAGAATACCGAATACATGGATGAGGGGGACGGAGCCACGACCAGTGCCGATGTTGCCCCCCTCCCCCCCCCCCCCTCCCCCCGCGTTACCGGCCGCTGATCGGCCACTTCCACCTACGACATTTACATGGTGGACACCCCTAAGGACGGCGACGGCACCCCCAATCAGGACAGAGGCAAGCCCATAGATGAGCCGCCCAAACGCCGAAAACAGCGCCGTCGATCAAAGCTACGTTGAAGCCATGCAAGCAACATGGAATCTACGGAGAACGGCACCGTAAATAATACGGATGACCTCGTCGGAGACGCAGCCTTCGAACATCATCAGGATGACCCCACAGGGTAGGAGGACCCACTCAATTCAGAAAACCCCGACGACTCCGAGGATAGCAAGTACCTCCCACTCTCTAAAGAGGAGGCCAGTCTTGGGGAGGATGATTTCATCGTCCCCGAAGACCCTCTGGAGCAAGAACGGTTCAAGCGAAGGCTTTTAGCCACCGCTCGCAGCCTAAAGAAGCAAAAATGCAAAATCAAGGCCGAAAAGGACACCCTCAACGACCGATGGACTAAATTCCTAGCTGCCGAAGAGGGGTACGGCCGCGATCAGCCAAACAGGAGTTATCCCAAGCGAAGAATCCTGCCACAGTTCGACGACAAGGCCATAGAGCCCACACGCCCAATAGACACAAACGCCGAACAGCCGGACCGCCCCCCTAGAGGGCGGGACAGGGAAGCTGACGAGGCCGAACACCCAGCCGCCCCACCTTGCTGTCACGGCAAGGATCAAGTACGGCCCACTTACGAGTACGACCTCCGCCATGACCTAGACACTCGTGGAGATCGTACTAGGTCCATCTATGGACCCAGAGAGGACCTGCCCGAGTACCAGGAAGGAAACTACGATCGGTTAAACCGAAACGATAGAGTCCGGGAGCAGCAGCAGATTAGGAGGGCCGAAGACCTCCAACGTGACGTGGCCAGAGTTCGGGGCGCCGCACACCCCTTATGCTTCACAGAGAGGGTAATGCAACATCAATTCCCGGAAGGCTTCAAGCCTGTGAACATCGAATCATATGACGGAACCACAGATCCAGTCGTATGGATAGAGGATTTCCTCCTCCACATCCAGATGGCGCAAAGAGATGACCTCCACGCCATTAAATATTTGACGCTAAAGCTTAAAGGCCTAGCTCGATACTGGTTGAACAGCCTTCCCGAAGACTCTATAGGTTGCTGGGAAGAGCTTGAGGACGCTTTTTGAGCAAACTTTCATGGCACCTATGTCCGGCCTCCGGATGCTAACAACCTAAATTGCATCATGCAACAACTCGGAGAATCTGCCCGACAGTTTTGGAACCGATTCCTGACCAAGAAAAATCAGATCGTTGACTGTCCGGATGGCGAAGCCTTGGCTGCCTTTAAGCATAGTGTCAAGGCGAATGGCTCGTACGGCAGCTCGGCTAGGACAAACCAAGAACTATGGCAGCCCTTACTTCCCTCATGACCCGCTTTTGCGCGGGCGAAGACAGTTGGCTTGCTCGCAAGAACACCAACCCAGACACACCCGGTACCTCCGAGGTTCGGGACGGAAATGGAAAGCCCCGACGCAGCAAGAATAAACATCGCCATAATGACGGCGAGGATGAGGATACGGCAGTAAATGCTGGATTCCAAAACTAGAAGTCCGGAACCCGAAAGAAAGCCCTTAAAGGCAACGGTGACGGCCCGTCTAGACTGGACACAATTCTGGACAGGCCTTGCCAGATCCACGGCACATCAGAGAAGCCCGCCAACCACTCCAACTGAAATTGTTGGGTAATCAAACAAGCCGGCAAACTCAGAGCCGAAGACTCGGGCAAAAGCCCACGAAGCGAGGATGATGACGAGCCCCGTAGGCCAAATAGTGGAGGCCAGAAACCCTTCCCTTCCGAGGTCAAGACGGTAAACATGATTTACGCAACCCGTATACCGAAGAAGGAGACGAAGTGAGCACTACGGGACGTATACTCCGTCGAGCTAGTAGCGCCGATGTTCAATCCATGGTCAGCTTGCCCGATCACGTTCGATCGCAGGGATCATCCCACCAGCATACACCATGGAGGGTCCGCAGCCCTAGTGCTAGACCCCATCATCGATGGATTCCACCTCACTAGAGTCCTAATGGACGGAGGGGGCAGCGTTAACCTGATATACGAGGATACAGTGAGGAAAATGGGGATCGATCCATCAAGGATTAAACCCAGTAACACCACCTTCAAGGGGGTCATTCCGGGAGTGGAGGCCCGCTGCACGGGCACCGTGACTCTTGAAGTAGTGTTCGGATCTCCGGATAACTTCCGAAGCAAGGACTTGATCTTTGATATCGCACCTTTTCGCAGTGGCTATCACGCCCTCCTCGGCCGAACAGCGTTCGCCAAATTCAGTGTCGTTCCGCATTACGCGTACCTCAAGTTGAAGATGCCTGATCCTTCGGGCATCATAACTATCAACGGCAACACTGAACGCTCACTTCGAACCGAAGAGCACACTGCGGCCCTAGCGGCCGAAGACCACACCGGCCCATATAGGCCCGGATGCCGACCCGCCGTAAGGGCCGGTGACAATAGTAAACGGGTTCGAACCCATTCCCCATCATGGGAACCCGCATGAGTTCGCCGCAAATTGGGATATGCGCCCCACGGCACGCCCACATTCTTCACGCTCCACATGCCTCGTCATCACAACTTCGCACTCAAAATACCATGGGCAGCGGTGAGGCATACATTAATCCGAATTACATATTCGGTTAAACCGAACTTCAGAATTACCTCGTCTTTGGACGACCCGGGGACCAATGCCGGATACCCCCAAGCTTAAAGCTCCATCAGCAGGGTCCTCGCCCATCAAGGTCTCATCGAAGGTCCCAACCCCCACCTATCAGAGGCAAACGCGCAGACGTGCAGTAGGGCACAATGAAGGCTTCAACTCACGTATCAAGGCCCTGCGTCAACCTTTACTCTGTAAATTTTCTTTTTCTTTCTCTCTTACAATTACTACCTTCGTAGTTCGAATTGTACGGTTAGACGTCCCGAGCTTATGAGAAAAAATAAAAATACCCTTTACGGTGTTCGGATATCCGCATCTTGCAATTTTTTCTGTATCTTTCCGGATTCCCCACTCGCTCTTCGAACAGCCCGGCATGAAAATATATTAACTAGTCAAGAGTTCAATTTATGTATCAGCTCAATATCTTCAAATCCGGCATCGCTTTCCGCTAGGTGTTCGGCGTCTCGGATATTGCACTATATGCATCTGTTCTGAACTATGTCTTGGGTCAATAGTTGGGTTGCCCGGCTCCTGTGCTTGCCTCTTATGTTCCGCACATTCGGCTAAGAGGGCAAAGGGAGAACCCCTGTGATCGTACTTCTAGTCCGCCCGGTCAAGTACCTCAGGAGGAAAAAGCTGAAAACTGACCGTCATAGTAAGCGTGAACGGGTCCGCGATCCGATGCCGAGGTTTGACTCTAAAAATTGTTGGCGATTTCGCCGTGTCACACGAAGGGTTTGTCTTAACACAAACCATGTGATTGGAAAGGGCACGGTTTGATCCCCAAGTACATCACAATACACCGGGGGCTAGTCCCTAGTCCCCACCGTCAAGCTCCTAAGGCTAAGTGAAAGCAGTAAAACCGAATAGTCTGATTGTCTGGTTTCGCCCGCGCACTATCGCCTCCGGGCACCAAGACATTGGCTAAGGGTAACAGTGCGGAGACAAAACACCCCTCGTGATATTCACCTGGGGACTGAAGCCGACGACTGGTAGCTTTCAGAATAAATATACGGCCACACAGGAGTCAAAATTTAACCATAACAATATCAAAATAAGTCTGTTGGGCGCTGATAACCCACAAGTATAGGAGATCGCAACAGTTTTCGAGGGTAGAGTATTCAACCCAAATTTATTGATTCGACACAAGGGGAGCCAAAGAATATTCTCAAGTATTAGCAGTTGAGTTGTCAATTCTACCACACCTGAAAGACTTAATATCTACAGCAAAGTATTTAGTAGCAAAGTAGTATGGAACTAACGGTAACAGTAGCAAAAATAACAGTAGCAGTTTTGTAGCAATTGTAACAGTGGCAACGGTAAAGTAACGTAGCAAAGATCAATATGTGAAAAGCTCGTAGGCAATGGATCAATGATGGATTAATTATGTCGGATGGCATTCATCATGCAACAGTTATAACCTAGGGTGACAGAGAACTAGCTCCAATTCATCAATATAATGTAGGCATGTATTCCGAATATAGTCATACGTGCTTATGAAAAAGAACTTGCATGACATCTTTTGTCCTACCCTCCCGTGGCAGTGGGGTCCTAATGAAAACTAAGGGATATTAAGGCCTCCTTTTAATAGAGAACCGGACCAAAGCATTAGCACTTAGTGAATACATGAACTCCTCAAACTACGGTAATCACCGAAAAGAATCCCAATTATTGTCACCTTGGGGTATGCGGATCATAACACGTAATAGGTGTCTACAACTTGCAAGATAGGATCAAGAACACATACATTTTATGAAAATATAATAGGTTCAGATCTGAAATCATGGCACTCGGGCCCTAGTGACAAGCATTAAGCATAGCAAAGTCATAGCAACATCAATCTTAGAACATAGTGGATACTAGGGATCAAACCCTAACAAAACTAACTCGATTACATGATAAATCTCATCCAACCCATCACCGTCCAGCAAGCCTACGATGGAATTACTCACGCACGGCGGTGAGCATCATGAAATTGGTGATGGAGGATGGTTGATGATGATGATGGCGTCAATTTCCCCTCTTCGGAGCCCCGAACGGACTCCAGATCCGCCCTCCCGATGAAGAACAGGAGGTGGCGGCGGCTCCGTATTGTAAAACGCGATGAATCCTTCTCTCTGATTTTTTTCTCCCCGAACGTGAATATATAGAGTTGGAGTTGAGGTCGGTGGAGGTCCAGGGGACCCACAAGGCAGGGGGCGCGCCGTCCACCCTTGTGGTCAGCCGATGGGTCCCCTCTGGTTGATTCTTTCACCAATATTTTTTATTTATTACAAAAATATTCTCCGTGAAGTTTCAGGTCATTCCGAGAACTTTTATTTCTGCACAAAAATAACACCAAGGCAATTCTGCTGAAAACAGCGTCAGTCCGGGTTAGTTCCATTCAAATCATGCAAATTAGAGTCCAAAACAAGGGCAAAAGAGTTTGGAAAAGTAGATACGATGGAGACGTATCAGGCGCATAATGAAGCATAAGTCCCACGTGATACAAACTTACTCAAACATTACATCTTTCGAACACTGGCCCTCTATTGCCCGCGCTCCGGCTCTCACCTGCGCGAAGTACTGCTCGGGGCGGTGATGCTCCTTCCCCTTGGGCGGAGGACCAATGGCCATCTCCATTGGATTCATCCTCGGCCAATGAACCAGAGTCTTCGCAAATGCGAGCCTCGCCCCCTCAAGGCACGCTGACCGCTTTACGGCGTCAATCCGGAGCGGCGCCTCCCGCAGCGTCTACACAAGGCCGAAGTAGGTGTTCGGAATGGGCTCGGCCGGCCACAGGCTAACACAAAGGTCCTTCAAGGCCAGCTTGGACATCCGATGCATCTCCATCAGCTGCTTCATTTGATCGCTGAGGAGGGGTGGATGCTCGGAGTCCGAAAACTGTGACCAGAAGAGCCGCTACGTGGAGTCCTCCTCGAGGGTGGCATAGTGCCTCGCCGTGGCCGCCGCATTCTTCGGAAGTTCGGCAAAGATGCCTGCGGAGCGCCAGACCCTCGTCAGCAGGGTGAATTTTTTGCCTCCGAACACACTCTGCGGTAAATATTTCTTACCATTGGCAATTTGCGCGGCTTGCCGGAGCTCCTCCCAGACACCTCGAGCGTCACTCCTCGCCTCCTAAAGCTCCTTCTCTGTCTTGGATAGCCGGGAGGATTGCTCCTCCTGCCCCTTCTCAAGGGCCTCCAGCTTCTTGGCGGCATCCTGGAGCTCCACTTGGACTTCGGTCACCCGAGCCTCATGTTGCTCGGCAGCAAGCTTGGCCTTCTCAATCTCGGCCACCGCCTTCTCAGCGGCCGTCTTCTTCTCGGCAGCCTCGGCCTCGGCTTTCTTCAGGGCCTCCTTCAAGCCCTTGACCTCGGCGGCAGCAGCTACAGGGTCATCAAGATAAAGGATTAGCATACAGTCCGGATCATCAATATCCGGCGTCAAGCAAAATACACATCTTCTCACAGGGCTTACCTTGCGCCTCGTCAAGCCGTTTGTTGACAAGGTCAAGCTCTTTATCGGAAAGTTTGAGCTTCCAATCCATCTCCTCTAGCGCCGCGGCATTAGCAGCCGCGGCCATGGAAGATGCCTGAGTCAGCAAAAAATATGTCGACATTATTATTCGGCTTACCGAATTTGATCCTCTGCAGGTCTCTCTGAGGTCCTGGCAGAGTCTCGGGGGCTGCTATGTATACGGCCTACCTAAACTAACAATTACAACTGCATTATGAGGAAGGAGCATTACTTGACTTACCTCAAAGCCTGTTAGAAGGCCTTGGACAGCGTCGTTCAGTCCGGATTGGACGGAACGAACACTCTGCATAACCGCACTCATTAGAGTGCGGTGCCCATCAACTATGACGGAGCTGCTCACCAGCTCCTCCAGAATGTCTGGCCAGCCAGCTGCCGCCCGTGTGGAGGTGTTCGGCGCTGGCGTTGGCGTTGGCTCCCCGGCCCCTCCCCTGCTCGGAGGAGCCTGTGCCGTTGAAGGCCTTGGGGGCTCGGGAGTTGTCGACGGTTGGGGTCCGGATGGTCCGGACTCCTTTTCCTCGCCAGCCAGGAGGGACGCTCCCTCTAGTCTTCGGTGACCAAGGTGTTAACCTCGGTCATTACGGCGTCCGCCTCCCCCTCTGTGCTCGGAGGAGGAGGAGTCCTTTGGGACCGCACCTCCTCAACCTCTTCGGGGATCGGAGGAGGCGCGGAGTGCGCCATAGACCCACTGTCCGCCAGTTCGGCGGGCGGAGACGTCCCCTCCGAAGTCTGCTCGGTGGGGCGTTCACGTGGGGGATTGCAACTCGGAGGGGTTAACCTTCAACTAAAGCAAATTACTAAAAACGAGATAGCTAAAAATGCCAACGCCTTACCTGCTGGCCGGGGGCTTGGCCCGTGGATCCTTCGCCGGAACCGTCTTGGACACTTCGGACTCCTTGTCGGAGTCTGAACTATCAGACAGGACCAGCTTGGGCCGGCATCGTCTCTTCGGGGCCGGATAAGGTTGGACCTCCTCGACGTCCTTGGATGCCGCCCTCTTCTTGGAATGCGAGGAGGCACTCTCCTCCTCACCCCCATCCTGCACGGATGAGGCCGCATCGTCTCCGGACAGATTGCCCGGATGAACCCTACGGCGGAGGCCCTCCCTGGCCTCCGGCTCTCCTTTCTTCTTGCCTTCTTGGCGGGCGCCTTATAAGGCACCACGACCAGCAGCTTTTCCAGCTGCTCTGATCGGGGCCCTTCCGGCAGAGGCGCTGGGCCGCGGATCTTCTTGGCCTTGGCAAGCCAGCCCTGCAAAAGCCACATACCAGGGTTAGACCGAATCAAACATAGTATGAATATCCGAACACTCCTCGAAGAAAAAAATGCCGCTCATCTCTCTTGGGGGGTTCGTGGCATCGAGGCCGACGTCCTTCCCCTCAACTGGCCACCCTTCTGGGCCTGGAATAGTTAGCCCCATATCTTGTCTGGAGTCGTCTCGTAGAGATGTCGCACGGTGGCCGGATCCTCAAGCTCGTACTCCCACATGGGCTTGGCCCTCGCCTGGCAAGGGAGGAGCCGGCGATGGATCTGGACCACGTCAACCAGCTTCGCGCCGGTCTCTGTTATGCTGTCGACGCGCTTCTGCAGCGCTTTCGTGTCGGCAACACACCCCCAGTCCGGGCTCTTGGTGGTCCAGGAGGCCAATCTGGTAGGGGGTCCGGAGCTGAATGCGGGGGCCGCTCCCCATGCGGCCTCCCTCGGCTCGGTGATATAAAAGCACTCCTTCTGCCACATATGAACGGTGTCGACAAAGTGGCCATCCGGCCACTGGACCCGTGTCAGCTTACTAATCATGGCCCCTCTGCAGTGCGCATGCTCGCCGCCGACCAGCTTGGGCTTGACATTGAACACCTTCAGCCATAAACTGAAGTGCGGCTGGACTCGGAGGAGCGCTTCACAGACGACGATGAAGGTCAAAATGTGAAGGAGGGAGTTGGGGGCTAGATCGTGAAAATCCAGCCCGTAGAAGAACATCAGCCCCCGCACAAAGGGATGCAGGGGAAATCCGAGCCCCCTAAGGAAATGGGGGAGAAAAACTGCCCTTTCGCCCTGCTCGGGCGTAGGGATGATCTGGCCCTCTTCGGGGGCCCGATGGGCGACATCGGCCGGCAAGTAGCCAGCCTCCTTCAACTTCAGAATGTCCTCGTTGGTGACGGAGGAGGCCTCCCACTTCCCATTGGTGCCAGATCCAGCCATGGTCAAAGGAGGTGAAGTGGGATTCGCTGTGGAAGCAGAGAGAAAGGGCGTTGGAGCTCTGAAGGTCTGCGTGAGCAGAAGGTGGAAGAGGGCGTGGGATGCAGACTGTAGCGGTTCCCCTTTATAGACTGTTGGCAGGCCGGGGATTCCTTTTTCCACGCCGTTGGCCTCTCCACTTCCTGATATCTCTGCAACATTATGAGCGGGGAGGGGAATCGAAATCATTAACCATATCCCTCGAAAAGCGAGACATGATCTCCACCTTGAAGGGACATGTCAAACGTGGCGTCAGATTCGAGTTGCGCTTCGAGAAATAGTAACTGCTTGGCGTTATGGCCGGAAGCGACTCTTCGTTGAAAGGGAAAAAGTTGTCAGATAAAGGCACTATTTGCGCTTGATCGATGTTTTTATTATTACCTTCGGTGTTAAGTAAGACTACCGTTTCAGATTCCGGACATCACTTGGTTCCGAACAGGGGAGAGACATACTGAGGAACTCGCCCCGTAAGACGAATACTGGTCGGATGGATGGATACCGGATACAAGTCTTGGCGTTGGAGGCAAGTTCGGGGGCTATTGAGGGAGTCATGGACTAAGGGGTCCTCAGGGCGACGGCCCATTGTACATGGGCCGGACTGGTGGAGCCGTATAATGACACGAGATCTACGAAGCCGTGGTGCGCCCTCCAAGTCAAGAAGGCCGAGGATATCTTTAATTCCTTATTGTAATATATCTTCGGTAACCCTAACCCTACCGGTGTCTATATAAACCGAGGGTTTTTAGTCTTTAGGGCTAGAGCTACATTCATTACCTCATAGCCTTAGGGTTTAGCTCATGCTGATCTCGAGGTAGATCTACTCTGTAAACCACGTTAACATTCAATACAATCAAGCAGGACGTAGGGTTTTACCTCTTTGAGAGGGCCTGAACCTGGGTAAACACTGTGTTCGTCGTCCCTTGTTACCCATCGATCCTAGGTCCACAGCTCGGGACCCCCTACCCTGAGGTCTGCCGGTTTTGACACCGACAATCGCCGATAACCACGTGAGTGAGTGCCACAGGACAACCACCATCGCTTTCATGTGTGCCAAAACATATATATGGAGAGGTGTGTGGGTTGTGATGTTTTGAATACCTAATGCACAACCTTTGATGTGGCATTTGCCTCAAAAACCGCAAAGTCCCCACACAGAGTGAGGTTCATGTGTGACACCTAGTATATGTTCCCATCCCCCCTTCGACACGTACTATATATATACTACTCCTACCCTAACACAGCCCTAAAAGAATTAATCCTCCTTGTTCATCAAATGTGCCTCCCTCTCATTGGGTCAAAGTGATGGAGGACGACCTCGCGGGCCCATAGATGGAAGTGCTGCACGCGAGTGAGTTCCTATAGGGTAACCACCGCCTGCATGGTATTGCGTGATGTTTGAATACCAATGCATAACTTTTATGTGGCACCTGCCTCGGGAACCAGAAAGTCCCCACATGGAGCAAGGTTATGGCACACACACACACATATATATAGAGTATACATGTTTCCCCCTCTTTGACATGTACTACATACTCCTCCCGTGCATATACGTAACACAAACAAAAAAAAGAACCATCCTTGTTGGTCAAATTAACCTCTCTCTCGTTGTACGTTCAATTGATCGACGAAGACCTCGCGGGCCCACAGAGAGTCACACGCGAGCAAGTGTCATAGGACAACCACCGTGTGCATGTTGTCGTGTGTTGTGTGATGTTTGAATACCCAATGCACAACTTTAACGTGGCACATCGCAAACCGGAAACGCACTACACAGAGGTTCACGATGCGTAGCCCCCTCATTTCGAGCCGGTGGGAGGGACTCATGTGTACGCACGTGCCCGAACTTTGATATGGAATCTCACCATGATCGACACCGTAACACACACATGCCAAAGATGAATCCACCTTCGGTCCGATGCCTCTCGTTGTCGGTGGAAACTGGAAACCTTTGCGGGCTAACGAATAGGCACGTCGCTGCTAACCACACGAGGGAGTGTCCGAGAGGACCACCAATGCATGCATGTGGCCCAAACATGTATGTATGAAAGGGTTGTGTAATGCTTTAAATAACCAATTCACGACTTTGATGTGGCATATATACATGACTCACAAAATGATCAAGAATTAATCCCACGTCACGGAGGCTCGCGACGTGTACTAATGGACCCCCCCCCCCCACACACACACACACAGAGACACACATCCCGCACCACCACCTCCCCTCTGAGGCATGTCAAACTTTTTCTATAGTGAACATATGACCAAAGGAGTGTCGTGTTAAAGTTTGAAAAAGAAACAGAGGTCATTCGACCCGTTTTATACATTGATTGATTTCCTAGGTATTTAATGTGTAAAAATCAAATTTGAGCTACATGTGCATCAAAATGGATTGCAAAATCATATGTGTGTCCCTGGGTGCATGTTTCCCCGTGAAAGAAATTTTAAAACATTGAGAATGTTGATTTTTAAAATTCAATAAATCCAAAACTTAGTTGAAATTCATGAAACTTATTGTGGTGTCATATATGGACACCAGTAGACTGTGATATTGTATTTTTTTCGTCAAATGTGAGACAAGTTTTGATATAATCTACTTACAAATGGGAGATTGTTAATAACTGGCAACCAATATCTCATACGGAATATTTATTCAGACCGTGTGTGTTAGACCGTGCCATGCTTCGGTTAAGCAGTAAAGCGGCAGAATGAATCATAAAAAAAAATATGTGTCGCCACGTGCCCCGTGTGGCGTGCGAGCAGGCGTGAGTTGACGGGACACATGCGAGCAGTCCGCCGCACAGGCAGCCCGGGAGCGTGCGTGCAGGTGTGTGAATTGACGGGAGGCGTTTTCGCTGCGCAGTGTCATCGGGAGGCGTGCGAGTAGCTGTGTGAAATAATGGTATAGGAATGCCAGAAGTCCGCCGCACAGGCTCACCGGGAGGCGAGACAGCCTTTGACCTCTGCCCGCCTCGCTCCCACTGGTCCATATTAATGGCGCGCCCGAGCTGCCGGCCATAATAGGTGGCCGCACCCCCGATCCACAATGGTCACCAACGTCTGGACTCTGGAGTGTATGAGGATGCCACCGAAGCGCATCATCGGAGGGAGTGGCGACGCCGGGGCTGGTGAAGCACCCACGCAATGCGTGAAGCTGGGCACAGAGGTTGCCATCGCCTCCGACGAGGTCTCGCGCGGGCAGCAGCACGACCTTGACTTCGTCGGCGCCGTCGTGGCCCCCCGCCCCCAACCGGAGCCGGAGGTCAACAGCAACTCCGGCAACGACTGCGACTCCGACGGAAAACCGATTAGTCATCTATATACCCATTTGTGCGGCAAACACGTCATGTGTTTTCTCTGGTTACTCCCCCCCCCCCCCCTTCTAATTGTTTGGAATACAATCGTTAAGCGTTATGTGGCTCTCAGTCCATGAAATTAGAGTAATTAAGATCCGTTAGATGCACGTAGTGTATTGATTGTTTGAATGGTATCTGTAAAGGGTTAGTGATTAATTGTTTGTTATGTACAAATGATTTTTGCTAATAATCCGACTAGGGTTAGCGTGCGTGCAAATAATTCGTGGCCAGATCTTGAGAATTGATTTTGAATGTCCTACATATATGTTTGTGCCTTTTTTTCTTCCAGATCTTGAGAATTGATTTTGAATGTCCTACATGTATGTTTCTGCCATTTTTTTCTTTCAGATTGGTATGTACACAGATGAGGCTCCGGCCAGCGCCGTCGCCGGATGTAGATCTTGGACCCGACACCGCGGCCAGAAGCGGCCACGCCCCTGGACCTGAGGAACCAGTAGAATCTCCGGCGGACCGCATCAGCGATCTCCCGACGCCATCCTTGGGGAGATCATCTCCCTTCTCCCCACCAAGGATGGCTGCCACACACAAGTCCTCACATCTCGGTGGTGCACTCAGTGGCGCGCCGTGCCTCTTAATCTCGACTATCGTCAGCTATCTGTTGATGATGATTCTGAAGTCCCCGGAGCCATCATCTCCTCCCACCAGGGCTCCGTTCAACGCATCTGCATCCCAGCATGCTACCTGCTGGACATACCCTGCACGGTGGCCACCTGGCTGACATCCCGTCAATTCGATAAACTCCAGCAGCTTGAGTTCTACAATTACTACAACGATAGGTTACCACCAAGAGCTGCATCTGTGCCCTCACCACCGATGCCCATCTCATGGTTTTCCTCCTCTCTCCACACTGCCACCTTGACCCGGTGCCATCTAGCAGACAATCTGGTACAAATGCTTCGACTCCCACTGCTGAAAAAACTTGCGCTTGTGTTGGTTGATCTGTCGGTGGCCTCACTACACAGCATCATCCACTCCAGCTGCCCTACACCGGAGCGTTTGGTGCTTGTTTTTGGAAAAGGAATCCATATCCCTTGTCCCAAAATAAAGTCGCCTCACCTTGTAAGCATTGGAATTCATTTTGAAGGACAGGAGCTCATCATCAAAGATGCCCCTTCACTTCAAAGGTTGCTCCTTGATTGTTGTTATAAACCGTCGCAAATAACTGTGGTCTCTGCGCCTAAACTGGAGACCTTGGGTGCAATTCATGATACGTTTAAATGGTTCGAGATGGTGTTTGCCTCCACACCTATTGAGGTACTATATATTATTCACGTACACTTTTGTAATTTGCATTTTTCATTTGTGCGCATAAGTTAAGTATCATCTTGGAGTACACTTTCAGTGCTAATATTATGTTCTATGCTCAATGAAGAGCTTGTCCATCCTATCAGTGGTGGTGGATTCTGTCAAGACCTTATATATCAGTATGTGGTGTTTTGATCTCAACATCATTATTGCCTTACTGCAATGCTTTCCATGTCTGGAGAATTTGTATATAAAGGCGATGATTTCACGCACATTGAAAGCCCATATATAATGTACTATAATTAATCGTTCAGCTATCGCTCTTTCAACATAATCTTTTTTAGACATTAACTATTTTCAATCTTCATCTCTATTTAGGCACTAACACATGGAGAAAAAGGTATAACCAATCGATGGTGCAAGAAGCACCGGGATTTTCTCAGATCTCATGACATTTGTTTGAAGACAGTAACACTGGAATGATATGCATCCAACAATGCAAACACTAGCTTTGTCACATTCTTCATGTTGAATGCGAGGGCACTATTGTCCGTGAGGATTAAGTTTTTCGACAAGAAATTTCTCATGGCTGCAAGTGTTGAACAGCATAAAAAGAAGTTTCAGGTGGACCTAAGGGCTTCTGATCGTGCTCGGCTTCTATTTACAACAGCTTGTCGTCATCATGGAGCACTAGAATTTTTGTATTGGGATCTTGATTTTATGGATCAGACCGATCCATTTGATTGTGACTGCCGAAAACTTTGGTTGAGTTAGATGTCATTGTCCTGTTCAATCTAGATTTTGTTTAAACCTGATGAGCAATTAATCCTCGTGCTTTTGTACTGTTTGTAAGCTGGAGTTAGATATTGTTGCCCTTTTCAACTCGGCTTTGACCCATATTTTCTTTCATACTGGGCCAATGGCTTGCCATTTCTTTAATTAAGACATAAATATTATAAGCATTCACAACATAAGGAAAGAACATCACTCTCGCGGGATCCTTGAGATCTTTGTTCATTACAGAACCCGTAAGTTCTTAGCGCCCACCAGCACCCACAAATTTATTTTCAGCTAGCACACCAAATGGGCTGTAATTCTTAATAAGAAAAGCTGCATGGTAGTGAAAGATTTGGATTTGTCATTTGGGACCCACGAGGAAAAAGCCTATGCAGGGTGGTGCCGACTCGACAGTAAACATTGAGAAACCTGGTTTTAAAATTACTGTAAATCCAAAACTCGTCTCAAAATCATGAAACTTGGCATGGTGTTATGACATGGCACCAACATGCTGTGGTAAAAAATTAGTCCAATTTGGGACAAGTTTTGGTATAAACTTCTTACAAACCCGAGCTTCTCTCAAAAAGGCTCATGGTTTCAAGAGGGAACTTGTCACCTATGTGTGCGAAACGACATACACTGTCTCTTCCTGCCTTGATTTATTTTACAGAGGCAACATGCAACTATAAGAGTGTCCTCCTAAAAATATGAAATTATTCAGGGTTCGTTTTGCCTTTTTATACATTATTTGAGTTTTCTAGGCATTTTGGAACATACTTTGGTGTGTGTAAAGGTCATGTGTGTACTAGCCACCTATGTAATTCGATGTTCAATCTGTTTATGGAATCAAGTCCTTATAAGTTATAAGTACATATGGTGTTGTTCTGTGTGCAATGACATCGCACACTGACCATACTAGGGAACCCGTCAGTGATGATTTCATCAATCGCTGACAATTGTATACCAGCAAGCGTTTGCCCACCACACACATGGCTTATTAGCAGCAATCGTCTGTGTTATTATCGGTCTTCGCACACATTTCTGATTACAGACCTGTTTGCCGCGTATCACACATCTTGTTAAATTGAACCGTTTATGTTCTCTTGGCTCAAAGCAAACAGTTCATCCGAGTGAACCATATGCCGTATATCGCACACACCTTGATATGGCTGACCGTTTCTTTTGTGTTGCCTAATCACAAACAGTTCATCCGAGTGAACTATATGCCGTATATCGCACACAGCTTCATCTAGCTACCCGTTTCTGTTGTTCCGCCTAATCACAAACAGTTTATCCGAGTGAACTATATGCCGTATATCGCACACACCTTCATATGGCTGCCCGTTTCTGTTGTTCTGCCTCATCGCAAACAGTTCATTGAACTGAACCGTATGCCTTGCATCGCACACGCCTTCATATGGCTGCCCGTTTCTGTTGTTCTGCCTCATCGCAAACAGTTCATTGAACTGAACCGTATGCCTTGCATCGCACACGCAACTAAAATCTGAACCGTGTTTGATGTATCCGTGATCGCAAACGTTTTGCACCTTTTTTGATGGGTTTTTTACATCACCGTTTGCGATTAATGAATCACACACAGTTTCGTCGAAGGGTCTCTGATTGTAGTGTCGCATTAGCAGCATCCTGCAGTAGTGCATCGAGTCCTTGTAATTGATCCCCCTGCATTTAAGTTTTGGTTTGGTTCACATCTCCTATTCATCTTTTTGTTTTCGTCTTCTTCGACTACAGCTCCTTTGGATTTTTCTTGGGCTGTTTTGGTTGCTTGTTGGTTGTTTCTTTCTTTGATTTTATCTTTGCGATGTCCTTTTCCCCTCTATCTGATTGACATTGAATTATTCATGTGTTGCCCAATTTGTTTCACAGGAGTGTTGGGTGTGCCGGCAGGGTCTCCCCGCCCTCACCTGCGAGGACGAGAACCAGGTCATGTTTCGCCTCTGTTCCCAGCTCATGGTCACGCTGGACATTCCCCACAAATGCCGTATGTGTCGATCCAAAGCTCGCGGAGGACGGGGATGAGGCGGGGGTGCAGATGTAGGGTGCTGCTGCTGCAGGGCCCCTAAAGAAGTAGGGGAGGTTGGACGAGGGTGGCGTGGCGTTCCATGGTCACGGTGGATGGAGGGACGGCGCTGCATCGCAGTGGATGAGATGGCTGGAACTCCTCCTATCCCATCTGCACCATCTGTTCAATGCATTGACATCGCGACCCCGAGCGAGGCATCCGTGCTCTCCGGCGATGTGGGATGCCGTCCTCCAGCGCGCCTGCTACAGAAGAGCCTTCGCCCTACAGTTTACAGATTTTTCTCATGGCGGATGCGCTCAGAGGTATTGCTTATGTGTCCATGTTGTTACTTGCTATGGCCGTATGCATATTTTTACACAAAGAACTTACACTTTGGGTCATTGGGATGGATTGACATGTTCAGGGTTCAGACACCAGCTCCAAAAAAGTGGTTACAGTTTTTCACGTCTCTCTGTTCCTACAAATTGCAAGATAAATCAGCTAGGTGTTTTCTGTCATCTGCGTATGGTTTCATTTTTATTGATAAACCATCATGATCTAGTTTTGACTTACTACAGTGCCATTCTTACATTGAAGAGTAAAACAGAGATCCCACATTGGTAGTGGTAGTGAAATGTCAATATGATTGTCTAAGCTAATCACAACTTTCAGCCAAATTACTTAGCTAAAGGCACACACAAAAAGTAAACATTTAGTGATGAACGAACCTGTTGCTCTTCTAAACTACAAGCAAATTTTTCTCTGCCAACTAGGCTCGCCTTCGCTTGTTGTATCTCTGAACAAATCTTGCAGAAATTCAGGACCCTGAGATTTTGCGACTCTGGTGTGAAATTCAGTAAATGAATCAATAATAAACTCAACTAACATGTATGAACCATCGCAGATGTTAGAGTTTTGCTAAAATATAGGGTACCCTTAAATATATGTGATGTTTATGACTAGCTGCATTATGATAATGTTAGTAAATTTGTCATCAATAGTACTTTCACCATTTTATACTTTACCACGTCTACTAAATGAAGAGATTTCGTGTGTATTAACTAAAGAGAGTTTGTTACATGTAGAGGCTATCAAGGCAAAATTAACAATTGATTACTTAGATATAGCTGCACTATTGATATGGTGTTAGTATCTCAACTCTTAAAGAGGGACAAGTTCACGATTCAGTAGACAACTTACAGTAGTGTTGACTTACAGAATACTAAGTTTATGGAATGTGTCTAACGGAAGGAATTTCTCAGTGTCATCTACGTATGGTTTCATTTTTATTATTGATAAACCATCATGGTCTTGTTTTGACTTACATATTCAATACAATTTTGTGGTATACAAAAAAAATAACATATAAGCACAAGATTTTCTATTTAATACAAAAAATAACATATTTTGTCTAGAAAATAACATATCAACACATTTAGTACAAATTTTGTGGTATACTCAATTAGCAAATACATAACCATTAGCATACCTTTTCAGTTTTTCTCCTTACTGTTTTTGACATGGTTTATCCAGCGATATGTACGCACAGTTTGATCCAGTTTGATGGATATAGCTTCAACTCTTTTTGTTCCTGCGCCACTCTTTATTAATCATTGCTCACACATTTTTACTATTTCAGGCCACACAATGACAATAGTAGATTTCCTGGAGCTGAGTGATGATAATATTATTGCCTGGAGCAGCGTGAGGAGACTATTCAAGAGGATCAGATTGCCACTCAACACCGGGCAACATTGCTTGATAGGCAGGGTATGTTTTTTTCTAGCTGGTGAAGGAAGCCAAGGGGTGCAGGCAGTGTTTATTGCAGTTGGTGCATTTACAGTGAGGCTCCATACTAAATTCCATACAAAAGTTTCAAACTAACGGTGTCTGCTAAGGTTTCCACTTGTGATGAATGCATTACAAAATGGCTAAACAAATTAATGTTGTGCTTGGCAAGAACCACGATTTGAGGATGGCGTCTCTCCTCTCCCTCCTCCTACTCCACCACCTTCCTCCTCCCTCGCCTTGGTGGATACGCCAGGGTGCGGCAGCCACAAGTTTGTTTCCTCCCCCTCTGCCTTGTCCCCTGGGGATGCGCTTCGGTCCCCCCTTCATCTCAGGGCGGTGCATCTAGGGTTGCCTCCCCTTCCCCTCCTCCCTTGCTGCCCTGCCTTTCTATGGCGAATAAGTTTTGGGCACTGGACGATGCTGATTCTGGGTCGGATGGTGAGGAGGATGTTCCTCGGCTGCTGCCCCAGCCATCACCGCCGTCACCGCGGCCCAAGGTCCGGATATAAAAGATAAATAAAAGTGCAAAATAAAATAAAAGTAAATAAATTGCAGCAAGGTATTTTTGTGTTTTTGATTTTGTAGATCTGAAAATAATACGATAAAAGATAGACCCGGGGGCCATAGTTTTCACTAGAGGCTTCTCTCTTGAAAGAAAGCATACGGTGGGTAAACAAATTATTGTTGATCAATTGATAGAAAAGCGCATAGTTATGATGATATCCAAGGCAATGATCATGTATATCGGCATCACGTCTGAGACAAGTAGACTGACTCCTGCCTGCATTTACTACTATTACTCCACACATCGACCGCTATCCAGCATGCATCTAGTGTATTAAGTTAACAAGAACGGAGTAACGCCTTAAGCAAGATGACATGATGTAGTGGGATAGATCCAATCAATACGAACAAACCCCATCTTTTTATCCTTAATGGCAACAATACAAATACATGTCATGTACCTTTCTATCACTGCGATTGAGCACCGCAAGATTGAACCCATTACAAAGCACCTCTCCCATTGCAAGAAAAATCAATCTAGTTGGCCAAACAAAATCAATAGATCGGAGAGAAATACAAAGCTATATAAATCATGCATAAAAGAGTTTAGAGAAGACTCAAATAATATTCATAGATAATCTGATCATAAACCCACAATTCATCGGATCTCAACAAACACACCGCAAAACAAGATTACATCGAATAGATCTCCAAGAACATCAGGGAGAACATTGTATTGAATATCAAAGAGAGAGAATAAGCCATCTAGCTACTAGCTATGGACCCGTAGGTCTGCGGTAAACAACTCACACTGAAGGAAATATGCCCTAGAGGCAATAATAAAGTTGTTATTTATATTTCCTTATATCATGATAAATGTTTATTATTCATGCTAGAATTGTATTAACCGGAAACTTGATACATGTGTGGATATATAGACAAAACACCGAGTCCCAAGTAAGCCTCTACTAGACTAGCTCATTAATCAAAGATGGTTAAGTTTCCTAACCATAGACATGTGTTGTCATTTGATGAACGGGATCACATCATTAGGAGAATGATGGGATGGACATGACCCATCCGTTAGCTTAGCATATTGATCGTTCAGTTTTATTACTATAGCTTTCTTCATGACATATACATATTCCTTTGACTATGAGATTATGCAACTCCCGGATACCGAAGGAATACCTTGTGTGCTACAAAATGTCACAACATAACTGGGTGATCATAAAGATGCTCTACAGGTATCCCCGAAGGTGTTTGTTGGGTTGGCATAGATCGAGATTAGGATTTGTCACTCCGAGTATCGGAGAGGTATCTCTGGGGCCCTCTCGGTAATGCACATCATGATAAGCCTTGCAAGCAATGTGACTAATGAGTTAGTTGCAGAATGATGCATTACGGAACAAGTAAAGAGACTTGCCGGTAATGAGATTGAACTAGGTATGAAGATATCGACGATCGAATCTCGGGAAAGTAGCATACCGATGACAAAGGGAATTATGTATGTTGTCATTGCGGTTTGACCGATAAAGATCTTCGTAGAATATGTAGGAGCCAATATGAGCATCTAAGTTCCGCTATTGGTTATTGACCGCAGAGGTGTCTCGGTCATGTCTACATAGTTCTCGAACCCGTAGGGTCCGCACGCTTAACGTTCGATGACGATTTGTATTATATGAGTTATGTGATTTGGTGACCGAATGTTGTTTGGAGTCCCGGATGAGATCACAGACATGACGAGGAGTCTCAAAATGGTCAAGAGGTAAAGATTGATATATTGGATGATAGTATTCGGACACCGAAAGTGTTTCGGAATGTATCGGGTACATATCGGAGTACCGGGGGGGTTACCGGAACCCCCCGGGGGAAGATATGGGCCATATGGGCCATAGGAGGGGAGGCACACCAGCCCACAAAGCGGTGGCATGCCCCCCACAGGGAAGGAGGCCGAATAGGATTAGGAGAGGGGGCTGCGCCCCCCTTTCCTTCTCCCTCTCTCTCTTTCCCCCTTTCCCCCTCCGGTAAAAGGAAAAGAGGGGCCGAATCCTACTAGGAGCCCAAGTGGGACTCCTCCCACTTGGGGCGCCCCTAGGGCCGGCCTCCTCCCCTCTCCCTCCTTTATATACGTGGGTGGGGGTGCCTCTAACACACATCAATTGTTCCAAGCCGTGTGCGGCGCCCCCTCCACGGTTTACTCCTCCGATCATATTCTCGTAGTGCTTAGGCGAAGCCCTGCACGGATCACTTCACCATCATCGTCACCACGCCGTCGTGCTGATGAAACTCTCCTTCGACACTTTGCTGGATCAAGAGTTCGAGGGACGTCATCGAGCTAAACGTGTGCAGAACTCGGAGGTGCCGTACGTTCGGTGCTTGATCGGTCGGGACGAGAAGACGTTCGACTACATCAACCACGTTATGCAAACGCTTCCGCTTTTGGTCTACGAGGGTACGTGGACACACTCTCCCCCTCTCGTTGCTATGCATCTCCTAGATAGATCTTGCGTGAGCATAGGAATTTTTTTGAAATTGCATGCTACGTTCCCCAACAGTGGCATCAGAGCCAGGTCTATGCGTAGATGATATGCACGAGTAGAACACAAAGAGTTGTGGGCGATGATAGTCATACTGCTTACCACCAATGTCTTATTTTGATTCGGCGGTATTGTTGGATGAAGCGGCCCGGACCAACCTTACATGACCATGTTCATGAGACCGGTTCCACCGACAGACATGCAACTAGTTTTGCATAAAGGTGGCTGGCGGGTGTCTGTTTCTCCAACTTTAGTTGAATCGAATTTGACTATGGCCGGTCCTTGTTGAAGGTTAAAACAGCAAACTTGACGAAACACCGTTGTGGTTTTGATGTGTAGGTAAGAACGGTTCTTGCTAGAAGCCCATGCAGCCACGTAAAACTTGCAACAACAAAGTAGAGGGCGTCTAACTTGTTTTTGCAGGGCATGTTGTGATGTGATATGGTCAAGACATGATGTGATATACATTGTTGTATGAGATGATCATGTTTTGTAAAAGTTATCGGCAACTGGCAGGAGCCTTATGGTTGTCGCTTTATTGTATGAAATGCAAACGCCATGTAATTGCTTTACTTTATCACTATGCGTTAGTGATAGTTGTAGAAGCAATAGTTGGTGAGACGACCACGACGTTACGATGGAGATCAAGGTGTCAAGCCGGTGACGATGGAGATCATGACGGTGCTTTGGAGATGGAGATCAAAGGCACAAGATGATGATGGCCATATCATGTCACATATTTTGATTGCATGTGATGTTTATCTTTTATGCATCTTATTTTGCTTAGTACGGCGGTAGCATTATAAGATGATCCCTTAACTAAATTTCAAGGAATAAGTGTTCTCCCTAAGTATGCACCGTTGCAGAAGTTCTTCGTGCTAAGACACCACGTGATGATCGGGTGTGATAGGCTCTACGTTCACATACAACGGGTGCAAGACAGTTTTGCACATGCGGAATACTCGGGTTAAACTTGATGAGCCTAGCATGTACAGACATGGCCTCAGAACACTGGAGACCGAAAGGTCGAACGTGAATCATATAGTAGATATGATCAACATAGAGATGTTCACCATTGAAAACTACTCCATCTCACGTGATGATCGGACATGGTTTAGTTGATTTGGATCACGTGATCATTTAGATGACTCGAGGGATGTCTATCTAAGTGGGAGTTCTTAAGTAATATGATTAATTGAACTTAATTTATCATGAACTTAGTCCTGATAGTATTTGCAAATTATGTTGTAGATCAATAGCTCGCGTTGTAGCTCCCCTATGTTTTTGATATGTTCCTAGAGAAAAATAAGTTGAAAGATGATAGTAGCAATGATGCGGACTTGGTCCGTGATCTGAGGATTATCCCCATTGCTGCACAGAAGAATTATGTCCTTGAATTACATCTGGCAAACGCGGTCTGATGACTACTCTATAGCTCAGTGTGCCATGCTCTACGGCTTAGAATCGGGACTTCAAAGACGTTTTGAACGTCATGGAGCATATGAGATGTTCCAGGAATTGAAATTAATATTTCAAGCAAATGCCCGAGTTGAGAGATATGAAGTCTCCAACAAGTTCTATAGCTGCAAGATGGAGGAGAATAGTTCTGTCAGTGAACACATACTTAGAATGTCTGGGTATCATAACCACTTGACTCAGCTGGGAGTTAATCTTCCGGATGATAGTGTTATTGCAGAGTTCTTCAATCACTGCCACCAAGCTACAAAGGCTTCATGATGAACTATAATATGCAAGGGATGAATAAGACAATTCTCGAGCTCTTCGCTATGCTCAAAGCTGCGAAGATAGAAATCAAGAAAAAGCATCAAGTGTTGATGGTTGACAAGACCACTAGTTTCAAGAAAAAGGGCAAGGGAAAGAAAGGGAACTTCATGAAGAATGGCAAGCAAGTTGTCACTCCCATGAAGAAGCCCAAAGCTGGACCCAAGCCTGAAACTAAGTGCTTCTACTGCAAAGGAAATGGTTACTGGAAGCGGAACTGCCCCAAATACTTGGCGGATAAGAAGGATGGCAAAGTGAACAAAGGTATATTTGATATACATGTTATTGATGTGTATTTTACTAGTGTTCATAGTAGCCCCTGGGTATTTGATACCGGTTCAGTTGCTAAGATTACTAACTCGAAACAGGAGTTGCAAAATGAACAGAGACTAGTTAATGACGAGGTGACGATGTGTGTTGGAAGTGATCCCAAGGTTGAGAAGATCACCATCGCACACTCCCTCTACCTTCAGGATTAGTGTTGGACCTGAATAAATAAATGTTATTTGGTGTTTGCGTTGAGCATGAATATGATTGGATCATGTTTATTGCGATACGGTTATTCATTTAAGTCAGAGAATAATTGTTGTTCTGTTTACATGAATAAAACCTTCTATGGTCATACACCCAATGTAAATGGTTTATTGAATCTCGATCGTAGTGACACACATATTCATAATATTGATGCCAAAAGATGCAAAGTTGATAATGATAGTGCAACATATTTGTGGCACTGCCGTTTAGGTCATATTGGTGTAAAGCGCATGAAGAAACTCCATGCAAATGGGCTTTTGGAATCACTTGATTATGAATCATTTGATACTTGCGAACCATGCCTCATGGGCAAGATGACTAAAACTCTGTTCTCCGGAACAATGGAGCGAGCTAATGACTTATTGGAAATAATACATATCGATGTATGCGGTCCAATGAGTGTTGAGGCTCGCGGCGGGTATCGTTATTTTCTGACCTTCACAGATGATTTGAGCAGATATGGGTATATCTACTTAATGAAACACAAGTCTGAAACATTTGAAAAGTTCAAAGAATTTCAGAGTGGAGTGGAGAATCATCGTAACAAGAAAATAAAGTTTCTACGATCTGATCACGGAGGCGAATATTTGAGTTATGAGTTTGGCCTTCATTTAAAACAATGTGGAATAGTTTCACAACTCACGCCACCTGGAACACCACAGCGTAATGGTGTGTCTGAACATCGTAACCGTACTTTATTGGATATGGTGCGATCTATAATGTCTCTTACTGATTTAGCACTATCGTTTTGGGGTTATGCATTAAAGACAGCTGCATTCACGTTAAATAGGGCACTGTCTAAATCCGTTGAGACGACACCGTATGAACTATGGTTTGGCAAGAAACCTAAGCTGTCGTTTCTTAAAAGTTTGGGGATGCGACGCTTATGTCAAAACGCTTCAGCCTGATAAGCTCGAACCCAAAGCGGAGAAGTGCGTCTTCATAGGATACCCGAAAGAAACTATTGGATACACCTTCTATCATAGATCCAAAGGCAAGATCTTTGTTGCTAAGAATGGATCCTTCCTAGAGAAGGAGTTTCTCTCGAAAGAAGTGAGTGGGAGGAAAGTAGAACTTGATGAGGTAATTATACCTTCTCTCAATTTGGAAAGTAGCTCATCAGAGAAATCTGTTCCCGTGATGCCTACACCAACTAGAGAGGAAGCTAATGATAATGATCATGAAACTTCAGATCAAGTTACTACCGAACCTCGTAGGTCAACCAGAGCACGTTCCGCACCAGAGTGGTACGGTAATCCTATTCTGGAGGTCATGTTACTAGACCATGGCGAACCTACGAACTATGAAGAAGCTATGATGAGCCCAGATTCCGACAGATGGCCTGAGGCCATGAAATCTGAGATAGGATCCATGTATGAGAACAAAGTGTGGACTTTGGTGGACTTGCCCGATGATCAGCAAGCCATTAAAAATAAATGGATCTTCAAGAGGAAGACGGACGCTGATGGTAGTGATACTATCTACAAAGCTCGAATTGTCGTGAAAAGGTTTTTCGACAAAGTTCAAGGTGTTCACTACGATGAGATTTTCTCACTCGTATCGATGCTTAAGTCCCTCCGAATCATGTTAGCAATTGCCGCATTTTATGAAATCTGGCAAATGAATGTCAAAACTGCATTCCTTAATGGATTTATTAAAGAAGAGTTGTATATGATGCAACCAAAAGGTTTTGTCGATCCTAAAGATGCTGACAAAGTGTGCAAACTCCAGCGATCCATCTATGGACTAGTGCAAGCATCTCGGAGTTGGAATATACGCTTTGATAAGGTAATCAAAGCATATGTTTTTATACAGACTTATGGTGAAGCCTGTATTTACAAGAAAGTGAGTGGGAGCTCTGTAGCATTTCTGATATTATATGTGGATGACATATTGTTGATCGGGAATGATATAGAATTTCTGGATAGCATAAAAGGATACTTGAATAAGATTTTTTCAATAAAAGACCTCGGTGAAGCTGCTTATATATTGAGCATCAAGATCTATAGAGATAGATCAAGACGCTTGATAGGACTTTCACAAAGCACATACCTTGACAAGATTTTGAAGAAGTTCAAAATGGATCAGTCAAAGAAGGAGTTCTTGCCTGAGTTGTAAGGTATGAAGTTGAGTAAGACTCAAAACCCGACCATGGCAGAAGATAGAGAGAGAATGAAAGTCATTCCCTATGCCTCAGCCATAGGTTCTATAAAGTATGCCATGCTGTATACCAGACCTATTGTGTACCTTGCCATAAGTTTGGCAAAGGGGGTACAATAGTGATCCAGGAGTAGATCACTGGACAACGGTCAAAATTATCCTTATGTACCTAAAGAGGACTAAGGAAATATTTCTCGGTTATGGAGGTGACAAAGAGTTCATCGTAAAGGGTTACGTCGATGCAAGCTTTGACAATGATCCGGATGACTCTAAATCTCAATCTGGATACATATTGAAAGTGGGAGCAATTAGCTAGAGTAACTCCATGCAGAGCATTGTAGACATAGAAATTTGCAAAATACATACGGATCTGAATGTGGCACACCCGTTGACTAAACTTCTCTCACAAGCAAAACATGATCACACCTTAGTACTCTTTGAGTGTTAATCACATAGCGATGTGAACTAAATTATTGAATCTAGTAAACCCTTTGGGTGTTGGTCACATGATGATGTGAACTATGGGTGTTAATCACATAAAGATGTGAACTATTGGTGTTAAATCACATGGCGATGTGAACTAGATTATTGACTCTAGTGCAAGTGGGAGACTGAAGGAAATATGCCCTAGAGGCAATAATAAAGTTGTTATTTATATTTCCTTATATCAGGATAAATGTTTATTATTCATGCTAGAATTGTATTAACCGGAAACTTGATACATGTGTGGATACATAGACAAAACACCGAGTCCCTAGTAAGCCTCTACTAGACTAGCTCGTTAATCAAAGATGGTTAAGTTTCCTAACCATAGACATGTGTTGTCATTTGATGAACGGGATCACATCATTAGGAGAATGATGTGATGGACATGACCCATCCGTTAGCTTAGCATATTGATCGTTCAGTTTTATTGCTATAGCTTTCTTCATGACATATACATATTCCTTTGACTATGAGATTATGCAACTCCCGGATACCGAAGGAATACCTTGTGTGCTATCAAATGTCACAACGTAATTGGGTGATCATAAAGATGCTCTACAGGTATCTCCGAAGGTGTTTGTTGGGTTGGCATAGATCGAGATTAGGATTTGTCACTCCTAGTATCGAAGAGGTATCTCTGGGCCCTCTCGGTAATGCACATCATGATAAGCCTTGCAAGCAATGTGACTAATGAGTTAGTTGTGGAATGATGCATTACGGAATGAGTAAAGAGACTTGCCGGTAACGAGATTGAACTAGGTATGAAGATACCGATGATCGAATCTCGGGCAAGTAGCATACCGATGACAAAGGGAATTACGTATGTTGTCATTGCGGTTTGACCGATAAAGATCTTCGTAGAATATGTAGGAGCCAATATGAGCATCCAAGTTCCGCTATTGGTTATTGACCGGAGGGGTGTCTCGGTCATGTCTACATAGTTCTCGAACCCGTAGGGTCCGCAAGCTTAACGTTTGATGACGATTTGTATTATATGAGTTATGTGATTTGGTGACCGAATGTTGTTCAGAGTCCCGGATGAGATCACGGACATGACGAGGAATCTCGAAATGGTCAAGAGGTAAAGATTGATATATTGGATGATAGTATTCAAACACCGGAAGTGTTTCGGAATGTATCGGGTACATATCGAAGTACCGGAGGGGTTACCGGAACCCCCCGGGGGAAGATATGGGCCATATGGGCCATAGGAGGGAGGCACACCAGCCCACAAAGGGGTGGCGCGCCCCCTACAGGGAAGGAGGCCAAATAGGATTAGGAGAGGGGGCTGCGCCCCACTTTCCTTCTCCCTCTCTCTCTCTCTTTCCCCCTTTCCCCCTCCGATAAAAGGAAAAGGGGTGCCGAATCCTACTAGGAGCCCAAGTGGGACTCCTCCCACTTGGGGCGCCCCTAGGGCTGGCCTCCTCCCCTCTCCCTCCTTTATATACGGGGGTGGGGGTGCCTCTAACACACATCAATTGTCCCAAGCCGTGTGCGGCGCCCCCCTCCACGGTTTACTCCTCCGGTCATATTCTCGTAGTGCTTAGGCGAAGCCCTGCACGGATCACTTCACCATCACCGTCACCATGCCGTCGTGCTGACAGAACTCTCCTTCGACACTTTGCTGGATCAAGAATTCGAGGGACGTCATCGAGCTGAACGTGTGTAGAACTCGGAGGTGCCGTACATTCAGTGCTTCATCGGTCGGAACGAGAATACGTTTGACTACATCAACTGCGTTATACAAATGCTTCCGCTTTTGGTCTACGAGGGTACATGGACACACTCTCCCCCTCTCGCTGCTATGCATCTCCTAGATAGATCTTGCGTGAGCGCAGCAATTTTTTTGAAATTGCATGCTACGTTTCCCAACACACACACATCATCGGAAGGGCAACAAGGTTGATGTAGAAGCCCTCCGTGATCGAATCCTCCTTCGGCAGAGTACCGGAAAAGGTCCCCAGATGGGGTATGATACGTCTCCAATGTATCTATATTTTTTGATTGGTCCATGCTGTTATATTATCAATCTTGGATGTTTTATATTCATTTACTAGCAACTTTATATCATTTTTTGGGACTAACTTATTGACATAGTGCCCAGTGCCAGTTGTTGTTTTTTTGCTTGTTTTTTACTTCGCAGAATATCCATATCAAACGGAGTCCAAACACAGCGAAACTTTTTGGAGATTCTTTTCTGCCTAGAAGACAACTTGGGAGCCAAGGAAGTGTAGAAGGGGAGGCCTGTGGGACCCACAAGGCACCAGGGCGCGCCAGAGGCCCCTAGCGCGCCCTGGTGGGTAGTGGGGCCCACGGGTGACCTCTCCACCGCCTCTTAGCTCTATAAATACCCAGATATTCCAGAAACCCTTGCAGATTCGACGAAAAACAATTCCAGCCGCCACAAGTTCCAAAACCACGAGATCCAATCTAGAGCCCTTTTTCGGCACCTTGCCGGAGGGGGAAACGATCACGGAGGGGTTCATCATTCTCATTGGTGCTCCTCCGATGATGCGTGAGTAGTTTATCACAGATCTACGGGTCCGTAGGCAGTAGCTAGATGGCTTCTTCTCTCTCTTTGATCTTCAATACAATGTTCTCCTCGATGTTCTTGGAGATCTATTTGATGTAATGACTTTTTGCGGTGTGTTTGTTGGGATTCGATGAATTGCGATTTTATGATTAGTTCTATCTATGAATATCATTCGAGTCTTCTCTGAACTCATTTATGCAATATCTTTATAGCCTCGTATTTCTTCTCTGAAACTTTGGTTTGGTTTGGCCAACTAGATTGATTTTTCTTGCAATGGGAAGAGGTGCTTTGTGATGGGTTCGATCTTGCGGTGCTCAATCTCAGTGACAAAAGGAGAAGTGACACGCATGTATCGTTGCTATTAAGGATAAAAAGATGGGGTCTATTCCTACATGAATAGATGTAGTCTACATCATGTCATCATTCTTATTGCATTACTCCGTTTTTCCATGAACTTAATACACTAGATGCACTACAGGAAACAGAGAATTTGCCATCGGTCCTTTCTTTGTCATCTGCCAGCGGACGGCACAGATAGTCTTTGTCGTCAGCTTCCAAAAAGCAGACGGCAAAGAATGGCCTCATGGCAAAGGTTGTATTTGCCATCAGTGCTTTCTTTGCCGTCCGCTAGCAGACAGGAAAGAGACTAAAAGCAGACGGTAAAGAGCCCATCTGGGCCCCACTGGAGCGCGGAGGTAGTTAAGGCCAACGAACGGACTGGATGCCGTCCGCTTGCCGACGGCAAAGAGCAGCAGACGGCAAAGATAGAAAATAGCAGACGACAAAGCTTCAAATACCTAATGTCCTTAACGGTCATGCCCCGCCCCCACCTCTCTCTCTCTCTCTCTCTTGTAATATGGTGAAGAAGAGGAAAAAGGAAAAGAAAGGAAGAAGAAGAAGAAGAAGAAGAAGAAGAGGAGGAGGAGGAGAAGAAAAGAAAATTTTAGCTTAGGGTGCGTTTGGATGCAAAGTAATTTTACAGTTTTTGAGGAATACCGTGGTTTCTAAAAAACCATGGTTTTAAATACTTTGAGGTGTTTGGATGAAAGAAATACTGTAGTTTAATAAACCATGGTATCTCTCATACCGTTGTTTTCTTGCAGTATGTAAAAAAGAGGTCATTACCTCTTTTTTCAAAACAGAACCGAGAGAAAAGGGTAGCGCCTTCGACTCCTCGTCATTAATTGAAATGCAATTTATCTTCTCATTATTAAGCGTTTCAGGCTAGGTGCTTAACCTTTTTTTATTTCGTTGGTCTCTCACAAGCCATCTTCTTCTCGACGCTGTCGCCAAGGATTCCTTTGCCTGTTGGTCAACATGCCGCAAGGGGTAGCATGTAGTTAGTTTTTCTGTAGACGACCCCATCGGTTGAGCCAGCGGTGCAAGTCACTCTCCGGCAATCTTGCATGCTTCTATTGAGTCTCTGACTAACGATAACTCTCCAGCGAGTAGCGTACGTCTAAAACAAAGCTCGCCCATGGAGTAGATTAATTTGTCGTTGGAGAACACTCAGTACGCACACCAGGCTAAATGGTAGCTAGCCGAATAAGCCGATCGATTCTATGTTGCCATAGGACTTGGCTTGCATGTGATGGATGCATGCATTGCATGGCCGTGTTTACTTTTTACATGCTGATTAGCTCCTTGGGTGTAGCTCAGTTAGTTGCAGGCAGTCAAAAAACTGGTAAAACAGAACTTGCCAAACGAATCGGTGGTTTTGGCGAAACATAGGAAAACAACCCAGAAATTACCATTTGACATGTCTTTATAGGCAACATAGTCTTCCTTTCACAAATCTTGTTTAGTCTTTAGTTATAAACGATCCAGACTATTATTATTTTGTATGCATCCCACCTTAAATTATATACATATTATTATTCATGTCATGTATTCAATTTTTTTATGTTGTACTAATTTCGTTTACTCTTTGTCATGGCAGGTGTTGAAAGATGGTGGGCGCGGGTGCAGAGCACTCCGCGGGTACTTCTTCGTCAGCGCCCCGCGGGAGGGGTACTTCCATTCCACCCCTACGTCTCCGGAGAGCGTTGATAGACAGTATGGGGACAACGGCGGTGGGCGCTTCTTTGTCGGCGTCGTTGCCCACCGGGAGAGGAGGTCGGGGAGGGAAGAAGAGAGGAGGTCGGAGAGGACATGGCCGCGGGAGAGATAGGCAGGCTGCTATGCCTTCCTCGCCGCCACCCCCAGCTGATTCACCCGAGCACATGACTGCTAGGGTGGACCCGTCTGAGGTGGAGACTACGGGGACTCCGTACCACGAGCCTCGGGTGGACGGGCCCTCGGCCCACGAGACTCCGGTCCTAGAGGCTTCGGGCCACGACACTTCGGGCCACGAGACTCCGGGCCAGGCTACGTCCCAGGAGACGTCCGGATGGGGTACCTGGTTGGATCCGCCTGAGGGGCCGAGTGGCCATGCTGATGGTGGCGGGGATGAGTTTACTAATAGTGAGGGAGAGGTGGTTGAGGGGCCCATCGTGTACCAGCATGGTGGTACATGGCTCCCGACCCTGCCGGCGACCCGCAAGCAGAGGCCGATGATTAGGCCTGATGGGGAGAAGTAAGTGCATTTACTCTTTTTGTTCCTTTTGCCTTCACATTGCTTCAAATATCTAATGCGTTGGCCTTGTCATACTGCAGGGGTTGGGTACACGCCAGGGAAGTCCGCGGGCCCAACAGCGTCCTTGGTGTGATTTGCCGGCAAAATTTCCCGGGGATTGTCATGTTGCCCAGTGAAGGTCAGCTTCCATAGCTAGGATTGAGCTGTGAGCACTACTTGGCTTCCCAGGCCCCGCCGGAGCATATGATCGACGGTGTCTTGTGCCACACGAGGGCCGAGATGGTGATCAGAACCTTTTGGGTAATTTCTCCTTTACACAATTAAAAATTAACAATAGCTAGTTATTATACTAATCAGTGTTGTCTCGTTTGATTGCAGACCTTCTACAGGTGTGAGGAGGAATACAAGGAGGAGGCGGCAAAGGTTATCGATAACGAGTGCAAGCGCCTACTACAAAACTTAAGGCACGAGGCTCGGCCGCAGGCTATTCAAGACTACTACGCCAAGCGTGGTATTAAGAAGGACAAGCCGTCGTGTCGGGCTAAGTTTCTGAAGAAGGATCGGTACATGAAGGTAATTACCTATTCTTAAGGCATTGTACTTAGTTTCCTTGATTTGATTCGTACGCGTAGCGCTCAAATTTTCTCTTTACTAACTTAGGTGCTCCCGAGATGGTGTGCGAATAAGATGGAATGTTGGGAGGCGTTGGTGGATGAGTGGTGCATAGGCCACTGGCGAGCCGTCCATGACAATGCCAAGGACCGGCGTGCCCAAATGGTTGGTGTGCCACACCATCAAGGCAGTGCCAACTTATATCAGTTCGGGCGGAACTAGGTATGTGGTTTGCTTCATGATTCATGCAATTCATTCTTCATGCTAGCTTGATCCCTTTACTAATACTTTGTTCCTCTCTTTTAGGCGCGACACAATAACACGGAGGTGCCTGAGGTGTACAACCTCTATGCTATGGCCCATAATGCCTCGTACAAGAAGGCCAAGGCATTCTCTAAGTCTAACCTCGATCATCCAGAGAATTTCACCAACATCTCCTCCCACCACAAGCTTGTGAGGTACAACCAAGAGAGGAAGGCGAGGAAAGGGGAGGACTTTAACTCGAGCCAGCATCCCTTTGATCCAGAGCTGGTGATGATATCTGGTGGCGGGAGGCCCCATGGCTCATTAGCCATTGGAGATGGACTGATACGTTGTCCTCTCACTCTCCCGGAGATCAAGGCGCGCCAAACGAGCTCCTGTCCTGAGATAAGGACTCGTCCATGGTCAGTCGATCTCGCCATCGAGGTTAGTTATACAGACTCAGATATCTTTCCTCCATTACATTGTGTGTGTGGTCATCGATGATTACAATGCTAACGAAGAGTGGTGTTGCAGGCTGCTCTTCAGAAAGAGAGAGATACGACCCAGGCGCTTCTGGAGGAGAGAGATCGGGTGGCGGCGGAGAAGGAACTGCTGGCGGAGGAGAAGACGGCTAGGTTGTTGGAGGAGGAGAGGGCACGAATGACGTGGCTCACCGGGCCATGTACGAGCTCCTCGTGGTAAGTTTCTTCTGCATATTAGCCAAATCATGCATGTAATGTTCGTTTCATTACTAACTAATATGACTGACTCGTCAAAACCCAATGTGTAGTCTATGTGCGAGAAGACCGGTCAGACCCCTCCGCCAATGCCAGTCATTACTAGAGCGGGAACGGTGAGTTTCATTTGAATGGTCATTATTTACTAGTCTTAACATTTGAGTGTCATCATGCTAACGAGACTTTGCAAATGATCTTTGGTGCAACATCACTCCGGAGCCGCATCGCACAACCCTTCTCCAGGTGAAACCGGCTCGAGGAACCCCGGTGCTTGACCTCCGGTAAGTTTTGTCTAGAGTTTTGCTTAACAAATGCATACTTAGCTTCTTACATGCTAGTTAGCCCTAATATGCCACATACTTAGCTTATTTTTCCCAAAAAAGACATATTTAGCTAATTATCCTCCAAAAATGAAATAATTAGCTTATTTAGTTCATTTATGACATAATTAGCTTAGTTAGGTAAAAAAATGGCATAATAACCTTGGTTAGCTCATAAATGTCATATACTTAGCTTATTTTCCTCCAAAATGACATAATAAGCTTACTTGGCTCCAAAATGACCTATTTTACCTAAGTTAGCTCTAAAATGACCTATACTTAGCTTTGTTTCCTCCAAAATGACATAATAAGCTTAGTTAACTCAAAAATGGCATAATTACCTAGGTTAGCTCAATAATGACCTATACTTAGCTTACTTATGTCAAAAATGGCATAATTAGCTTACTTAGGTCAAAAATGGCATAATAACCTTGGTAACCTCATATACTTAGCTTATTTTCCTCAAAAATGACACAATAAGCTTAGTTAGGTCAAAAATGGCATAATTACCTAGGTTAGCTCTAAAATGACACAAATAAGCAATAAGAAGAAGAAAAACAAGAGGAGAAAAAGAAAGAGAAGAAAAACTCTTCTTCTTCTTCTTCTTCTTCTTCTTCTTCTTCTAGTCTTCTTCTAACTTTCTTATTTCCCATTTTGCAGATTTGATTCACTTCACGGAAGCTTGCATTGATGGAGTGCTTGTGTTTACTTTTTGTTTTGATTTTGTATCGATGAACAATGTGAAACTTGCTACCTATGGATGAAACTATTGTAATATGGTGAAACTTGCACATATGTTTTGATTTGGTATATCTGTTGGATGATCATATCCATATGGCAGGGATATAGCTTCTTATGTGTTGGATATCATATATTTGCTGTGAAACTTGCACATATTGTTTGCCTTGTGAAATATATATATATATATATCATATATTTGCTGTGAAAATGCTTGGATATAAGAAAAAACAGAATAAAAAGGGGCAATACAGGCACTTTGCCGTCTGCCACCGACGGCAAAGGGCACTTTGCCGTCCGCCACAGATGGCAAAGGGGACATGTGGCAGCAACCTGTGCAACCTGGGAGCACCAGGTCTGACCCATTTGGACATTATGCCGTCAGCTGGCAGACGGCAAATGTAACACCTCTGTGTAATAGCCACTGTGATTGTCTGCTAATAATGCCAAGTCATCTCATTTGCAATGCCTAGTCATAGTGGTTAATCTCAGCAATTCAAATACCTCTCTGAAAATCAACTTAAATTCAAAAGTGCAAAATAAATTTGCTCAAACCCTACTGGAAAAATGTTCACTAAATAACAAATGATCCAGAAGCACTTATAAAAATATAAACAATGATACTTGGATTATTTAAATGACTCCAACAGCATGAGACAGCACCCAAAACAACACTATTTAAATCATTTATAATTAAACCAAATTTAAGTAAAATCCAACTTTGCCCAAACCAGTTTTTGGTGAAAGGAAATATTGCATTGTAATATTGGGGCCAACTCTCACATTTTGCAAAATAGCAAATGTGGCCTAACTATTACAAAACAGAAAAGAAAACAAAAGAATAAAAGAAAACAGAAAAGTAAATAAAACGAGGCACTGTGCACTGGGCCTAAGTGCACAGTGCCCCGACTACCGGCCCACCTGGCCCATTCCCTCCTCTCTCTCCTGCGTGTCACCGTGCCCATGGCCGAGCGCCCGCGCGCCGGCGAGGCGTCGACACGCCGATGCCACCGACGCCACCGACGTCGCGAAGGGATAAGGGTGAGCTCGTGCGTTCCCCCTGGTCCTTCTCCACCATTCTCCCCCTCTTCCCTCGCTCTCCCCTGCTCGATCCCATCGGCGCCCGACGCGGTCGCCGCCGTGCCTCGCCCGTCACCGCGGCCACAGCTACCGTCTCGCTCTGCCAACTTGTCGAGGAGCTCCGCCGTCGTCTTCTCCGTCGAACGGTGCACTCCGCTGGAGCAGGGAGTCCCTACAGCTGCCGATCAATGCCGCCCCCTTTGCTTCGGCCGCCAACGATCTCCGTCGTCTCTGGCGAGCCCCTGCTGCTACTAAACTACCAAGGGCCTACGTGAGTGCCACACGGTGAGCCTCTCCTTCCCTTGCTGCTCCTCGTTGGCCATAGCGCCCCGTAGCTAGCCGTCCTCGTTGCTACAATCTGCCGTCCGCCATTGCCAGCGTTGAGCTCGGAACTGAGCTACCCTAGCCACTCCGCCTAGTCCCACGTGCTCACTGACGTCGTAGGAGTCGAACGCAGCCGTTGCCGCTGCTTGCCGTGGCGCATTCGCCATTTTTCAACTTCACCCGAACTCTGGCGCCGCTTTTGCTCTACGCCGGCGACGAATCCGGTCGATTCCGGCCAAACCAATGCCACAGGACGACGCGCAGGCGAGAGCCCGTTCGAGTGAGCTAAGCCGCGCGCCAAACGGGCCCCTGTAGAGCATTTCCGAACAACTCCGGCGAGCTCCGCCGTGTTTTTGGTCGCCGGAGTTGTCTCCGGCGACGCCACCGACGTGGCACAGGCGGGACCCACCCCTGGGTCGTTGACTGCAGGCCCGAGGGGCCTAGTTGACTGAGTTGACTCAGTCAACTTCGCTGACTGGGCACTCTATGCCTATGACATGTGGGCCCTGCTGCTATTTAGTTTAATTAAAATGTTTTATAAATTAAAACTAATTAAGTTAACCAAAACTCTCACTGACACCCAGGGCCCACACCCCTAATTAGTTTAGTTAGATTAGTTAATCCTCTGTTAAGGCCACTGACACTGACATGTGGGTCCCACTGGACCCACAGGTCAGATTTGACCAGGTCACGTCACTGTTGACTGCTGACGTCACCTCTGCGTCATGCTGACATCACACAATCACTGTTCTGGATAATGTTGAATTAATGAATAAAAATCATTCTAGAAAATCATTTAAATCTTTGAAAATTAATAACTTTTAAACCGTAGCTCGGATAGAAAAACTTAAAACATGAAAGTTGATCAGAACACGAGACGAATCTGATCGTGTCGTCTGTTTCGATGCCGGAACCCCCTACGTAGTTGAAACCGCAACTTTGAGGCCGTATCCGGTAGATGAATAGTGCATAATCACCGGTTAATAAATCCCACGTTAATCTTAAACTAACTAAAATGGCTTAGATGCATCTTTAGGCAACCCTGCACTGCATCTTAGCATAGCATGCCCTGTAATGCATTGTTTACTATGCATTTATCTATTTCCTCCCCCTTTTCTCTCTCGGTAGACCCCGACGTCGACGTAGCTCCCGAGGCCGACGCCGCTCAGGAGCCCGACGACACAGTTGATGACCTTGCCCTTGCCGCTGAGCAACCAGGCAAGCACCCCCATTTTGAGCATTCCGATATCGCCTACTCTTCTCTCTCTTATGCTTGCATTAGAAGTTGCTGCTGCTACTGTTGTCCTGTATCTGCTGCATAGCATGTTTACTTGTAACCTGCTGATTGATACTTACCTGTTATCCTAAACTGTTTAGTATAGTTTGGGTAGAGACCAGCAGAGACCCCACTATATCCCGACTGCCTCGCTGGACTATCAGAAGACCCGAACAACGGGATCAAAGACCAGGCCCCGACACCGCACGATACCTCCCCTTAGTTACTCGACACTACTGGGTTACTATCAAGTGCCGAGGGTGATACCTCGTCAGCACTTCTGATGATAACCTTGTAGGTTAGTTAATCGGTCGTGGTCAGCGAGGGTGATTCCTCCTACACCGCCCCCGAAACCGACACTGTCGTGCAACTCCTCAAGAGTGGACCTCGAGGGTGATTCCTCTTACGTTCACCTTGACGGTTATGTCAAGTGGGGATCCAACGAGGGTGATGCCTCGGATTCCTTCTTGATGTGGTAGCCACACGAATGACTTTACGTTACTGATGATACTGTTCATACTAGATAAAGACGGGTCGGCCCTGAGGGGTACCCGCGCGAGCTTAATTGCGAGTGATGTGGAGTCGGGTGGACCTGGATGGTGCCCGAGAGTTGAACACGAGGCGTGGCCGGGCAATCCTCGCCCTTGCCGCAAGTCCTCGAGACGGGGCGACGGGGTCACATCGATCGTGAGTCTCTGCTCGTTACCGTGCGCTCCTAATCCACTAACGGTTTGGATATTTGATCCGAGGGGCCTCTGGCCTGATAGCACTAACCATCACGTGGGCATAGTATGGGCATTCTGCGTCGTATACTTCAGCCAAACCTTAATGGACGTCAGTGACTGAGCAGCGCGCGCCGAGTTGGACTGGTTACGCAACCGCGCTTGTATTAAGGGGTTGCTAGGTTTGCTCTCGGCCGTGAACGTAACGTGCAGGAGTTCCCGGGGCGAAGGCCCAAGACCCCTGGGGGCATAGGTTAGTCCGGCGTGCTGACCTCTCTGTTAAGTATTTGGTCGGGTTGCGGCATGTTGTTTAGCCGAGGCCGGGCATGACCCAGAAAAGTGTGTCCGGCCGGAGTTAAACGAGCGTGGTGGGTAAGTTGGTGCACCCCTGCAGGGAAGAACTAATCTATCGATAGCCTGTCCTACGGTAACGGACACTCGGAGTTGTATCCCGATCGGTACAATTAGAACTGATGACTTGAGATTAAATGGATAGTATGGCTCTGGGATTGCTTTCTCGCAGGGAGTCAAGGAAGGATCTCTGGGCGAGGTTGATGATACTACAACTACTTTACATTATGTTAATCTGCACTCTTCTAATGTTGCAAGACCAATGAAGATGATTGAAGATGCTAGTCTTCGATAGGACTAGGCTCTCCCCTCTATTCTGGCATTTCTGCAGCCCAGTCCACATATACAGCCTCCCTTTGAAAATGTTGCATATGTAGTGTAGATCCTTGCTTGCTGAGTACTTCGGATGAGTACTCACGTTTGCTTTACTTTCTTTTTCTCCCCATATCCATATGTCGCCGCTAGATGATGGAGCCCCTGAGATAGCTGCCCCTGTCAATGACTACAGCTACTACTACTACCCTCCCGGCGAGTACTACTACGAGGAGCCGACCGAGGACCAGGAGTAGGTTCGGAGGATCCTAGGTAGGAGGCCTACGCCTTTCGATTGTAGTATTTTTTTATTTTACCCCGCCTTCTTAAAGGCCTATCTGTTTCTCTGTAATATCTGTACCCAGATATCTGATGCTTCCGCTGACACTTGTATGCCATCGAGCTATGTATTCGAGCCCTCGAGGCCCTGGCTTGTAATATAAAGCTTGTATGACTGTATTTATGCTTTAGAGTTGTGTTGTGATATCTTCAAATGAGTCCTTAGGCTTGATCGTGTGCATTTGCGTGTATGGTTAGTGTACGATTAAGCCGGGGTCATCACAGCAAAGACCTACCAGGCAGACGGCAAAGACAGAGCAGCAATGATGTGCAGCCACAGCCATGCTGACGCCATACGGCAGACGGCAAATGGTTTGGTTGTTTGCCGTCAGCAGGCAGACGGCAAAGTCTGTCGTTAGCCACCTAACGGGGCTAACAGCTATTTTTTGTCGTCCACTATCTTTACCGTCAGCTTTGCCAGGAAAGCGGACGACAAACATCTTTGCCGTCCGCTGTCATTACGCAGACGGCAAACAATGTCAGTACCATGACTTTCAGTGCCGGAAGTGTTTGCCGTCGGTGGCAGACGGCAAACTGGTTTGCTGTCGGTGGACCTATTCTTTGCCATCTGCTATGCCAGATGGCAAAGTAGCTGATTCCTATAGTGATGCATGCTGGATAGCGGTAGATGTGTGGAGTAATAGTAGTAGATGTAGGCAGGAGTCGGTCTACTAATCTTGGACGTGATGCCTATATACATGATCATTGCCTTGGATATCGTCATGATTATTTGCTTTTCTATCAATTGCCCAACAGTAATTTGTTTACCCACCGTATGTTATTTTCTCGAGAGAAGCCACTAGTGAAATCTACGGCCCCGGGGTCTATTTCCTATCATATTATTTTCATATATATTATTCCAAAAACCCAAAAATACCTTGCTGCACTTCTCTTTATTTATTTATTTTATTTTGTGCTTTTGTCAGATCTATTTATCAAAACTCATACAATTTTATCTATCTCAAGACCGAGGAGGAATTGACAACCCCTCTTACGCGTTGGGTTGCAAGTATTTGTTATTTGTGTGCAGGTGTTGTTTACATAGTATTGCTTGGTTCTCCTACTAGATTGACAACCGTGGTTTCATAATTGAGGGAAATACTTACCGTTGTTGTGCTGCATCATCCTCTCCTCTTCGGGGAAATACCAACACAGATACAAGCAATCAGGAAGAATTTTTGGCGCCGTTGCCGAGGAGACATCATCAACATCTATCAGGTACCCAATCACAAATCTCATCTCCTTGCAATTACCTTATTTGCCATTTGCCTCTCGTTTTCATGTCCCCCACTTCTAAAATGTTTTTACAAAATCACAAAAATATTTGCCTTCTTTTCCGTTTGCCTTTTTGCTTGTTTGATTTCTTCGCTTGCGTTGCCATGTGCCTTCTATTTGCTTGCATCCCTGCTTGCTAAAAATCTATTGATATGGATCCTCATCCTCTTGCTAATCTTTTTAAAAGATCCAATTATGATGAACCAATTGCTAGTGATTTGAGTGCACTAGATTATCTTTATGAAGTTTTGCTTGAAAATTGTGAATCTAAAAATTGTGATGAAGTGTTAGAGGAAGAAATTTATAAACTGACTCACGATAGCTCCTTGAAAGAAAAGCATGGTTGCAATGATGTTACTGTAAATTCTATTAATGTAAATTGTGCTAATAATATGCAAAACCCCAAGCTTGGGGATGCTAATTTTGCTATGTCCACTACTTATTGTAATGATCATGATTGGGGTGATTCTTCTTATGATCTTGAAAATCTATTTAAGCCTCATGATTAATATGTTATTTGCAATAATATTAAAAGTGGGTTTGGAAGAGCATCAACATTAGGTAAAAATAATCCCACATATTTCGAGAGTGTTCAATCTTATGAAATTTTTTATAAAGGTGGGTTTGGAGAGGTCATGACTTTAGTTGATGTTAATCCCACTATCTTGGAAGATTATAAAACTTTTACGCATGTGGATCATGAAGAGAAAATTTTATATGATAGCTATATTGTTGAATTTGATTATGACCCTACATGTAATAATTATGAGAGAGGAAAATATGGTTGTAGAAATTTTCATGTTACTAAATTACTCTCGTTATGTTGAGATTGCTATTGTTTCTTTCTTCTTCCTTGCATATGCTAGTTTTTGCTTGCCATGATAATTTGTTTGCTTATAAAATGCCTATGCATAGGAAGTATGTTACACTTAAATTTGCTTGTCACTTGTTTTATGATGCTCTCTTTGCGTTACAATTATTATCTCTCATGTGAGCATCAATTAAATCTTATGCCTAGCTAGGGGCGTGAAACGATAGCGCTTGTTGAGAGGCAACCCAATGAATAAAATATTGTTTTCCTTTTTGTTTCTGGTTTTGTGTGTTCACACAATTATGCCTCTGTTATGATTGTGTTTTTTATGTTTTAATTAGTGTTTGTGCCAAGTAATGCCATCAGGATGGCTTTGGGTGATAGTTGATTTGATCTTGTTGGAAAACAGAAACTTTTACGTCCAGTACCAGAATTGTTAAAAAATCACTGGAGCGACGAAAACATCTGAATTTTTTACACAAGATTGATATATGAATTGCCTATATTTTCCAATTTTTTAGAATTTTTGGAGTTATATAAGTATGAGTAAAATTCGAGTATTTACAGACTATTCTGTTTTTGACAGATTCTGTTTTCGTTGCATTGTGTGCTTTTTTTGATGAATCCATGGACTATACCGGGGGGGTTTAGCCATGGTAAAGTTAGAATACAGTAGGTATAATTCAATAACAAAATATGAATGAGTTTTTAATAGTACTTAAAGTAAAGATTGGTCTTCTTATACTAACGGATCTCAATAAGGTTTTTGTTAAGTTTTGTGTGATTGAAGTTTTCAAGTTTTGGGTGAGATCACGATGGATGAAGGAATAAGGAGTGAAAAGAGCCTAATCTTGGGGATGCCCATGGCACACCAAGGTAATATTCAAGGATAACCAAGCAACTAAGCTTGGGGATGCCCCGGAAGGCATCCCCTCTTTCTTCTAACGACCATCGGTAATTTTACTTGGAGCTATATTTTTATTCGTCACATATCATGAGTTTTGCTTGGAGCGTCTTGTATTATATGAGTCTTTGCTTGTTTTGCTTTTTAGTTTGTCACAAGTATCCTTGCTGGACACACCTATTTTAGAGAGCCAAAATTATGCTATGATTTGTTAGAATTTCTCTTTATGCTTCACTTAAATTTTTTGAGCTATGGAATTGCTCTAGTGCTTCACTTATATCTTTTTTAGCATGGCGTGCTTTAATATTTTTGAAGAAATGCTCTCATGCTTCACTTAGATTTATTTGAGAGTTAGTAATTTTGAAGAAATTCTCTCATGCTTCACTTATATTATTTTGAGAGATGAAAATCTTTATGCTCATGTTCTTCACTTAAATTTGTTTGAGCTTGTCAAAAAGCAATCGCAACATATGAAACTAGTCCCAAAGTGATAGATATTCAAGAGGGATATAATAAAAACTTTCATGAAGATCATTGGACAAAATAAACTTGATTCTTTGTAATAGTTTTGAGATATGATGATAGTGATATGTGAGTCATGTTGTTATATTATCATTCTTGGATGTTTTACAATCATTTTATAGCAACTTTATATCATTTTTTGAGATTAACCTATTAACATAGTGCCCAGTGCCAGTTGCTGTTTTTTTGCTTGCTTTTCACTTCGCAGAATATCCATATCAAAAAGAGTCTAAATGTAGCGAAACGTTTTGAAGATTTTCTTCTGCCCAGAAGACAACTTGGGGGCCAAGGAAGTGCAGGAGGGGAGGCATGTGGGGCCCACAAGGCACCAGTGTGCGCCAGAGGCCCCTAGCACGCCCTGGTGGATAGTGGGGCCCACTGGTGTCCTCTCCACCGCCTCTCAGCTCTATAAATACCCAGATATTCCAGAAACCCTAGGAGAGTCAACAAAAAACAATTCCAGCCGCCGCAAGTTCCAGAACCACGAGATCCAATCTAGAGCCCTCTTTCGGTACCTTGCCGGAGGGGGAAATGATCACGGAGGGGTTCATCTTCCTCATTGGTGCTCCTCCGATGATGCGTGAGTAGTTTATCACAGACCTATGGGTCCGTAGACAGTAGCTAGATAGCTTCTTCTCTCTCTTTGTTCTTCAATACAATTTTCTCCTCGATGTTCTTGGAGATCTATTTGATGTAATGACTTTTTGCGGTGTGTTTGTTGGGATCCGATGAATTGTGAGTTTATGATCAGTTCTATCTATGAATATTATTTGAGTCTTCTCTAAACTCTTTTATGCATGATCTTTATAGCCTCGTATTTCTTCTCCGAAGCTTTGGTTTGGTTTGGCCAACTAGACTGATTTTTCTTGCAATGGGAAGAGGTGCTTTGTGATGGGTTCGATCTTGCGGTGCTCAATCTCAGTGACAGAAGGAGAAGCGACACACATGTATCGTTTCTATTAAGGATAAAAAGATGGGGTCTATTCCTACATGAATAGATCTTATCTACATCATGTTATCGTTCTTATTGCATTACTCCATTTTTCCATGAACTTAATACACTAGATGCATGCTGGATAGCGGTAGATGTGTGGAGTAATAGTAGTAGATGCAGGAAGGAGTCGGTCTACTAATCTTGGACGTGATGCCTATATACATGATCATTGCCTTGGATATCGTCATGATTATTTGCTTTTCTATCAATTGCCCAATAGTAATTTGATCATCCACCGTATGCTATTTTCTCGAGAGAAGCCACTAGTGAAATCTATGGCCCCCGGGTCTATTTCCTATCATATTATTTTCAGATCTATTATTCCAAAAACCCAAAAATACCTTGCTGCACTTTTTCTTTCTTTATTTTAGTTTGTGCTTTTGTCAGATCTATTTCTCAAAACTCATACAATTTTATCTTTCTCGATACCGAGGGATTGACAACCCCTCTTACGCATTGGGTTGCAAGTATTTGTTATTTGTGTGCAGGTGTTGTTTACATAGTGTTGCTTGGGTCTCCTACTGAATTGATAATCTTGGTTTCATAACTGAGGGAAATACTTACCGTTGTTGTGATGCATCATCCTCTCTTCTTCGGGGAAATACCAACATAGATACAAGAAATCAGGATCTCACGAAGACAGAAACTTGCGGCGGCGGAAAAGTATTTTTTGTGTGCCACCTGGTCTTCGGGGAATATTTGGGAATTTATAGGTGAAGAATTAGGGTTAGAGGAGCCACGGGAGGGCCCACAAGCTTGGGGGCGCCACCCCCTGGGGCGTGCCCCCTGAGCTTGTCGCCGCCTCGTGGCCCTTCTGGCCTCCTCCTGAAGCTTCCAGGGTGTCTTGTGGTCCAATAAAAATCGTCAAAAAATTTCGCTCCATTTGGACTCCGTTTGGTATTGATTTTCTGTAAAGACCAAAACAAGGAAAAAAAACAGCAACTGGCACTAGGTTAATAGGTTAGTCCCAAAAAATGATATAAAATAGCATAATAATGCATATAAAACATCCAAGATTGATAATATAATAGCATGGAACAATCAAAAATTATAGATACGTTGGAGACATATCACTTGCTACAATTTTGGAAGTCTTCCACAGCTCACAAGTTCTTCTTTCTAAATATATATGCCAACAGGCAAAACAAGATACAGTGGAGTAGGTTAATGAAATTGTTAAGAGGCAACTTGTTGTTTCTGAAGGCACTGAAGTTTGTTGTAGCACCAACTTCTCTGACCTTGGAGCTGACTCACTGGACACGGTAAATATCAACAATATTTTTTCATTGATGTCATGCATGTTTGTTTTGAACCAAGCAGCACCTAACCTAACTACCTGGACAAATAGCTCAAGGGATCCAAATGAGTAGTTCCTTGTTGGGTTTGGTTATGTCTATTTTGTTGAGAGATGTGAAATGACACTGAGGACGTGGTTTCATGACAGTAATGAATATCATTGGGTTTATTTACATGTGCAACTGCATTTCTAGAAATCTATAGATTTTTATCCTCTGCATCCTTTAAGGTTTAAGGCAGACAGAATATGAGAGTCACTATTAGATTTTTCAAGGGGCCACATGAATTAGCAAAACCTTTGTAGCTTAACATGGAATAACCAAACCTGGTATCTTAATTTATAGCATTATATGCTATGTATTGCAAATTATAGCATTATAGTTCCTATTTTGTGATTTTCAACTGAGCTGTTGCTGCTATTCTCTAATTATATACCTATTGGCTATATATATTCTCGTATCACGCTCCTTTTTCTCAAATGCTAGACTAAGGAGGCTCAAACTTCCGGCCACAGTTAAATCAATTCAATGATTTATATCTTTGTTTGCTAATTTGTATATGCAAGCGCTTCTGATTGCTAAAGTTTGTAATTCAGAGAAAGAAGGAGCAAAGCACTCCAGGGTTGTAGTTAAGATCATAGGCTTGCTATGATTCTCTTGCGATTCAGAATTTTAGTCTCTTGCGATTCAGAATTTTAGTCAAGGAATCTTGGCTTCTTCTTGGGTCTCTGCAGTAAAGTCCAGTGGTTATCATTCATTATAATCACTAGATGATTTCATTTTGTGGATGCTTGGGTTTAGAAATTTTTGTCTCACTGTCCGTCTCGACGTACCGTCCATGAGAGCTGTTCATATGAGGGAGTACATTTCTAGCAATGCATTTATGTTAGCCTGTTTAGCTCAGCTTGAACTCGTGCATGTTACCTCAAAGATCGCCACTAATCAGCTTTGTCTACAACGTGATTATCTTGCTACATGTGTTCCATCTCATATTTTGTTATGTTGCAAATGTCACTTCACTAATCATGGTCATTAGCATAAAAAGGAAAGTGGAAAGGGCGCCACCTACCTGGCACCGCAGAGCTTCTGCTCAGGCGGCGCACCCGGGGTGCACCCCAACCACTAGTTCATTGCAAAGGTCACTGTCATCTTCTCAGGTTGTGACAACTGGTCGCAACCTGAAAGTTTTCCCCTTTTCGTAGATTCATTTATCCAAATATTTTATCTCTCAAACCGTGCATCCAAATCTCGAAACGTTTTCATCGTTGGATTCCCCGCATCGAGATCTTCAAAACTAGATCCTATATTGATATATTTAGATAAACTTCTTATGAAAAACCGGATGAAAAAACAGAATCGGGAGCACGTTTCTTTCCCTTTCCGAGATGCACGACCGTGCCTCTCACGGAAGCAAATCCGTGCCTCCACGAAAAATAAATCTGTGCCGCTCGCGGATGAAAAAAAAAAAGAAAAAACATTTTCCCCTTTCTTTGAGGCACGACCGTGCCTCTCGCGGAAGCAAAGCCGTGCCTCCACGAGAAGTAAATATGTGTCTCTCACGAAAGAAAAAAAAGAAAAATATATTTTCTTTCCTTTTCGAGAGGAATGACCGTGCCTCTCGTGGAAGCAAATCTATGCATCCACGAGAGTAAATCTGTGCCTCTCGTGAAAAAAAGAAAATTGTATTTTTTTCCCTTTCCGAGAGGCATGACCGTGCCTCTCGCGTAAGCAAATCCATGCCTCCATGAGAAGTAAATCAGTCTCTCTCGCGAAGGAAAAACAGAAAACATGTTTCCCCTTTTCTAGAAGGCACAACTGTGCCTCTCACAGAAGCAAATCCATGCATCCATGAGAAGTAAATATGTGTCTCTCGCGGAAGGAAAAAAAGAAAACACATTTTTTCCTTTTCCGAGAGGCACTCGCGGAAGCAAATCCGTGCCTCCACGAAAAGTAAATTTGTGCCTCTCGCGGAAGGAAAAAACATGTTTTTTTTCCTTTTATGAGAGGCACGACCATGCTTCTCGCGGAAGCAAACCCGTGCCTTCGCGAGAAGTAAATATGTGCCTCTCGCGGAAGAAAAAACAAATTTTTTTTCATGTAATTTTTTTGGCTCCAAATCATAAGAAAAACTTAATGGAACAAACTTTACCACCTGGTATAGAAATTTGAAAAATTTTCTCAAGCACGATAAGAAGGAACATGTTCTAGAGAATCCACTTCCAGATGAACCTACCAAGAATGCTAATGCCACAATCAGGAATGCCTACCAGAAACTCGTTGATGAATCAACGGAGATTAGCTGTCAGATGCTAGCTTGTATGAAGCCCGATTTTGCAACAACATTTCGAAAACATTGAGGCTTTCGATATGATCGAGAATCTCAAGAGCATGTTTCAGATGCAGGCTAGGACCAAAAGGTTCAACATCTGGGATATGGATTGTAAGCTGAAGGAAGGTGATCCACTGAGTCCGCATGTGACCAGGATGATCCACTGAGTCCGCATGTGACCAGGATGATCGGGTACATGCAAGCTTTGGAATGGTCAGGCCTCCCACTTAGTGATGAGCTTTCCACGGATACAATTCTAAGTTCTCTTCCACCTAGCTATGGGACGTTCATATCGAACTATCATATTCATGGTATGGATAAGAAGCTCACTGAATTGCATGGGATGTTCAAAGTGGCAGAGAGCAGGATATAAAGAAAGGCACGCATCAAGTGTTGATAGTGCAGAACTCGGCTAGGTTCAAGAAGAGTTGGTAAAAGGCTAAGGCAAAGGGCACGGAGAAGGTAATCTCCGCCGCTGAGCCCAAGTCGAGACCGGGCTCGAAGACCATTTGCTATCTTTGCAAGGAATCTGGCCACTGGAAGAGGAACTGTAGCAAGTGGCTTGCCGAGCATGGCAAGAAGGCCGGGAGTGCGACTTCGAGCAAAGGTACACTTGTTATATATGTTATAGACATTTACCTTGCTGGCATACCTAGTAGCTCTTGGGTATTTGATACCATATTGGTTGCTCATATTTGCATCTCGATGCAGGGGCTGATAAGAACTAGGCGTGTGGCACAAGGGGAGATTGACATCAGGGTCGACAACAAAGCAAGAGTTGCTGCGTTGGAGGTCGGCACGATGCAGCTCTAGCTTCCTTCCAGATTCATTATAGAATTGAATAATTGTTATTACATTCCTGCACTTAGTCGGAACATTATTTCTGCCTCATGCTTGATGAATCAGGGTTATGAATTCAATTTAAAGGACAATGGTTGTTCGATATCTTTGAATGGGATGTTCCACGACTATGCACCCATAGTAGATGGTCTATTTATTTTGAATTTGGAAACAGAACATGTCTATAATATGAATGTCAAGAAGCATAAGCCTAATGAGATAAATCCGACATACTTCTGGCATTGCTGGCTTGGACATATTACTCTGAAACACATGAAGAAGCTCCAAGATGACGGACTCCTAACTTCGTCCGACTTCGGTTCGTTTGAGACATGTGAATCATGCCTCCTCGGCAAGATGACTAAGTCTTCTTTCGCAAAGAGTTGTGAGAGGGTGTCTGAGTTGTTGGGACTGATACACAGTGATGTGTGTGGTCCGATGAACACAACTGCCAGAGGTGTCTATTAGTACTTCGTGAGTTTTACCGCTGACTTGAGTAGATATGGATATATCAATTTAATGAGGCACAAGTCAGAACTTTTGAAAAGTTAAAAGAGTTTCAGAACAAGGTTGAAAATCAGCTCAGCAAGACTATAAAGCTTCTACGATCTGATCGTGGAGGTGAGTACATGAGCCAGGAGTTTGATGATCATCTGAAAGGCCAAGGTATAGTACCTCAGCTCACATCTGTAGGTACATCATAGAGAAATGGCGTGTCGGAACGGAGGAATCGTACCTTGTTAAACACAGTTTGATCTATAATGAGCAAATCAGAATTACCCTTGTCATTCTGGGAATATGCTCTAGAAACTACAGCTATTACACTCAACAGAGTACCATCTAAATTCGTAGACAAGACACCACATGAGATGTGGACTGGGAAGAGTCCCAAGTTGTCTTTTCTAAAGATTCAGGGCTGTGAAGCATTTGTCAAGCGACTTGTGTCAGATAAGCTTACACCCAAGTTGGATAAGTCCATATTTGTGGCAGATCTGAGGAAAACCTTCGGATATAGCTTATACAATTGTGAAGAGAACAAAGTATTTGTTGCTCGAAACGGGGTCTTCCTCGAGAAAGAGTTTCTCGGACGAGAAGCCAGTGGGAAGCGGGTGCAACTCAAAGAAGTTCGAGAACCACTTGGGGCAACTCGGCCAGTGATATACCGGAGTCTGTCAAGGAACCCGAGGTGGAAGCGGCACCAGAACCACGGAGGTCGGAAAGATTGCGCAGAGCATGTGATGTGTTGTTGCTGGAAAGCGACAAGCCGGCCATCTTTGCGAAAGCGATGGTGAGCCCGGACTCCGAGGCATGGCTGGAGGCCATGAGATCCGAGTTAAAGTCCATGGATGAAAATCAAGTCTGAGACTTGGTTGATCTGCCGCCTGGCATCATTGCCGTTGGTTGCAAATGGGTCTTTAATAAGAAAAACGATGTGGATGGAAATGTTCAGATCCACAAAGCTTGACTTGTTGCTATGGAAAAGTTCAAGGAATTGACTACGATGAGACTTACTCGCCGGTAGCAATGCTGAAGTCGGTGAGGATCGTACTAGCTATAGCTGCATATTTCGAATACGAGATATGGCAGATGGACGTCAAAACGGCTTTCCTTCATGGAAATTTAACTAAGGACGTGTATATGATACAACCTGAGGGTTTTGTCGATCTGACTAGCGCTAGTAAGGTATGCAAGCTCAAGAGATCCATTTATGGGTTTAGACAAGCATCTCGGAGCTGAAATATTTGCTTTGATGAGGTCGTCATTGGTCTCGGTTTCATCAAAATTGAAGAGCACGTTGTTTATACAAGCAATTGAGTGAGAGCTCTGTAGTGTTTTTGATCTTGTATGTGGATGACATATTGCTGATCGGAAATGATTTTTCAAAGCTAAACTTGGTCAAGGAATCATTGAATGGAAAGCTTTTGATGAAGGACCTCGGTGAAGCAGTTTACATATTGGGTACTAAGATCTATAGAGATAGATCGAGGAGGCTGCTCGGCTTAAGCCAGAGCACATACATAGACAAAGAGTTGAAACAGTTCAACATGAGTGAGGCCAAGAAAGGGTTCTTGCCACTCTCACATGGTATAATGCTAAGCGAGACTCAGTGTCGTTCGATATCTGATGAGCGAAGCAGGATGAGTCGTATTCCATATGCCTCCGCAATCAGATCCATCATGTTTGTCATAATATGTACTCGGTCTGATGTTGCTTTTGCAATAAGCTTAACAAGAAGATACCAAGCCAACCCAGGTGAGAGTCACAGGGCGGCGGTGAAGAAAATTCTTAAGTACATGAAAAGGACTAAGGAAATGCTTCTAGTTTATGGAGGTGAGGAAGAGCTCGTCGTAAAGGGTTATGCCGATGCTAGTTTCTAAACCGACCGACCAAACGCTACTCCGTAACTAGGTAATTATAAAGGTAGGTTTCGGACTTGTCCAACCCCATGCCGCGAGACATGGTCGAGCAAGATGGGATTTGCCCCTCCAATCAGGAGAGATATACTTTGGGCCCCTCGTGTGATCTGACGAAGATAAGCATGACCGTGCGACAAGGATAATAAAATAATCCGATTGGTGGTCGGCATCACTGGAACGAGAAAAAGGCCGGGCTAGCACAAGGATGACATACTCGCTTTGAACCCGACAACATATATATCGTGTGGAAAAAGGAATAGAAGAGTGACACATTGTACAGGTTCGCCAACCGGCTTCATTGTCTACTTGGTGGTCGGCACGCCTTGCTATAGGCCGCTACCAACCGAGCAGGTCGAAGGTGATTCGACCTGCGATCAAGCCGACTTGAACCTAAGGGGCCGCGTGCTTAAGGGAAGGATATGAGTACACTGGTCGGATGTGATCCGAGCTGGACTTGGATCGTGACCGAGTAGACCTTAGACTTTAGGATCTGTACGAGGCCCAAGAGTTAAGCCTGTGACGGATGCCTATATATAGTGGAGGTGCAGCACACGTATTCATTTCATCACTTCGGCGCCGTCACTACGGCTTTGCATGTGTTGCAACTAGCCACCTCCCCTCACCACTGGCTATGTGATCGGACCTAGCAGTCCGTTGCACGGCGTTCCTCCTGGACATGCGGATACCGTTAGAGGCAGTGCACTTGCACCGCTCCGGCGAACCTGTTCGTGGGATCTGTCGACCGGCTATTCGAGGGAGATCGACGAGGAGGAGAAGACTCCGGAGACGCGCTGCCTCAACTCTACTTCCGCTGCACGGCACTGCGCGTCTAGTGGTAACGATCCGTGATCCATCTTCCATAGCATGTTATCGGTTGTTCTGCGTGTAGGAAAATTTTTATATTGCAGCCGATGCCCCCAGCGTAGGCCAACAGCTATGTTGCAGAAACTTGCTCTGTTGAGCATGCCTTTTCTTTTTCCACTCTATCTTTTTTTCTGTTGCGAATACACTTTATTTTGAAGCTTTAGTTTTGCGTAAGACATATATGATTTCGTTAATGAAATCGGAGAGGAATCCCTTCCATAAAAAAAGGAAAATCAAATGACCAAGATAAAACGCACACGACAAAAACAACGACAACTACTACTACCACTCTACCAGCAACTCAATGACAACAGTTTGGTCGAAGGAACCAACTGTATTACCACATGGGAATCCGGCCGTTGAAGTCGTATACTAGTCAAACGTGGAATGCTATATCTCGCCTTCTGCAAGACCGACCTAGCACTTGCCTACAAGGCACTCCTACCTAGGCTGACCCAATTAACTCAGGTTTTAAGGATCTTCTATCTAGTTTTTAACGGTTTGGGGACGGTTTTGGTCAATTTATTTTGTCTTTTTTCTTCTCCGCCTTTCTGTGTTAGTTTTTTTTTGTTGTTTTTGTTTGGTTTTATTTTCCTTTTATTCATTTTTCGTGTTTTCTATTTTCCTATTTTAGTTTTTTTCATTCTTATTTCTCCAATTTTATTTTCCTAAATCATGAACTTTTTAATACACCAGTTAGTGTAGACACATTTTTTTCTATGTCATGAACATTTTAAAAAATTGTGGAAACAGTTTATTACATTTTCATGAGCACCTCTTAAAAACCTTTAAATAATTTTAAAATTTTATGAAGTTTTTTTGTGAATGGTATGATATTTATAAAAAGTTGGCGAACAAATTTTTACAGTTCATGAATATTAAAAATCATGGACATATTTTTAAATGTGTGAATACTTTTTAAATGTCATGAAATTTTTATGTTTGGTATAAATAGTTTTTCAAAGGTGAGCGAACAAATGTTTCTATTTCATGAACATTTCTAGTGATGATTATATTTTTAAACATGCAAAACATTACAATTGTCATGAGTAAATTTTTTAGTGTATGTACATTTTTAAAAATTATGAAAACAATATTTTAGATGATGAACATTTTTAAAAATATACCATGAATATATTTTTCCATGTGTGAACATTTTTTAAACATCACGAACATTTTTTTAAACCATTCGAACGGACATTACATTTCATGAACATTTCCATAATGCACGGTCAAATAATTCTGAAATTATTAAAGTAATTTTTCCATATTGTAAGATTTTATCAATTATATAGGAGAAGAGAAACACAAAAAGAAAAGAAAAATGTGTGTAGGCGAATGTGAACTTCACTTGGATGTGGGTGAGTCGACTTGTCACGTGGCTGGGCCTTACCTTTGTGCAGTGCGTGTGTAGGCGAGCTCGACTTGTAACTCGCAGTAGCCGAGTTATAGACGCTCCCATCGAAAGGATCAGCTTTGATTCGTTATTTTTCGAGTAATTGGGCCTGTTGAGTTGGAAACCCGTCCTGCCGATGGGTTGGTCGCCAGCAACAATTTGATTCCAATTTGCCTAAAAAAATCAATTTGATTCCAATTACGACTCCGGAACAAAGAGGGAAAAAAAGGAGATCTCAAAAAATAGAGGGGGAAAAGGACGGTGTGTCGAGGGCTCGAGGCACGGGAGATCAGATCAACTGATCAACCAGACGATGGCCAATGAGGAGGGTTCGTTAAATCGATGCACCACCAGATGCATGGCCGCGAAGGCAACGGCGTCCGCCGGCGAGGTGTGTGTGCTGAAGCAGTGCTAGCATGGTCCGACCTCCGACGAAGAAGTGTCGGCTGAGGTATCAGGGATCATGCGAACGCAGAGGAGGCAGCATCAGGCGGCGAGTCTCTACCAAAGATGATGCGCACCACCAGAAGGAAGGCGACGTCGGAGGAGGAGGCACCATTGAGAAAGAATGAAAGATGACCCGGCTGCCGCAGGAGGATGTCGGTCGGATCCTTTCGTGGGTGACGGATGACAGTTGCATCCCTGAGCGCCACAACCATGACCTAATTTCGTAGACGGAAGAGGAGATGGATGAGGAACTAGTGAGCCTCTACGATGAGGCGCGCCTGTTCTATGAAATTGGAGAGAGATACATGAAATTTCAAGCCTCGATCCGTAGCGAGTATGAGAAGCGTAGTTACGTAGTCGATGATGACTTCCTCGCTAAAAAGGTTGAGAGTAAATCATGCTTACGAGAATTTTAAGTTAAGAGCATAGCGTTTTTTCTGCCTTTTTATGAACCCTGCCGTCCATTTATATCACCGGTGGTGGTAAACTGAGCACTGATGAACGTCATGTACTGTATAATATATCACGTTAGCTACATGTCAGATGACTGAATTATTATTTTCGGTCAGTCAAATTTATGGCCTTTGATTCAAAATGCTTTGTGATACATGTGTAGGAGATCGACTGACTCTGTTACTTGTTCAGTCGACCTTTTGCCTATCCTTACTGAGTGTACAATGCGCCTTCATGTATGCTTTTTGTCACAAAGGACCACACACGCTTTTGTATTGACAGAAAGGACCACCTGCAAACCGTATTGACAGAAAAGATCATGTACACCGTGGCAGCAGGTCCGGCAGCTGACACGTGGCTCCTGCCGCCACGACCTCAGGCGGCAGCTCAGCTGCAACAGATTTTCGCCCCATGCAGCTACTGGCGACGGAACGGGAAGAGGTGGCGGGCCCTGCCGCCTATCCCTATGGCGGCAGCTCCTTTTTGCTGCGGCGCTAATTCCTACTCTCCTCTCCAAGTTTTGACCTGTTTTATTATTTACTTAGTACTACTAGTCCTGATCAAGCCACGTGCTGCAGCAGAAACAAATACTAGTATGTGTGTGGAAAAACTTTGCAACGGAGGAACCAACATGGTCGGCATTTGCCTCAGACTTGGGGAGCGAAAATGAAAGAGCGAGGCAGTACTGGATCGGGTGCACAAACTTGGAAGCAGCCGAGTTGCTTTTGACTGCTTCGCGTGGGGCCGTCGCGTCGCGCTGCTGCACGGGCTGTCGCGCTGTAGGAGCTGCTCGCCACCTCTTCCTATCCCGTTGCGAGTCGCTGCGTCGGACGGAAATCTGTTGGAGCCGAGCTGCCGCCTGAGGCTGTGGCGGCAGGTCATGCCACCTCCACATGTGGCGGCAGGTGCCACGAGGTGGCTGCCAGACCTGCCGCCACAGCGTACGTGGTCTTTTCTGTCAATATGGTCTGCGAGTGGTCCTTTCTGCCAATATGATAGCATATGTGGTCCTTTCTAACAAAAAAAGCTTTGTCTCCCTTGGCTCTTGCATGCAAATGCATGGATGAAATGCATCCCAATTTTAGTGTGTGTGCATGTTTTTTTTCTCCTTGTGTTTGCTTTTATTTTCTGCACATGTTTGCTTTTTGTTTCTATTTTTTATTTTTCAGTTAAATTTTGTTTTTTTCTTTACGTTTATTTTCAGATGTTGAGTGTGTGTAAATGTATACATGCAAGTACTATATGTATGAATTACATTAGAGTACAGAAACATCACACTTATATGTTTATTCTATATATTATGAGAAGTGCATTTTTTGTGCTAATTGTCTGGATTTTTTTAATTTTCTTTCTTTTTTAAGGGTAATACAAATGCTATTTTTTCGTTCTAAATTTTTACTAATTCATTCTTTAAAAAACTATTTTCTATTAATATTTTTGTATATGTATGCACGCAAGTACTATATAATATGTGTGCAAATTATATTAGATTGTGGAAGTTGAATTATTTACGTGTATTTGTTGCATATTACAAAAAGTGCAATTTCACTCAAAGTTGTGTGCAAGTTCTTTTAATTTCCTTTCTTCTTAAGAGTAATACCAATGTCACTAATTCATTTTCTCCTAAAAAACTTTGTTTTTATTATGTTTTAGTTTTTTTTCATTTTCATTTTTAAGGTTAATACGAATGCCACTAATTCATTCCTTGTTTAAAAACTTCCTTTTTATGTAAATTTCACTATTATTTGTTTATTCTTACATATAATAAAAAGTGTACTTAATGTGTAAATTGTGTGCAATTTTTATCATTATTTCCTTTTTTTTACTTTCGTTCTTCTTAAAGGGTAGTGCCAATGCCACTATACTTCATTTCTTCTCAGAATATGTTTTTTCTATGTTTGTAGGTAAGTATACACGCAAGTACGATACACCATGTGTGTAAATCTAGTAGAGAGCAAAAGTTGCACTGTATATGCTTATTTTTTGCATATTACAAAATGTGCAATTTCAGGGCAAACCTGTATGCAATGTTTTTTAATTTTCTTTCTTCTTAAAAGGTTTCATTATTCCTAGAAAACTTCATTATTTTTATTTTATTTTAGTTTTTATTTTCTTTCTTCTTAAATGTTTTAATTGTCCCATAAAAATTCATGTTTTTGTTTTTTTGTTTTTATTTTCTTTCTTCTTAAAGGGTTTCATTCTTCTCTAGAATTTTTTATTTTTATATTGTCTTTCTTCATAAAGGGCTGGTATACACTCAAATACTATAATATATGTGTAAATTATACTAGATTGTGAAAATTGCACTAGTATATGTTTATTCTTTGCGTATTACAAAAAGTGCAATTTAAGTGTAAAATTGTTTGCAATTTTTTTCTTCTTAAAAGGCAATACCAATGGCACACACACATTTTTCTTAGAAAACTTTTTTTATGTCTATACCATCACTAAAGACTTATACTTCCTCCGTTTCTAAATATAAGTCTTTTTAGACATTTCAAATGGACTACAACATACGGATGTATGTAGACATATTTTAGAGTGTAGATTCACTCATTTTGCTCCGTATGTAGTCACTTGTTGGAATCTCTAGAAAGACTTATATTTGGGAACGGAGGGAGGACAAACGTGTGTGCTTTTATTTTCCGTGTACGTACTCATATTCATCATACCTAAAAAGCCGAACTGTTAATGTGATGTACGTGTGACCCATCCATTATCCATGCATGTCATGCCCAAGCCCAACAATTGCATGCACGCAAGCATACGCATGTACCCTGCCAGGCATAGCGTTGGCACAGGGATAGCATTTGGCCTTGTTTTTTACTCCTACGGTGCAAAAAAGTGACTGACCCAAAATACAAAATCAGTCGAGCTGTATGTAGCCGGTCCCATAATATATTTCGTTGCGTTCTATCCATCAGTGTGCCATGCTCTGTTCCTACCCTGTAGAAAAGTCTGGTTGGGGGTTGAAGGCCGTTGTGACAATTGTGATTTCTGAATTTTGAATTCTGGCAAATCACACAATACATATTTATTGGGTCACGTCCTTAGAGCAACTCCAACGGGGCCGACCCAAACGGACGGCGCTTTTGTCCGTTTTTTGTCCGTTTGGGTCGGCCGCCCGCTCGGCGTCCGCTCTATTTTAAATTTGGGTCGACAGTGCGTCCAATGCGCCGATCCATATGTGCCGGCGTGGCCGGCTGACCGCCCTATTTCAACAAATAGCTCATTTTTGCATTGTTTCACACACAACTTTTGCATTCAAACATATAGTCAAATAACATAGTTTCAACCGAATAAAATAGCATAGTTTTACAAGCCGAATAAAAGTAAAAATGTCTCACATAGTTTTGCAAGCCGAATAAAGAAGATACATCTATTGGTTGCCAACATGAGCCCACATATGCTCAACCAAATCATTTTGCAGTTGCATGTGAGTTTCCCAATCACGCATGTCATGATGAAATTGGGTGAACTGTTCAAACGTTGTCGCTCCTCCATGCTCAGGCACAACATTCTCACCCTGAAACTGAAACCCTTGATCGTACAGACGTTCCGGGCACTCATCTTCTACGATCATATTGTGCATGATTACACAAAACAGTCATCACCTCCCACAGTTTCTGCGTGCTCCAGGTATTATCAGTATACCGAACGATGCCCCATCGAGATTGCAAAACACCAAAGGCACGCTCGACGTCCTTCCTAGCACTCTCTTGCTCTTGGGCAAATCTTTTCTTCTTCTCTCCGACAGGGTCGGGGATTGTCTTCACAATAGTGGTCCACTGAGGATAGATACCGTCATCCAGGTAGTATCCTTTGTCGTAGTTGTGACCGTTGATAGTAAAGTTCACCGGTGGGTTGTTGCCTTCGGCAAGCCTAGCAAACACCAGCGAGCGCTGAAGCACGTTGATATCATTGTGTGATCCGGCCATGCCAAAGAAAGAGTGCCAGATCCAGAGATGTTGAAACGCCACGGCCTCTAGTATGACAGTGCAAGCCCTGACATGGCCCTTATACTGCCCTTACCAAGCAGAAGGGCAGTTCTTCCACTCCCAGTGCATGCAGTCTATACTGCCAAGCATCCCTGGGAAGCCCCTACTGCCATTCATCGCCAATAAACGGGTTGTATCTTCAGGAGTCGGCTCTCTCAAGTACTCAGGGCCAAACACAGCAATAACAGCCTTGCAGAACTTATACCGGGAGTCTAGGCATGTAGACTTGCTCATATGGACGTACTCATCAATGAGATCGCCGGGCACTCCGTATGCAAGCATTCGGATGGCGGCAGTGCATTTCTGATAAGAGGAGAAACCAATCTTTCCAACGGCATCCTTTTTTGCACTCGAAATAGTTATCGTAGCCAACCACCCCCTCTCTAATACGGTTGAAAAGATGCCTACTCATACGGAAACGGCGACGGAATTTATGATGTTTGAACAACGAATTTGTTGTATCAAAGTAGTCCTTCCAAAGAAGGAGATGCCCGCTCTCTCGGTTGCGATTCAACGCCGGAAGGTGGCCCGGAATGGAGCCACGGAACAATGGCCGCTGGCTATTGAGGTGGTGATGGACCAACACGGCAGCCAATATCTCCTCCTCTTCATCGGACGACGAATCGTCGGAGTCGCAATGGAAATTGTGAAAAAAGAACTCGTCGGCGGAGTCCATTTTGTACCTTGGCAAACTGTCGAACAGCTTACGGGCGTCGACGAAGGAGACGGCCGGCGAAGGGAGTCGCGGCGCGCATGGACCAGCTAGCTGCCCTGCCGGCGTTCGACGAGCGTGCCGGTGAGGATCTGGCCGGGGCGGCGAGGCGGCTTCTTGGTCGCGGTCGCGGCTGTGACGGGGGGGAGGAACGGGGGTGGGAAGCTGTCGGTTCCCCGACGGCAAGACGGCGGTGGCGGGCGACGTGGGAGGTGGCGGCATTGCTGAGCGTATGTTGCGGCGCCGGCAGCTGGCAGAGTCACCGGAAAAAATGGGCGACGGCGTCGGCGACGAAGAAGGCGGGCGAGGGTTTGCTGTTGGATGAGGAGAGACCAATGTGCCATCGACCAGCGGGCCAGGGGGAGGAGAAGGCGAGCGCGCGCGTTCGTCTCGTGTCCGCGCCGACGCAAATCCGGCTCAAAAATGAGCCGGGAATGGATCGCCCGCGGACGAAATGCGAACGCGCGTCCGTTTAGATTGATGCGTTGGGTCGACTTTTATGTCCGCGCCGACACAAACGGACGACCACGAACGAAATGGATGACCCGTTGGAGTTGCTCTTAGAGCATCTTCAACAAATCAACAGCAACCATAAAACAGTTTTTTTGGACAGCTGCCCTATTATAGGGCTGCTGTTGGAGATGCTCTGGTACTCGGCTTGAGAGATGAGATGATCTCAGTGCAGCGCAGAGCCGACGAAAGGTGACCACCGGCGTCGTCGGCCACGATCATCAAAGTCTGACGAGCCTTTTATTAATGCCGCACAAACAAGCAAACATACACCGCCGATACACACAAGACGCCAACAGCCATGACCGCTCCCCTTGCACGTCCGTCTGTTACTTCACCTTGGCGAGCGTCACCTTCTTCCACGTGGCGGCGACCTGCTCCAGCGCCCGGCGCGACGACCCCTCGGGCGACCAAGCGTGCGCCGCCGCCTGCTGCAGGTCCCCGGCCTGCCGCCGCACGGCGCGCCCCTTGTCCGCCCCCTTCATCAGCTCCTTCACCACGGCCGCGATCTCGCCGCGCTCCCGCGCCCGCGGGCGCAGCGCTACCCCGACGCTCCCTTCCAGGACCACGGCGTTCATCCGCTGCTCCGCGTACAGCGGCCACGCCACCATCGGCACGCCGGCCGACACGCTCTCCAGCGCCGAGTTCCAGCCGCAGTGCGACACGAACACCGCCGTCGCCGGGTGGGTCAGCACGCGCACCTGAGGCGCCCACGCCGCCACGGCCAGCCCCTTGTCCTTGGTCCTCTCCAGGAACCCCGCGGGAAGCCACGCCAATGGGTTTTGCTTGTCTTCATGGTCATGGCCGTCGTTGCCGTCCAGATTCGGCATCCTCACGACCCAAAGGAACTTGTGGCCGCTCGCTTCCAGCCCGGCGGCGAGCTCGGCCGTCTGTTCCACGGTCAGCGACCCGCCGCTCCCAAAGGAGACGTACACCACAGATCCAGTCGGTTGGCGATCTAGCCACTCTATGCACGGGGACGCGCCGGCGGCTTCGTCGGAGGTTGTGCTTGGCCGGACGAACGGACCTACGGGGAACACGGGCGGCAACGCGCCTCGCTCCGCCGCCTGCTTGAACTCTTCCACGGTGGCGGGCTCCAACTCGTAGAAGGTGTTCACAAGTAAGCCGTCCGCGCGGAGGTACCGCCGGCCCTCCTCCATCAGGTGCGCGTAGACCGGCTTGCCGCTGCTCTGGAACGAGCGCGGCAGGTCGGTGCGGCGCAGCGACACGCCCCCCGGGAGCTCCAAAGGGTTAGGGAGGTCACGGTACTCGCCCGGGGGAACGCCGTTTTGGAGCTCCAACGCGGCGCGCATGAGCGCGATGGCGGTGAGGTTGCTGGGCACGAAGATGTACCCCGGTACGCCGAGCTCGGCGGCGAGCGACAGCGCCGCTGCGCCGAAGAAGTCCGGCACTAGCGCGGCGAGCGGGGCGCCGACGGAGCGGAGGAGGGCGCGGAGGCTCGGAAGCGACCGGTGGACGAGCTCGAAGAGCACGGTCTCCATAGGAGTGCCGGCGGGGAGGTCGTCGAGCGGGACGGACGGGAGCGCGGCGGTGGCGACGGAGGCGGGAACGCCGGAGAGGGCATCCGGGGAGGAGAGGTCGGTGAAGGTCACGAGCGTGGGCGCGAAGCCGTGGTGGTGGACGAGACGCCGCGCCAGCTCAGCCAGCGGGATGAGGTGGCCGGCACCGGGGCTGGCGAGCAGCACGACGTGCGGCCGCGGCGCCGGCCGCTCGGTGGGTGCTGCTGGCTCGGCCCGTGTCGACTCCATCGGCCGGATCACCGCTCACCGGGGCACTGCACGGCTGCACAAGTTGCGCGCAGAAGCTGGTACTACGTTGTGGCAAACCTTTGACGATCTACGGGAAAGCAATGGAGGATATGTATGATATGAGAGCCATCAGGACCCAGGCTTGAATGTTAGTTTCTGCTAAAGTTAGCCGTCTCGCCGTGACGTAAATAATGCACTGATGATGCGTTGATGAAGTTAGCCGTCTCCACACTGTAAGGATAATGGTTACTCAACATGATGAATGGAGTTAGCCGTCTCGCTTTATAAAGTACTGATGCACCGAATGCGAAGAATGAATGCGATGATGCTCTATCTATTCCCCGATGAACTTTTGTGTGGCGATGATGCTCTATACCCCGATGAACTTTTGTGTGGCATCCTCAACTAGTGCGCCGAATAAACTTGGGAGGCACTGAGTGTGGCCAACAAACAAACATAGGGTTGTTCTAAAAAAAACATAGGACAGGGTGATTTGGGTGGACGAACGACACAAGTTTACTCAGGTTCGACCCCTCACGATGGAGGTAAAGACTTACTTACTGCTTGATTGATATGGATGGAGATCTCGATTATAAGGATACAGATTCGTTAACCTAACTTTCGATAGATTGCAACTTAGTATTTTTGTCCTAGGAACTCCCCTTTATATAATAGGCTGAATCCCTAGGTTTACATATGATTCCGGGTCGTACTACCAACCCGAATCCTAGTCTAACTCTATGTTCATCTTTTCTCCCAAGTTAGGTAACTTTCCATCTAAGTCCTCTTCGTAAGCCGGCCCACCAGACCTCTCCATGAGCCGGCCTCCTGGCGAATATCTTGTCAGGCCTCGGGCCTTCTTGTTTCCTTCATGACCTGGAAAGGCCAAGCACCTTGGAGCTAAGGGCATCTCCCACACTCAACCCGATGCACAGTTGCCGGTGTTCTCGTCCGCGATCTCCTGCGCCACTTCCCCGTCCATCTGCACCACGAACGCGTTGCAGCGGGCTCGAGCGCGTGCGGCCTCGTACAACGCTCGCTGCTCGTCAACAAAGTTGGGGTTCTCCGTGGCCATGGCCGTCACGCCCCCCTCGCTCGCGCGCTCTCCGTAAATTTGGCCCTCCGCCAGCCAGTGCTGCTCGAGGAGTGAGAGGTTGTACCACCCCTCCTCCAGCGCATGCCAGAACGCCGACGCCGCACCTTCACCATAGCGGCATTGAAGTGCGCCTGCGCCTGCGCCAGGGTCAAGTCGGCACGAAACAACGTGGACAGGATTGCAGAGTCATAGTTAGAGGCCGCCCCCACCATCCGATCATCGGAGACCTCTATGCGCCTCGCACGTTGGTCCTGCCAGTCGGCCGCAAGGACGGCCAACTCGTGCTTCTTCTCCGTTGAGAGGCTCCCCCACAACGTGCTAGAGCTCGCAGTCATGGGGAAGGTGGTACACGATGGAGGATACAAAGCGGGATGGTGGTTGGTGCAGTTTGTGTCGGGCGCGTCCTTGTTTAAACAGCGGATGCTGGCTAGGCCAAGCGGCGGGGTGTGTGAATGCCCGTGCCGGAGTGGGTTTCTAGGCCGGCATGCATGTTTAATGCCGGTAGGAGGACATACATGTTGCCCGTTTGAATGTGGTAGATATTCGTTCCGTCTCGTCCACTCACGTCGCTCCAGCATTGAACATGCGTAAAGACCGGGACGCGGCGTGGACGGGACTCTCGGCCGGTGCGCCACTTCAGTGCAGGCACCAAAGAGTGGTCATGTCCGCTTTGCAGCGGCATGAATGTGCGACAACTGCTTCACGCAGGAGAGGGCGCAGGCGCGAGAGAGGGTTTTGTGTGGGACCGGGAAGTCGAACGCGTGCGTGACAGCGGTTTGGACGCCCGCAAAGAAGACGTTCGGACCACTCCGCAAAACGATAGGGTACCGCGTTGGATGGCTTGCGGCGTCTGGACATGTGCGTGGCAGCGGTCTGGACGCCGGCAAAACGCCCTGGTTTGCGGGAAAACAGGCACTCGGACCACTCCGCAAACTGATGGGGTACCGTATGCGTGAAATCAGACGTGTGCGTGGCAGTGGTCCGGACGCAGGGGTTTGCGGGAAAACAGGCGTACGGACCACTCCGCAAACTAATGGGGTACCGTATTGGATGGCTTGTGGCGTTCGAACCACTCAGTTAGGACAGACGCAGGCGGCTTGAGTATCTTCGCGGAGATGCCTTAATAGCATAGCATTTAATAGCATAGCATGGACAATACACAAAGTTGGTTCGCATGTGACCATTTGGTACATATATATATATCTCTACTCCTAATGTCTGAGTTGGTGAATAGCATCCACGGTTTATTTTCGTCCCACCACTTTCGTCCGTTTTATTTCGCTGGTTTTTTTTCATCCTCCTCCCACCTCCCCCGCCCCCAAGCACGATGCCCCCTCGCGCGAGAAAAAAAACGGACGACGACCGCCCTCGCGAAAAAGAACCGTACGACGACCCCTCACACGAAGAAAAAAACTAACGATCTCTCCCCGCGCATGGGAACTCGATCTGGATCTCGGCGGCGGCGGCGGCTCCTCTCTCTCTCCGCGCACCGACGCATCCCCCGGAGCACTCCCCACCTCCTCCCTTTTGAGCGCCCACATCGCGACCCCTGTGGCTACTCCACTCTTGAGGCGTCGTGGAGGTGACGGAAGCCCGATGGCATTGGCTTGCCGGAGATGAAGAAGACAGCCAGGTGATGCGGTACTCGGGAGGTGGAATTGGCGACGGAGGTGGCTCCATCTGGATGTCGCGGACCTCCCACTGGATGGAATCGAAGTGGGACGATGTGCTTCGGTGGTCAACGGCGGCTGCGCGGGATGCAGTATGGTATGGATCGGGCATCTCGAGGATGGGCTCTCTTCGCAAGGCCTCCTCCACGCCAGTACGCTCTCTGATCCGAACCTTCTTCTCTTTGCTCACGCACGCACAGACGTAGCTGACCCGTCGTTGAACAGCAGCGGAGGTGTTTGAGGAGTCTGTCCCGGGGCTGCGCGTGAAGCACGTCGATGTCTCCGTCTTGCCATTGCTCAACACCGCCCTGCCGGCTGGGGTCCTTATTTGCCATCGAGGCCTTCCGCAACAGGATCCATGATGCCTGATTGCTTCCTCTTCGGCTGGATCGGGTCCAACCACACAGTAAGCTATGCCTCATCTTCCGTCTTCTTTCTTAAATTTTCTATGGTTCTTGGTCTGATTCTCAATAAAGAGCTCAAACTCGTTTTGAGTTTTTGGTTATGACCTGCCCTATTTTGTTGGTACAGATTATTGTACTACTGTCTTGAGTGGCAAATATTTACTGAGATGGGATAATAGGTATACTGTTTTTCTATTTCAAGACTGAAATATGATTTCTTCCTGCTCTATGTCAATTTATTTATTTTCTGAATAATTTACCAACACAGTGCAGGTTGATGTGTGTAGCACGTGTTAACAAAATCTCAATTATCTGCACGGTATATATATCTCTAATCATTGTCTTTTCCAGAATGAAGAGAAGGTATGAGAAAGATAATACTAATATTCCCTATACATTTGACATTTAACTTTTACCAGATTCTTGGATGCCTCAAAATCATGTCTATTAGTGTTTCTTCTATATATATATATATATATATATATATATATATATATATGCATGATCTTTCCTTTTGAAATTCTCATTATGTACATGATTTTTGCTACTGCTGGCCTTGAATTGGCACTGATTTGGGCCACCTTGTTGAATGATTCGTTCACGCATGTGTTTCGTTGGTCTTTTGCGGCATGTGGGGAGCGTAAACTGGAAGAACGTGTGCAGCAGGCATCGCTGCTGCGCTGGACGACGTTGTGCGAGGCCATGGCCATGGACGATGTGCTGTTGGAGAACGGCACAGGACTAAGGTAGTCGATGTGAACGACCACTGGGTATGTAATGGTTTAGTCCTACTGAATTTGCACTCTGTTTTTTAGTCCTTTGTAGTGTTGTTCAATTTGGGCAGGGCTTACATTCTCTCATAGGATCAGACCAAACAAGGTCTCATAAGCTTTGCCGTTGTTTTGTTCGAAACATAAAAACAGCCATTATCGAGGAAAGAGTCATTCTCACATAGCGATTTGTTTGCCTCCTTGCAGAATTCCAATTGCTTTTGGATTCGTATGATGCAGCCTACATGTTCCCATCACCCAGTAAAATATAGACATCAATTATTGCATCTGGGTTTATATTATGCATCCCCGCTGACAGTTTCATTGTTAAATAGGAACGAAGATTACATTTATAAATGATATATGTATGTAATTGTGTGCTGCATTCTTGCTGCTTCCAGTAGATGTACTATCTTTTCAGCGTTGACTTTTAAAGCGTTTTTGCTGACAAGAAGCTTATCAGTCGTAATGTTCAGCACCTACATTACCTGATGGTCATGTAGTGCTAGGGATTGGCGATTAAAGAAACGTCGAGCATATTAATGTGGGAAATAGATATACAATATGTTATAAAGGATAAGACAAGTAATTATTGGGTGTGAAAGATCAGGATGGAAGCATTTTTTTTGCTATCATATGAATTATTGAATACAATCTGGTATGCAACCCCTCAAAATTAGATTTAATTCATGCTCGTACGCCATCACTTAAGTAGGAAAAGAGAAGTATTTCTAAGGCTACTCTATATCTTGTTTTTCTTTCACAGCATATACATTATTAGTTATATGTTTGCCTGGGTAGGAAAGTAACAATCAATCCCTCAAAATAAAAGGAAATTAATGATCAAGACCTTAGCTGGCTGACGGTAACTCCATTCATTCTCTTCCTATTATTATTATTTTAGTTATTTTTCTATTCTCATGGGTAGGTTTCTTCTGTGTTGTTTTGCTTTAGTTTCGTAGTTGTCACTCCCGTGTATTTCTTAGACGAGGAGGCGTGGACACGAGGCCTAACTATCCAGTATAAATTGGTTTTCCCACTGTCGCTGTGAGATTGGATTGTTGTTCCCTTTTCTGCACATGATTGTTCCACTTGTGATTTATCATATATGAATTGCTACTTGACATCCTTTTGATCCAGCGTGATTTCTGGCTTCTTCTCATCTTGTTGACTGCTGGTTGTGTTTGTTCTCTCGCCAAAGGCCGGGACTTTGAGTTGCCTGCGATGGTGGAGCTCGGGATGTTGGCAGATCTGACCGGACTGGTGAGCACTCTGCCCACACCTGCCGAGGTCGCCCTGCTCTGTGCCATGCTCGGTAACTCACCCTCGCTGATGGGAATGTTATGCACAAAATGCTGATGAAGTTGTGTACTGATTCAATGAACTGAATTTTAATTAGCTGATGGTGATGATATATTTTTTGTGAACTAAAAAAAGCGTATCCCCATATTGGTGCTTTTAGGAAACGGCGAATTTACGTATCCTTATCAGGCTTATACTAATACATGTATCTGTATCGGTGCATTCTTGGATTTCATGTATAAGCCGCTCAAGAGAAATTTAAATAAGGTTGTTATGTTTCAGCATACTATACATGCTTTCCCGTAGACAATGCTGCAATACTGTCATGTGATAACTGGTACTGATATAAGGACCCTTATCTTCAGTGCCATTTGGAGTAACAGTCTACAATGCCACAACACTTTGTTGGACCTGTTTTTGGCGTTTCTTCTGCCAGGTATCTCTATGATTTAAGTAGATAGAAGTTATTAATTACACGTTCATTGTGGTCGACCTATTGTCTCTCTTCTACAATTGGAAATCTGTTATGTTCTGATGAGATGCTATCGTATGACTAATATGTAACTGGTGATGTTTTATGTCTCATAGTTAAACTTCGTTTCATATTTCGAATTGGTTATTGAACATTTTTGTTTCCACGACAGTAGATCTATATCGGGATTTATAGCATATGCTCTATGTGCAGCTGATGAGTCTTTCAGGGATGCAAATTGTCTGCCTTCGGAAAATCAGAAGAAGGAAAGAATGGGATTTATAGCATATATGCTCTATGTGCAGCTGATGAAGCTTTGAGAGATGAAAATTGGTTGCCTTCGGAAAATAAGAAGAAGGAAAGAACGGTACCAACTGCTTTTAGTGGAAGCTCTTTTCCTTTTTTGTATTTTTGCCGAGTCGCTGGATCTGATTAGAGCTTTTATCAGGGTGTTTCAATTGGTGGGGGAATCGGAAGCATCTCAGACATTTTAAATGCATGACTGCTGATTGCTGAAAATGTTCGTACCCACAGTCACTGCAATTTGTTTTATTCTCATTCTTTTCCTTTTCGTTGATGAAGATAAGATCGATGGTCTATCATGCATGCATGTAGGAGCAGATTTCCTAATCTGTTGGGCTAATATTGTTAGTTCATATTTGGAGACCCATATTTTTTGCTCACAGCGATGTCTAGAACACTATTGTATCTAGCAGATATTAATAATTTTATCTCCAGAGTAAAGCCATATATACAAGATGGCTATGCTAATTAAACATTATTTGATGAATTTATTAGGAAATATGCAGTTATGGATCCATTCTATAGTTGGAATATGAGACTCCATATGTGTGTGTATGTTTATTCTTGCTTGAATCTGGTGCTGAAGGTGTGAACAGGTGAGTCCTGCTTACAAGTTCGTCTAAAGAATTTTCATGTTTTAAAGCCATTGAGACATTTATCCCTCCACCTTCTATATCTATTTATCGTCAGTTAGGGCAAATAGTGGTCTCTGTTTTGGGGGTTATTTGCAGTGGAAACTATTGTTTGTGCTTGCCAATCATTAGATCGTTTTTTAAAATCTAACGAGCGGAAGCAGAATAGCTCATTTTATACCATTGGTTGCAGTTTTACATCCACATTGCCAATTTGTATTTTTTAAGCACAAGCAATAGTTATGTGCATCAATCACATATTTTTCTGATAATACTAAATTCGATATGCGGATCAATCTTTGTATATGTATAAGAAACCAATTGGTGATGCTTTGTACATAGAATAATCAGAGTCCGATTCACTTGGATGTACCCATGGATTACGAGTCGAACGACTAGTCTTGACTAGTCGAGGGACTAGTCTACGAGTCGCAATGTGATGGTCGACTCAGATTCTCGTGTAAACTAGTTTGGTGAGTCGAGCTGTCAACAGACTAGTCGTAGACTAGTCTGGACTAGTCGTGCTCTCTGAGTCGCTCGACTCAAACTTTGGAAGGGAATGAGCCAGCCCGCAGCTCGTGGAGGGGGAAAAATTGGAGCGCTAGGTTTCTGCTCGCTCCAGAACGAGCCGCCTGGACAAGGCCGCCGCCACCCATCGCCGGGACGATGGATGTCGCCGCCAGGCGCGGCGGCCGGCTGGAGCTCGTGCTCGGGCGGCGGCCATGGCCATGACCCGTAGGCGAGCGCAACCCTGAGACGAGAGAGAGAGAGAGAGAGAGAGGAGAGGAAGGGAGAAGGCACGGCGGTGGTCGGCGAGCTCGCCGGCGGAAGCGGCCGGAGGCGCGGGTCATGCGCACGTGCTCCCGTGCGTGATGGCGCTGGCGGCGGCGATGGGATCGATTGGGAGCTTAGGGTTCGAGTGGCTGGGACGTGAGCTAAGTAGGTTAGCCACTTGGGCCCAAATGGGCCAGCTGGTGGGGGGCGTGCTGCACGGTGCTGAGCTGGGCTGGGCCTGACGAGTGTTCACTAGCACTGCTGGTTTTATTGTATATACTGTAATGTGTTGTACAGTTTACTACATACCGCTACTAGATATTAGTACTAGAAATTAGTAGTTGAGTACTACAGTACTATGTCGACTAGTCTAGCACTAGTCTAAGACTAGTCCGATTAGTCTATGAGTCTCAACCTCGGAACGACTCGTCGACTCGTAATCCTTGGATGTACCTCCATTTGCTGTTATATGATTTACTGTTTTAGGTTGTAGTGTTAGCACAAAAAGTCATAATAGGGAATTAATGAGTAACAGTTGACTCAGATAGTGTTTGAGTATGTTTCTCCTAAAGCTAATTGATTTTATTAAGCATTCATAAGTTCTTACAAATTTAGATAGCCATTTTCTCTAGGCTGCAATATGTGTGGATCAGTTGAGGCTCAATATTTTCTGGATATTACATGAACTCTGAAATACATTTTTTTCTCTCTTAGGTTTTAACCTTTGGGTGGGGGTATTTTTTGTAACATGGCATAGTGATGAAAATCATTTCTAGAATTTATAATGAGCAGTTATGTTCTAACTTTCTCTGGCTGTAGAATTACTGAAGATGGGTTAGTAGTTTTACCCTTTCAATTAGCATGAATTTATATAGCAGGTTGGTTTTGAACTAAAATGATGCCCTCTTGTTCACTGATTATCTATGAACTGAAATGATGCCCGACTATAGTACATTGGTCTTTCATATGTTGGTTGTGCATACATGGCCTTAGCTTGTCCTTCTCTACTTTCATTTCACTAAAAATGGAAATATCGCCTGAAACTTTTATGCATGTGCTACTGCTACCTTTGATCTTCGGTTCCTTAATATATCTTGTTCAGCATGCGCCTGCAAAGGTTATCATAAACTATAACTATCTAACATGCATTGTACTATGACCTGATGATGTAGCAATTCGCAACGTCGTGGCAAGGTTCAGTTCGGCAAGGAGACCAACGAGGCAGCTACTTGTACAATGTCCAAGCCGATTGTACTCTAACCTGTCAAACAAGAAGACTCGATGCAACTAGCTGCTGAAAAGGAGATGAATGTGGTCCTGTTGACAACCAAGACAAAGAAGCAGGAGACCAAGCCTTCTGCGTTCCCCATTGGCATGCACAAGGAGTTCCGCAAGATGGACAATGTTGTCCAGAATCAGGTCACTAGCAGCTACTACATGACCGGCTTGACCAAGCCCACTCTTCCAAGACTATCAATTTACCGCAACCTCCAAGTTACGGCGACGCATGGGCGGGGCAGCCACCCCCTAGATCCCGTTAGCACAATGTCATAAAAATATATTTATACCGATTGTTGTGCAAAGTAGAAGGCTATTGTTTGTAGTTATTAGTTTATTTCCTTTATATACAATGACATGGTTTATTGTGTGTCCAAGAGGAAGGAAAAATAGATTTATAGGTGTTATGTGACTTACCTTTTAAAAGGAATAACTTCATGCTATTGAGTCTTCACTATTTGCTTCACAGAATTATGGCCATAATAAGAAAATCCATCATGGAGTATATATAACATCGTTTTCTATTATTCTGCAACTCTATCTACCCCTAATAAGAAGTCCATCTATTTTAGATGCTGAGTTGATGAAATTTGTTCCCTAAGATGTATGCGGTAATTTGGGTTGAACCCAAATATCTCCTTTTCCTTCAAATAAATTATCCCCGGAACTATCTGTTTTGAGTAAACATTTCTTAATCATAGGCACGTTTCAACCGCTAACCAAGCCCGGTCACCATCACATGTTTAGTGCGTGGATTCTGCCAGTGTCATAATATTGGCATAATCAACACGTGTGAGTCATCTATAATATTGTTTGGAGTTGAAAAAGATTCTTAGTATAGTTGTGCAAGGTAAGGGGAGAAAACACATAGATTGGAGGACAGTGGGAGGAAAGAAGCAAATTGTCGCGGCCGATAAGATGTAGGAGAGGAAGGCGATAATGAGATGCCTTTGTCTACCACATGACCATGAAGTATCATCCCATGTGGATAGTCAATGACTCCAATGTCACACAACATTTCTCTTTGTAGACATTTGTTAGCTTGTGGCAACGCATGGGCATTGAACTCAGATTCATTTACTTCTGCACTTACCAATGGTTTGATGGATCGAGGAATTTAGTGACATTAACTGCAATGGGGAATATCATATATCCATAAACCTCATATGTTTTTTTCCAGTGGAACATTATCATGACAAACCAGTCAGATTTTTAAAATGTTCATGGCAACGCACGGGCATTCTACTAGTATCTCCTTAAACATTAAGCTCCCTGGGAATGCAAGCTCCTGGTGAATCAGCCGGCAGACGTCATATGTTAACCGGGTCAGCGCACTTACCAGTAAACGCGTGGCCAACGCTGGGCTTTTCTATATTGTGTGCAGCTATGGGCCTCCACACGTACGCCCTCGGCCACAACATCCCACCGCCTCCCCGTCCCCTGCTATTCTCGATGAAGGGGTCTACTACTTGGGTCGGCCTATTCGCGTGGAGTTAATGAACGAAAAAGGAAGAGAAATGGGGTGCCGATGGGAATCGAACCCTGCTCTCCCGGCTAGCCTCCTGTGCTAGGCCAATGTTTGTGATATACTAGTAGAACGCTCGTGTGTTGCCACGGGTCTTTTTCCTAATTGCTTTTCTAATTGCAAGGCATATCAACTTTCGCATGTATATATGTTTCTAATTGCCCGCGCGTTGCCACGTGTCTTTTAATTTGTTTTCCTGATTGCATATATGAATACAATGCATATCTGTGTCTCACTCCCCCACTCTGTCTAACACCCTCCATCTCTCTCACATCCTCTCTCTGTCTGAAAATCATGAGGCATTAATCACAACCTAAGCATGGCACACAAATGCTCCAATCCCTCTTAGGCATGGCAAATAGAAGACTTTTTACAAAGAACATATGAAGTTCATTTTAGTATGATACCCAAATCATGAGGCACGAATGCTTGTTCTCCTTAAAATTTTTCGATATAAACAAAATTTATGTTGGAACATCATTATGCGAAATTTGGGAGCCATTCCACCTTTTTGTGAACAGAAAAAGGAAAGGAACGAACTTATTTGCCTCCTATACATGCCTCATGGACATTAAAACATAATAAAAAAGTATGTAATATGTTGTCATTTCATATGATACGCTACACATCATATAGATTGGTCAAATAAACCATCTTCTTGTAAATGTCAAGACAAGAGATTATATGGTTAATAATTAATAGATTGGAAATAAATAGAAAAGTTATACAAAACTAACCTCACATCATGTAGATGTATTCCTTTTGTGAGAAAGTACGTGGATGAAATTTAACACCACATTGGTGACTATTGTGCGGTCAGGAATATAATGCTCATCACATAATAAGATGTCCTCGACGGTGGTGGTTGCGGCTTCCCCTCCGAGAAGGGTGGCCCAATTAGTTGCTGGTGAGCGATGACACCGCACGGTTACAAGACTCTCTCCACGATCCTCAACAAATTCCAACACCCACTGTAAAATATTACTCTTGGTTCATGTTGCTCGACAAAAACAGGGGACAACACAATTAGTTTCCTCATTTACACAGAAGCTCACTTCATGACAATATATCATGTTTACTACCCAAGGAAATTTATACTATGTTTTGAATAAAGGGAATAACCAAATATGGAGATGAACAAGATATCTAGCTCCTACCAAGAACTCAAAGATTTATTGTTCAGGGAGAGGCCTTTGACAAAGAATATTTTTCATAGAAAGATGGCATATATTTAGAAATGGTTTAATATTGTAGATGGAATAGTAAAATTTCAATGCCATGATGGGATAAATTTTAGGTCTCAGTTCGGGAGGAAGAGCCGATGATAAGCATAAAGATGGATATGCATGACAAATAGTATCTTTCTCGAAGTATTTGTACACATGAAAAAAATATTTCTGCCAAATGTTGATTGCAATTTTAGGAAAGCTATTACAAGTGTATTGCAGTGTTGACATCAAGAATTTTTGTGCCCACATGCTTATTGGACGTCTGAATAATTTACATAGAAAAATTATAGAAGCTTCTATAGCATTTTTAGAGACATAATTTGAATCCCATGGAACTCCATTACTGGCTAAGTTGACCAAATCCTAATCTAATACAGGCAAAATCAGTGACCAGAGAACTATATCTTTCTGATGCTTAACCTACAGAACTCTATTACTACTTAACTTGATCAACTAAATCCTTTTGTGTTGTCCGTTTGATCATTAGTATTTATTTTTGATGGACCATATGTTCCCGATGCTAATGCCTCCTTTTGTGTTGTTCTTTTGATCATTAGTATTTATTTTCACCATAAAGCTAGATGTCAGGTTCTATTATTGCCAAATACAGTACTGCTCTGCTTACATCATGATATACTATGTCTTGGTTGTAAAGTTCAAAGAACCTTAAAATATTTTCTATAAAATATTACATACCAATTTTTACTTCTAAGAGTCTCATAACTTGCATGGAGCATATGAAACTATATGTAAGAATGTACACACAAAAATGGCATTGTCTTTTTGATATTCTTGATCATGCAGCTGTCAAGGAATGCTTCTGCATGACTTGCACCAAAATATACATGTGACCTAATCCCCGATTCTATGTGAATTCAACAAAGTGCATATTTCCAATATCTAAAAGACTATCAAAATAACATACGAATAGTTATTTTGCATCTCTGAAGCTGCTAATGTTTTCTATTAAGTAATCAAATCTCCACTCAATAATTCAACTCACAAAAACTTTATTTACCGTCTGATTAGTTGAGACTTGAGAGAGCCACATGCTCCTTACCATGGAAGAGCACAATCAGAGACGCCGAAACGTTCGTAGATGTAGGAGAGAGGCACCTTGTCGTTGGAGGCTGTAGATGGCAGGGAGTAGGAATCCGGGCGTGGTTGGTGGCCCCGGGGGCTTGGTCGGTGGAGGGCATCGTGGCCGAGACGGCCAACTTGAGGTAAAAATATGATCCAAGAGACATGTACAGGAACTGCCAATAAGATAATTGATGGCTATATGAAACATCTGAAATTTTAAGAACAAAATATGATCTAAGAAAGTGACACACTTCTGCATGTATCTAATAAAAAAATCCATAGGAAAGATAACCTCTATTAACTGAACATTGCCAGTTCTACTCCAGATATGTTATCAATAGGCACTCAGTCCAGCACATCTCTATTGTCACAAATCAATAGAAAGCAAACATGCAGCCACATTTATGTGGGCTTACTCCTATCATACTTTGCATAGTAAAAACTGAGACTACACATGGCTAGATAATGAGATTCCTTTGCATCATCGCATCTTACTTTGAAATATGGTAGCAGCAATTATAAAGATAATAATATGTTATTTTTGGCACAACTAAAAATTCAGTGCATATATACCTGTACTCAACACCTGCTATCATGGTCTCACTCCATCTTGATAGAGTACCGATCAGGCAGCACCAAGTTGAGCAAAACCAACAAACTTCAGTCCTCATCTGCTGGATATCTTTTAGCATCAACAATAATAAAAGCATCTAAACAAATCTCAGCATTTCTAACTTCAAATTAACAGATGTACAACATGCATGTTGTATATAACGAACCTCGAACAATTTTGGAATCATCTCTGCTAGAAATGTATCCATCACACAGTTAGGAATATTTAATCTATGGAAGTGTAGTCAACACAAAGGAATCCACATTTAGTCTGAATCATCACTCAACTTTTTAGTTTGAACACCCCGAGGCATATAATTGTAGCCTGATGAAGACGACATTGCTCCACCCATACACAGTTGAGTCAGTGATGAAGTGGATTGTCAAAAAGAACACAGGGAAACAGTCATATCCATGTGTGGCATACTCAGATCCACCCTTTCTCATCACTATCTTTGTTCATGTTCTTTGCTGGTTAGTTTTCTCAGAATCGCCCGGGGCAGAGGAAGCTCTGTTCTAGAAAAAAAACCTTTGTAAGGCCAGATAACCAAAAATTATTGTTTATACAAGAATAAAAATGATGAACTATGCAATAATTTCTTACTGATCTTGCAACAAGCTGACCCTTCCTAAACTTTCATAAGGTTGTGACAAATTCGTCTGACACGAAACATACATAAAACAATATGTATTTAATGATTTTTACCTCATAATGGATATTTTTAGAAACTCAAAAGTATATATTTTGATAGCTCTACTCCAAAAGTATGAAATTCTCACGTTGCAAACCTAAAACAAAAGGTGAAATAAGGATCTCTTTTGGACATATCAAGAAAAAGAGGAAAGGTTATATGGCAGCGACAAATCGGAATCATCTAAAGTTCAGCACACCAGTCTTTCAGCAAATGTACATGCAAAGCAATTTTCTCTCAGAGTGAACTCTGAACTCTTCTGTGCCACATGAAAATAAAACATCAAATTACAGTAGAGAAAACATGGTGTATACATGTATGATTGGTGGCCCTATAAGAATCAGCAGAAAGAGATTGAGTTATTAGAATTTGTTTTGTAAGGGCCTTAGAGGTTATATAATGAATAGAAGATTCAGGGAAAGTCATGGAGGAGAGCGCGATCAGATTGACACCTTCATCCCCAAACAATGACCTCGAGCGTGATAAAGGCTATTATGGAGCTGCGCGTCCGAACCTCCTGCCTGCAACCACCTCCTTGCTACAACACCAAATCAGGGGAGCATCGAGAGGGTCTATGCAGGTACTGCCGCTGCTGCCCTACCACAAAAGCTTCTCTTCGAGTCGCGTGTTGCCGCACCCGACCTCAAGGACCTGCAGCACAACAACACGCAACATATCAGACTCCCTCACTTTGTTGGAAAGAGGTAGGGGAATATGAACTGAGTGAGAGAAGGAGAGGATTAGGGTGTGGCCGGCGGCCGGATCAGCACCATCTTGACACCTATGGTTGCAATCCCGAAAGGCCATGATCTCTTGCCCATGCCCTTCTTTACATCGTGGGCGAAGTAGCTCCGGACAGCAGCGTCGAATCCCTCGGTTGCCTAACCTCGAAGACGATCTGGAGGAGGCGCGAGGTGCAACGATGTTCCTATGGTGAGTGGCGGCGTGCGAGTCGGATGGGGACGGGCGGGCGGCGGCGGCGTGCGAGTAGGAGACCCAGCTCTTGCTCAGGAGTTTGAAAAGCAATGGGGCGTTGATTTTTTCTTTGAGGGGGCTCTATCGCTGATATGATGGAGAGAAAATCGGAAATCAGAGGAGATAACTCACGAGAGAGCCGAGCAAATAAAAGAGGTGGGACCGAACGAACGAGGGAGCCGAGCAAAACGAACGAACGACTACAAAACCGACTATCACGATAAGATCTTTTTTTGTCAATGGTTTACTTATGAATTTCTTTAAATCCATTATTTGTTTCCTGAAAATCTATTATTTGTTTCCTAAAGCAAATTGCATTAATGAGAGAGATCCGTTGATTTGGCTAAGGTAGGAAAGAATCTATTATTTGTTTCCTAAAGCAAATTGCATTAATGGGAGAGATCCGTTGATTTGGCTAAGGTAGGAAAGAATATATTATTTGTTTCCTAAAGCAAATTGCATTAATGAGAGAGATTCGTTGATTTGGCTAAGGTAGGAAAGTTAGATCCGTGATCTTTTGTCATTAGGAAAGTGTTGATTTTTTAAACAAAAGAGTGGAGAGAAAAATAAACCAATGGATAAGAAACCAGTGGACGGGGGTGGTGGGAGGTGGGACGAAAATAAACCGGACGAAAATAAACCGTACCGTAGGTCTTTTTTCGTTGGTTAACCTTCGTAGGTCTATTTTTTTGGTACGTGGATGGGTGCGGGTTGGGGCCTCAGGAGGAGGTTTTTTCGGTTTCTGGTGGATAAGTCAGAGGTGGGAGGAGATACCAAAAAAACCCAGAGGAGGTGGGACTAAAAAAACCTGGAAGCGAGACTACCAACTGCTCCATTAAGAGTAGAGATAAGTAGGGCGACAAAGTTGTTAACGCGAAACAAGCCGCGTTATTCATTGTTTATTCTCCGACTCTCCGTTTTATTCAATCCTTTTGTTTTTCTCCGTTTTTCTCTGTTTTCATTGGGTTTTTTCTTTTCTTTCCATCTTTGTGTCTTTCTTTAGTTTTTTTCTTTTTCTCCTCATTTTTTGTTTGTCTTTGTTTTTTCTTCCCAATTTTTGGTTTTTCTTTTGTTTTTTTTATGTTTGTTTTCGTTTTCACTCTACATTTTCATATAGGTCAAAAATATTTTTTTAATAAGTGATCAATATTTTTTTGTATACACGTTCAACATTGTCCGAACGCTTATTCAACATTTTAATAATTATTCAACATTTTTGAAATACATGTTCAATATTTTTCTAATACTCATTCAACATTTTTTTAATACTTATTCGACATTTTTCAAATAGTTGTTCAACATTTTCAAATACGTGTTCAACATTTTTTAAACACTCGTAAAAGAATTAAGTTAGCTAAGCTAGAGCTAATGCCATTGATTTGAAGTGTTAGCGGGTGCTTCCTCTCCGGCTGACATGTGCCCTTGTTTTTATGGTTCGGCTCAGGTTTTTCTAGCGGTTTTATGTGTTGTGTGTTCGTCGAAACTAACCTTCATGGTCCACCGCTATACAACCTGGTAGAATTATTAAGAGGCTATCGAATAAACCAACGACTCGCTGCTTTACAAAGATTTTTCTACACCCGACCAATCGGCATACCCACTTGCCCCACCGGCACCGGTGCCGCCCAAGCGCAGTCTGCAGCGTCGCTCAGGCAGTTGCCGCCGCCCAACTCCGATCTCGATCCCCCACTGTCGGCGACCCTCACATAAGCCCCAGATCGAGCAGGCACGCACCCGCGACGGCGGCAGCAGATTCGCCAACGTTGATACGGACATGGAGCTCGATCTGGACGATGTACAACAGAAGAACCCAGTGATCTACGGGGCGATAATACATGAAATCATACACCGGAAAACTCCTTTTACGTTTTGTTACATTATCCATGAATTTAGGAGCTCAAATATTGAGTTTCACAAACTCGCGAATCACACATTATCCCTAGGGGCTGGCCGCCATATTTAGTTAGGTCAGCCCAACGGTCTTCATTTCGCCCTTATAAACATTGTGACGACCGAATAAAAAGCTTCGGAGTTTGCCTAAAAAAAAGAAAAAAAAAACGAGTTATATAGACGGGCAAATCATATTGACACCCACTAGCGTGAAAATTGGAGTCCACGCCCACAGGTGAGCGAGTTGGCCCGGCCCATTTCTGTTCATTTGCTTCTGTTGTTCTTTTTCGTGTTTTTTCTTTCCCTTTTTTCTGTTTTGGGATTTTTTGTAGTCTAGTTAGATTTTTCTCCTGGTTTTTCTGCACTTTATGTTTTGGTTTTCGATGTTATAAATAATTTTTAATATATGGTGAACATGTTTTAAATACTCATTGAAAAGTTTTTAAGTATACCATGATCATTTTTATATGCAATATTTTTTAAAGTACAATGATTTTTTAGTGTGCACTGAACATTGTTTTTAATGAACGCTGTCATTTTTTAAACACACATTGACCATTTTTCGGAAAAAATCGAATAGAAAAACCATAGAGAAAAATATCCAACATCCAATTTTTTTTTAGAAATGAAAGAGAAATATATCTAACAGCCAATTATTGCTTCTTCCTTATTAACACTATGAGTCTTCGGTCGACCACCGGCGTCGTCGGTTTGCCTCCAAAAAAAAATGGCCTGGTCGTTCACGGTCAAACGCCAGACGAGCTTTTTATTAATGCCGCACAAACAAGCAAACACACACCGCCGATACACACAAGACGCCAACAGCCATGACCGCTCCCCTTGCACGTCCGTCCGTTACAGCATCACCTTCTTCCACGTGGCGGCGACCTGCTCCAGCGCCCGGCGGGACGACCCCTCGGGCGACCACGCGCGCGCCGCCGCCTGCTGCAGGTCCCCGGCCTGGCGCCGCACGGCGCGCCCCTTGTCTGCCCCTTCCATCAGCTCCTTCACCATGGCCGCGATCTCGCCGCACTCCCGCGCCCGCGGGCGCAGCGCCACCCCGACGCTCCCTTCCAGGACCACGGCGTTCATCCGCTGCTCCGCGTACAGCGGCCACGCCACCATCGGCACGCCGGCCGACACGCTCTCCAGCCCCGAGTTCCAGCCGCAGTGAGACACGAACACCGCCGTCGCCGGGTGGGTCAGCACGCGCACCTGAGGCGCCCACGCCGCCACGGCCAGCCCCTTGTCCACCGTCCTCTCCAGGAACCCCGCGGGAAGCCACGCCAATGGGTTTTGCTTGTCTTCATGGTCATGGCCGTCGTTGCCGTCCAGATTCGGCATCCTCACGACCCAAAGGAACCTGTGGCCGCTCGCTTCCAGCCCGGCGGCGAGCTCGGCCGTCTGTTCCACGGTCAGCGACCCGCCGCTCCCGAAGGAAACGAACACCACGGACCCAGTCGGTTGGCGATCGAGCCAGTCTAGACACGCCGACGCGCCGGCGGCTTCGTCGGAGCTTGTGCTTGGCCGGACGAACGGCCCGACGGGAAATACGGGCGGGAACGCGCCTCGCGCTGCCGCCTGCTTGAACTCTTCGACGGTGGCGGGCTCCAACTCGTAGAAGGTGTTCACCAGGAAGCCGTCGGCGCCGCGGTAGCGCCGGCCCTCCTCGAGGAGGTGCGCGTAGACCAGCTCGTTGCTGCTCTGGAACGAGCGCGGGAGGTCGGCACGGCGCAGCGAGACACCACCTGGGAGACAGAGAAGCTCGGGGAGGTCGCGGTACTCGCCTGGTGGAACGCCGTCGTGGAGCTCCACCGTGGCGCGCATGAGCGCGATGGTGGTGAGGTTGCTGGGCACGAAGACGTACCCCGGGACGCCGAGCTCAGCGGCGAGCGGCAGCGCCGCGGAGCAGAAGAAGTCGGGCACCAGCGCGGCGAGGGGGGCGCCGACGGAACGGAGGATGGCGCGCAGGTTAGGGAGGGAACGGTGGACGAGCTCGAAGAGCACGGTCTCCATGGAAGTGCCGGCGGGGAGGTCGTCGAGCGGGACGGACGGGAGCGCGGCTGTGGCGACGCAGGCAGGGACGCCGGAGAGGGCCTCCGGGGTGGACAGGTCGGTGAAGGTGACAAGCGTGGCCGCGAAGCCGTGGTGGTCGACGAGCCGCCGTGCGAGCTCGGCCAGCGGGATGAGGTGGCCGGCGCCCGGGCTGGCGAGCAGCACGACGTGCGGCCGCGGCGCCAGCCGCTCGGTGGGTGCCGCTGGCTCGGCCCGTGTCGACTCCATCGGCCGGATCACCGCTCACCGGGACACTGCACGGCTGCACAACTGGGTGGGGTTGCGCGCAGAAGCTGGTACTACGTTGTGGCAAACCTTTGACGATCTACGGGAAAGAAATGGAGGATATGTATGATATGAGAGCCATCAGGACCCAGGCTTGAATTGTTATTAGTTTCTGCTAAAGTTAGCCGTCTCACCGTGACCTAAATTATATATTAATCCTAAATTAATGCACTGATGATGCGTTGATGAAGTTAGCCGTCTCCACACTAAGGATAATGGGTTATTCAACATGATGGATGGCTAGCCGTCCTCTAACTTTAAGCACTAATAACGCACCGAACGCGAAGAATGAATGCGATGATGCGCTATGTTAGAGTTGTGTCGAACATAGTGTACAAGGTAGGTTACATTTGGACTTGTAGTTGTATTGTGTTTAGATCAGATATGGAGTCGTGTCCTACTAGGACACTTGTATCCTAGGCCTCTCATATATAGTAAGGGTAGACACACGATGTAACATATGCCAACATAATAGCATAGGAACGCAGGGGAAGCGCCCATAGTCAGGCCCCGGAGATGTAGCTATATCGGTGAATCTCGTTAACAAATCTCGGTGTCGTGCCTCGTGTGATTGTTTGGTCCTCAGATGATCGACGGTATGCCTCAGATTTATTCTAACAAGTGATATCATGAGCAAGGTTGAGGTTCGGGAGGCGGTCGAGTTGATCTGAAGGAGGAGGTTTTGAAGAGATCGTGGCTGTAGAAGCTGGTCGGTGGCCTAGTCGGCGGGATCTTCGGCGATTGCGCGGGACAAGACAGCAGAGAGCAGCAAGACGATCTGGCCAAAAGAGAAGCGATTGGTTCGCAAGAAGTTATCGGCGAGATCGAAGTTCGCGGTGGTGGCGGAACGTGCAGGCAGCACGCGCTGTCGCCTGTGCAGCCGTGCGCGCAGGTGGCTGAAGCCAAGGCGGGGGCTAGCGTGGTCCATAGGTGTGTGGCCTGTGAAGGTCAGTACGTGGGCTGGCCCATGTGGGGCAGCGCAGGCAGGCCTAGGCGGAGTCGGCCGATAGCAAGTTAGAACTGGAGGGCTACTTACGTGAGATTTGTTTGGAAACAAAAGGAGACCGAGTCTCCATAGTATATGACATGGACAGGCAGGCAAATCAGTCAGCGTAAAGGAAATATCCGTAAAGGAAATATCCGTCAAGCGATATATATCCATTGAAACTAGCAGGAACATTGACAACGCAAAAGCTAGCATTGCAAGTTTTGTGAAGGGAGCCACCACGTGAAGACCAAAGGTTTTTTTGGTTGGAATTGCTATTAGTACGCGGAGGTTGTTCGTGTACTTGGGCATCGCGTTGATAGCTCAGATAATTTTTCGCAGGGTCAACCATACAAAGAACCATGGCGCCAACGGGTACCAGGTTTGAGGTGGAGAAGTTTGAGAAACTGAAACCTTGGGTTATGGCAGACAAAGGTGAAAGATTTGTTGGCACAACAGGGATGCTTGAGGCGTTGCGGGAAGTCACGTCAGCTAAGATGGAATTATCATGTGATGGATGGAAATTCGTGGAAGATGATTTGGGAGCCTCGAGCGTGTCGTGCAGCCGGATAAGTTCGGCTGGGTCGGACTAGTCAGTCTGACGGATCGACGCAAGTCGGTTGGTACAGAAGGCGGTGTTGGGATCGGCGACGACGACGTAGGAGCGTGATGCTAATGGTGACCGCTTCTGGGCGTGGAAACACGTGGCACAGGCTCGAGTGCTTGTGTGACTTCGACAAGACTATGGCGTTGGTTGATTCAAGATGGTGTACACACGGAGCTTGGAGGCGACGGGGCGCGGGGGGTGGATTGATCATCTACCATGGAGTCATGTTGAAGGTGGAGCTGGAGTCTGGAGGACTTCACTCGGTGCTGATTGAGGGGCTACGGCGTAAGACGTCAGAGAGTCGAAGCCTATTTCAGCAGGGAAAAGCGAGGGACACGTAGTTCGGACTAGAGCCCAGTGGTCTGATGGAAGCGTGAAACTCGTCATCGGTCGGTGATGATCGGGGGTACTCTGCGGTGGGGGTTGAGTGGTGTGGTTTCACGACCCTTAAGACTCGACCGGGACAGCGGAGGCTCGACACGGTAATAGTGGCGAGGCGTGCGGTATGCACGAGACATGGAGACGGGCCAGGGCTCTGGTGGTCATATATGTGGTGAGACAACTACGAATTTGACTCGCAATGACTACAAGCAACGGTGAAATTCCTTCAAGTTTCAGACAGGCGGTCAAGAAAGGAGCGGTGATGTTGAGTTCAAGTAACTCTTATGTGTGACACCCAGTATGTGAGTTGTTCACTTTCACGCAGGTCATTGATCAGTGTGTGATGGCATTGGACGGATACTCTAGAAGTTGGGAGCACAAACTAAAGTAACAAGGAACTTAATTTTGCTCGAGTGTTGACAATGGTCAAGAAAAGAAGGGATTACAAGTTGCAGGTGGAGTCACATGGAGTCTTTGGAGTAGCAGTGGTACTCACGGGATAAGCTCAAGTCCAATGTACATGGAAGTTTGATGCATTAACGAACTCAAGGTGGTGGAGAATATTCGCCAAGGTGGAGTTTGTTAGAGTTGTGTCGAATATAGTGTACAAGGTAGGTTACAGTTGGACTTGTAGTTGTATTGTGTTTAGATCGGATATGGAGTCGTGTCCTACTAGGACACTTGTATCCTAGGCCTCTCATATATGGCAAGGGTAGACACACGATGTAACTTATGCCAACATAATAGCACAGGAACGCAGGGGAAGCCGGCGGCATGTGCCGGCGTCCAGGGCGACCGGATGCGGTATTGTAGCGGTGTCATGGGGAGGAGCGCCCATAGTCAGGCCCCGGGGATGTAGCCATATCGATGAACCTCGTTAACAAATCTCGGTGTCATGCCTCGTGTGATTGCTTGGTCCTCGGATGATCGACGGTATGTAGCGGTGTCATGGGGAGGAGCGCCGATAGTCAGGCCCCGGGGATGTAGCCATATCGGTGAATCTCATTAACAAATCTCGGTGTCGTGCTTCGTGTGATTGCTTGGTCCTCGGATGATCGACGGTATGCCTCGGATTTATTCTAACACGCTATACCCCCCGATGAACTTTTGTGTGGCGATGATGCTCTATACCCGATGAACTTTTGCGTGGCATCCTCAACTAGTGCGCCGAATAAACTTCGGAGGCACTGAGTGGGGCCAACAAACAAACATAGGGTCGTTCTTGTTCTGAGAAAAAAAACATAGGACAGGGTGATTTGGGTAGACGAACCACGACCACCTTGGAGCTGAGAACATCTACAACCGGACGTCTCAAACCATTCCTCGTACGCCCACGGATGCGCCCGGTTAGTGACCGGACAGGAGAGAGAAGGAAAAACATGACCCAACCGGATCCCTCGTACCATCCCTATAAGCCCAGGCTGTCCGCGAACCCTCATATCCATCTCAAATATGGGGAGGATATGAGAGCCCACGGACGCGCCCGGGCGCGCCCGGGCATTCCGCCACGTAGGACGTGGCCCCACCCGGACCACTTTTTCTCTTTCTTTATTCATTCTTTTATTTCTCTCTCTTCATCTCCACCAATCACGTGCAAATGACCGGACATATTAGAAGAAAAATGAGAGGTGTGGCTGCGCGGACGGATAAATAGGCGCTCAAAATGAACACACCCGGTCACTGACCGGACGCGTCCGCGGGCGTTTAAGGGACCATATTTGCTATGTCCGACACTCAACCACAGAATGGACACGGAACGCCGACACCGCTGCAGCGTCGGTTGCACCTCCGCCATAGCAGCGTTGAAGTGCGCCTACGTCTGCTCCATGGTCAAGCCGGCACGAAAGGTGTGGGCAGGACTGCAGAGTCATAGTCAGAGGCTGCCCCCATCGTCCGGTCGTCGGAGACCTCTATGCGCCTTGCACGGTGGTCCTGCCAGTCGGCCACAAGGACGGCCAACTCGTGCTTCTACTCCGTTGAGAGGCTCCCCCACAACGTGCTAGAACTCGCGGTCATACTGAAGGTCGTACATGAAGGAGGATACAAAGCGCGATGGTGGTTGGTGCGGTTTGTGTCGGGCGTGTCCTCATTTAAATAGCGGATGCTGGCTAGGCCAAGTGGTGGGGTGTGTCAGTGCCTGTGCCGGAGTGGATTTCTAGGTCGGCATGCATGTTTAATGTCGGCAGGAGGACGTCCATGTTGCCCGTTTGAATGTGGTAGATATATTCGTCCCGTCTGGTCCACTCACGTCACTCCAGCATTGAACATGCGTAGTGTGACGCCCCCGGCTTAAACGTGCACTAATCATACACACAAATGCACACGATCAAGCCTAAGGACTCACTTGAAGGAATCACAACACAACTCTAAAACATAAATAAAGGCATACAAGCATTATATTACAAGCCAGGGCCTCGAGGGCTCGAATACATAAGCTTGATGTCAACAAGCATCAAGATATCTGAGTATAGATAAAAAAAAAGAAACAGATATGCCTTTAAGAGGCAGGGCAAAAGAAAACACTACGATCGAAAAGGCGCAGGCCTCCTGCCTGGGACCCTCCGATCCTACTCCTGGTCGTCAGCCAACTCGTATTAGTAACCACCCTCGGGGTAGTAGTAGTGATCGTCGACAGGGGCAGCTGGCTCCGGGGCTCCGTCATCTGGTTGCATCAAACGGATATGGGGAAAAAGAGGAAGCAAAGCAACCGTGAGTACTCATCCGAAGTACTCAGCAAGCAAGGATCTAGACTACATATGCAACATTATCAAAGAAAGATTGTATATGTGGACTGGGCTGCAGAAATGGCAGAATAGAGAGAAGGCCTAGTCCTATCGAAGACTAGCATCTTCAGCGGTCTTGCAGCATTAGAAGAGTGTAGATTAGTACAATATAAAGTAGTAGCAGTATTAAGTATCAACCTCGGCCAGAGATCCTTCCCCGACTCCCTGCGAGAAAGCGATCCCAGAGCCCTAATATCCATTTCTCATCTCATCATTAAGTTCTAGTTGTATCGATCGGGATACAACTCCGAGCGTCCGTTACCGACGATCCGGCTATGCATAGATTAGTTCTTCCCTGCAGGGGTGCACCAACTTACCCACCACGCTCGATTAACTCCGGCCGGACACACTTTTCTGGGTCATGCCCGGCCTCGGCCAAATGATACGCCGCAACCCGACCTAAGCTTAACAAAGAGGTCAGCACGCCGGACTAACCTATGCCCCCAGGGGTCTTGGGCCATCGCCCCGGGAACTCCTGCACGTTACGTGCACCGCCGATGAGCAGACCTAGCAACCCCTTAATACAAGCGCGGTTGCGTTTCCAGTCCAACCCTGCGTGTGCCGCTCAGTCGCTGACGTCCATTAAGCTTCGATTGATGCATACGACGCAGAGTGCCCATAACTTATCCGACGTGATGGTTAGTGCTATCGGGCCAGAGGCCCACTCAGATCAAATATCCAAATCGTTAGTGTATTGGGGTTTGCGGTAACGAGCAGAGACTCACGATCGATGTGACCCTGTCGCCCCGTCTCGAGGACTTGCGGCAAGGGCTAAGAATGCCCGGCCATGCCTCGTAATTATCTCACGGGCACCCTCCAGGTCAACCCGTCTCCACAACACTCGCGGGTACCCCTCAGGGCCGACCCGATGTCACCATGGTTCTGTGTTAAGTCAAAGTAACCGTGTGTCCAAACACCAGGGGGAAACCCAAGGAATCACCCTCGATGGATTCCACCTGATGTAGTCGTCAAGGTGAACTCGGAGGAATCACCCTCGATGGGTTCACACTTGAGGTGTCGCACGACAACGTCGTTATCGGGAGTGGTGAAGGAGGAATCACCCTCGATGACCACGACCAAATAGCTACTCTACAGAGTTAACATCAGAAGTGCTACACGAGGTATCACCCTCGGCACTCGATAGTAACACTGCAGTGTCGTACAACTAAGGGGGGGGGGGAGGGGGGGAAGTGCGGTGCAGGGGCCTGGTTGTCGATCATGTTGATCGAGTCATCTGATAATCCAGCAGGGCAACTAGGACAAAGTGGGGTCTCTGGTGGGTCTCTATCCAGCCTATACTAAGCAGTTTAGGATAAGCGGGTAGGTATCAACAACAGTTACAAAAACAGGCTATGCATCAGAAATAGAATAAACAGTAGCAGCAGCAATTTCTAATGCAAGCATAAGAGAGAAATAATAGGCGATATCGGCATGTTCAAAGGGGGGTGCTTGCCTGGTTGCTCTGCGGCAAAGGCAGGGTCGTCAGTGGTGTCGTCGGTCTCTGGAGCTGCGTCGGTCTCGGGAACTGCGTCGGTACCGGGGTCTACCGAGAGAGAAGAGGGGGAGGAAACAGATAAATACACAGCAAACATATGCAACACAGAGCATGCTATGCTAAGATGCAGTGCAGGGTTGCCTAAAGACATGTCTAAATCATTTTAGTTATTTTAGGATTTAAGTTGGATTTATTAACCGGTATGTACGAACTATTCATCTACCGGAAACAGGCTAAAAGTTGCGGGTTCACCTCCGTAGAGGGTCCCGACACGGAAACAGATAGCACTGTCGGCTTTGTCTCCTCGTTCTAAGCAACTTTCATGTATAAAGTTTTTCCAGCCGAGCTACGGTTTAATTTCTACGATTTTTCAAAGTTTTTAGCATTTCTGGAATTATTTAAATTAACAGAAATGAAATATGACGTCAGCATGACATGGGGATGACATCAGCAGTCAACAGCCGCACTGACCAGGTCAAACCTGACCAGTGGGTCCCACCTGTCATAAACAGAGGGCTAACAGATTTTTATTTTAATTAAACAGAGTTAATTAACTAATGGACCCCACCTGTCAGTGACTAAATAGTTTAGCTAATTAAGTTTTAATTAATAAAACATTGATTAAGTGGTGGGGCCCGCCTGTCAGTGGCTCTGGGCTGCCTAGTCAGCACGTTGACTGGGTCAACCCAGTCAACGGGGCTCCCAGGGCCCACTGGCAGTGACCCAGGGGTGGGGCCCGCCCAGCCACGTCGGCGGCCGGCGCCGGAGCGTCGCCGGCGACCGAAAACGTGGTGGCGCGGCCTCGGCTCTCGTCGGATTTCGTCTACGGGTCGTTAGAAGGGCCGTGGTTGGTCGCGTTCGAACGGGCAGAAGATGCTGCGTCGAACGGTGGTGGTGGCGCAGCCGGACTCGGCCGGAAACGGCGCCGGCGGCGAGCGGAGGCTGCAGCGCGTACGGGTGCTCGAGGGAAACGGTGCTATGGTGAGCTAGCGAGCAAACGGAAAGGCTGGGGAGGATCTGCGTGGCGCGGCGAGTGCAACGTGCCTTGGCCCGTGACCATTTGGTCACCGGATCCTCGCCGGCGGCGAGCTCCGCGGCGATGCGTTCTGACGCTCATCGGGGACGGCGCTAGGAGGCACTGTACGACGCGTGCATGTGTGCGTCGTGCTCCTGGGAGCACCAGGAGCTCGCTGGTGGACTCAGGCGAGCACGACGACTACTGGAACGACGGCGACGAGCTACGCGGCGAGGCACGGTTCGGCCATCGCCGACGACTGCGCCAGAGGCGGCAGAACGAGGGGAAAACAGAGGGGAACCGCGGCGGTGCTCACCTAGCGGCTCAAGAAAGGCCCGCGGTCGGTTTAGTAGCTACAGACATCGCCGGAGACGGAGAAGAACGCCGGAGCAGAGGCGGAAGGGGGCGACGTCGTGCGGCGACAGCGGTGCTTCCCAGCTCCACCTGAGGGCACCAGACGACGAGGCGGTCGACGGCGTACTTCTACGGCATCGAGGCGAGGCGAGAGGTCAACGGTGGCCGCGGATCTGGCCGGAGCGCAGTGGCGATGGCGCTCGGTGGAGCTCGCGAGCGAGCGAGAGAGAGCAAGGGAGAGGGGGGAAGTGGATAGGGATGACCAGGGGGAGTGGATGAGGCTCGGCCTTATCCTCCCCTGCGTCGGTGGGCGTCGGTGGCGTCGTCGTGTCGCCGTTTCGCCGGCGCGGCCAGACGCGCGGTGACACGCACAGGAGAGTGAGCGGGAGGAGGGCTAGAAGGCCTGGTGGGCTGGGCCGCAGGCACTGTGCACTTAGGCCCAGTGCACAGTGACCTTTCTCTTTTTCTCGTTTTATTTTTCTATTTTGTATTTCCAGCAGCCTTTTGCATTTAATTTAGCCATTAGATGACCTTGCAATAAATGTGGAGCTGGCAAAAACAAATACTAGGGAATATTGTGCACTGCCACAGAAAGTTTGGGCAATTTTGGAATCCTTTTGAATTTTTCAAAAATGGAAAGGCATTTAAAATGCTTCTTTTGGCACTGTTTTAAATGCTTTGGCCCACTTTGACTTGATGGTGATGTTGTTTTCCTTAACAACAAATTGTTTTGGAATATTTGCTAAATGATGAAGATTTTTCCAGCAACTTTTGTGCAACTTGAAATTTCACTTTGAATTTGAGTAGAATTCAGAGAATGAATTTGAAATCAGATATTATCCCAACATGACTATCATTGCAAATCACAGTAGCTTAGCATCACCATGATGGATTACTGTAGCACCATTACGTAGGGGTGTTACAATTCTCCTCCTCTAAAAGAAACTCTCGTCCCCAGAATTCAGGAGGTAGAAGGAAAGAGGTCGGGGTATTCCGTTCGAAGATGATCCTCATGTTGCCAAGTGGCTTCATCTTCTGTATGATTTGACCACTGCACTTTCAGGAACTTGGTCGTCTTCTGACGGGTCCGACGTTCAGCGTGATCGAGAATGCGAATCGGATGCTCCTTATATGAAAGATCATCTTGCAATTCGAGCATTTCGTGATCTACTGCTCGTTGTGGAGATTCCTTGAAGCAACGACGAAGTTGCGACACATGGAAGATGTCGTGGATATGAGAGAATTGCGGCGGCAACTCCAATTTATATGCCACCTGACCACGTCTTGCAACAATGCGGAAAGGACCAATGTAGCGTGGAGCTAACTTGCCCTTAATTCCGAAACGGTGAGTGCCCTTCATAGGAGTGACACGCAAATAAGCTTGATCACCAGGTTGATAAGTCAAACCCCATCGTTTGCGATCGTAGTTGCTCTTCTGGCGGTCCTGAGCCGCCTTCAGATTTTCTCGAACGATACGGACTTGCTCTTCGGTGTGTTGAATAATATCCGGACCCACGAGCGGTCGTTCCCCAGTTTCTTACCAATTCAGAGGGGTTCGACACTTACGTCCATAAAGTACTTCGAAGGGGGCCATTTTCAAGCTGGCTTGATAGCTGTTGTTATAAGAGAATTCGGCATAAGGAAGATATTCTTCCCACTTCTTACCGAACGATATAACACAAGCCCGAAGCATGTCTTCAAGCACCTGATTGACTCGCTCGACTTGGCCTTGAGATTGGGGGTGATAAGCTAAACTCCAGATAATATGAGTTCTCATAGCCTCTTGGAAACTTTCCCAGAACTTAGAGGTGAAAAGGCCGCCACGGTCCGAACTGATCTATTTCGGAATACCGTGGAGTGAAACAATTCTGGAGATATACAACTCTGCTAACTGACTAGCGATGATAGTCTCCTTGACAGGCAGAAAGTGTGCAACCTTAGAGAGTTGGTCGACGACGACAAGAATAGCATCGTGACCCTTCCGTGACTTGGGAAGGCCAGTAATGAAATCCATTTGAACTTTATCCCATTTCCACAAAGGAATAGGAAGTGGTTGCAGAATTCCAGCAGGCTTCTGATGTTCTGCTTTAACGCGATGGCAAACGTCACATTCAGCAACGTATCGAGCAATATCCTGCTTCATTTTGGACCACCAGTACCTTTGACGGAGATCACGATACATCTTGGTACTACCCGGATGAATAGACAGCGGTGTATCATGTGCCTCCTTCAGGACCTTGTCAGTCATAAGCTCGAAGCGAGGTACCACAATGCGGTCTCTGAAATACAAGGTTCCATCTTCAGACAGCGAGAAATCCTTGTATTTTTCAAGGTGAAGATCTTTCTTCATCAGATCAACTTCAGCATCTTTAGCTTGCGCATTCTTAACAGCCTTCTCGAGATCTGGCTGTATTACAAGGTTACTAAGAGAACCCTGTGGAACGATATGCAGGTTTAGCTTGCGCAGTTCTTCATAAAGATGAGGTTGAGCTCGCTTAACCATGAGGTTGTTACAATAGGACTTGCGGCTTAAGGCATCAACCATGACATTAGCCTTGCCAGGGGTATATGAAATACCACAGTCATAGTCCGTAATTGTTTCCAACCATCGCTGTTGGCGGAGATTGAGATCCGGCTGAGTAAACAAATACTTTAGGCTTTAATGATCAGTATATATCTCGCATCGATTACCAAGAAGGTAGTGTCGCTACTGCTTCAATGCATAAATCACAGCAGCAAGTTCTAGATCATGCACTGGATAGTTTTCTTCATGTGGACGCAATTGACGCGAAGCATACGCAATTACTCTTCGTTCTTGCATTAGGACACAGCCTAATCCTTGACGACAGGCGTTGCAATAAATCACAAAGTCCTTGCGAGAATCCGGAGGAGCAAGCACTGGAGCATAAGTTAGCTTGTCCTTGAGAGTCTGGAAACTTTCCTGACATTTGTCTGTCCACTCAAACTTAACGCCTTTGTGAGGCAGGTTAGTCAGAGGCTTAGCAATCTTGGAAAAGTTCTCGACAAATCAACGGCAATAGCTTGCGAGGCCGAGAAAACTTCTCACTTGCTTGACGTTCTTCGGAGGAGTCCAGTCAAGAATAGCCTGAACTCGTTCCGGGTTAACAACAATTCCTGTTGGAAATATACCCTAGAGGCAATAATAAAATGGTTATTATTATATTTCCTTGTTCATGATAATTGTCTATTGTTCATGCTATAATTGTATTAACCGGAAACCATAATACATGTGTGAATACATAGACCACAGCATGTCCCTAATGAGCCTCTAGTTAACTAGCTCGTTGATCAATAATGGTTGTGATTTCCTGACCATGGACATTGGATGTTGTTGATAACGGGATCACATCATTAGGAGAATGATGTGATGGACAAGACCCAATCCTAAGCATAGCACAAGATCGTGTAGTTCGTTTGCTAGAGCTTTTCTAATGTCAAGTATCATTTCCTTAGACCATGAGATTGTGCAACTCCCGGATGCCGTAGGAATGCTTTGGGTGTATCAAACGTCACAACGTAACTGGGTGACTATAAAGGTGCACTACAGGTATCTCCAAAAGTGTCTGTTGGGATGGCACGAATCGAGACTGGGATTTGTCACTCCGTACGACGGAGAGGTATCTCTGGGCCCACTCGGTAATGCATCATCATAATGAGCTCAATGTGACTAAGGAGTTAGCCACGGGATTATGCGTTACGGAACGAGTAAAGATACTTGCCGGTAATGAGATTGAACAAGGTATAGGGATACCGACGATCGAATCTCGGGCAAGTAACATACCGATGGACAAAGGGAATTATATACGGGATTGATTGAATCTCCGACATCGTGGTTCATCCGATGAGATCATCGTGGAACATGTGGGAGCCAACATGGATATCCAGATCCCACTGTTGGTTATTGACCGAAGAGATGTCTCGGTCATGTCTGCATGGTTTCCGAACCCGTAGGGTCTACACACTTAAGGTTCGGCGACGCTAGAGTTGTTATGGGAAATTGTATGTGGTTACCGAAGGTTGTTCGGAGTTCCGGATGAGATCCCGGATGTCACGAGGAGTTCCAGAATGGTCCGGATGTGAAGATTTATATATGGGAAGTCCAGTTTCAGTCGCCGGAATGGTTTCAGGGGTTATCGGTATTGTACCGGGACCACAGAAAGGTATCCGGGGGTCCACCGGGTGGGGCCACCTGCCCGGAGGGCCTAGTGGGCTGAATATGGGTGGGGACCAGCCCCTTAGTCGGCTGGTGCGCCCCCCCAAGGGCCCAAGGCGCCTAGGGTTGGAAACCCTAGGGGAGGGGGCGCCTCCCACCTTGCTTGGGGGGCAAGTTACCCCCTCCTGGCCGTCGCCCCCCCTTCTAGATGCATCTAAGGGGGCCGGCCCCCTCTCCCCTTCACCCTATAAATAGAGGGAGGTTGGGAGGGCAGCCGCACCCCTTTCCTAGCGCAGCCCTTCCCCCTCTCCAACACCTCCTCCTCCTCCGTAGTGCGTGGCGAAGCCCTGTCGGAGAGCCACGAGCTCCTCCACCACCACGCCGTCGTGCTGCCGGAGTTCTTCCTCAACTTCTCCTTCCCCCTTGCTGGATCAAGAAGGAGGAGACGTCCTCGGGCTGTACGTGTGTTGAACGCGGAGGCGCCGTCCGTTCGGCATTTGAATCGGATCTTCCGCGATTTGAATCGCTGCGAGTACGACTCCATCAACCGCGTTCTTGTAACGCTTTCGCTTAGCGATCTTCAAGGGTATGAAGATGCACTCCCTCTCTCTCGTTGTTAGCATCTCCTAGATTGATCTTGGTGACACGTAGGAAATTTTTTGAATTATTACTACATTCCCCAACAGTGGCATCAGAGCTAGGTCTATGCGTAGATTCTATGCACGAGTAGAACACAAGTAGTTGTGGGCGATGATTTGTCCAATTTGCTTACCGTTACTAGTCCTATCTTGATTCGGCGGCATTATGGGATGAAGCGCCCGTACCGACCTTACACGTACGCTTACGTGAGACAGGTTCCACCGACTGACATGCACTTGTTGCATAAGGTGGCTAGCGGGTGTCTATCTCTCCCACTTTAGTCGGATCGGATTCGATGAAGAGGGTCCTTATGAAGGGTAAATAGCAATTGGCATATCACCGTTGTGGCTTTTGCGTAGCTAAGAAACGTTCTTGCTAGAAACCCATAGCAGCCACGTAAAACATGCAACAACAATTAGAGGACGTCTAACTTGTTTTTGCAGGGTATGCTATGTGATGTGATATGGCCAAAAGGATGTGATGAATTATATATGTGATGTATGAGATTGATCATGTTCTTGTAATAGGAATCACGACTTGCATGTCGATGAGTATGACAACTGGCAGGAGCCATAGGAGTTGTCTTAATTTATTGTATGACCTGCGTGTCAATGTAAACGCCATGTAATTACTTTACTTTATTGCTAACCGTTAGCCATAGTAGTAGAAGTAATAGTTGGCGAGACAACTTCATGAAGACACGATGATGGAGATCATGATGATGGAGATCATGGTGTCATGCCGGTGACGATGGTGATCATGCCGCGCCTCGAAGATGGAGATCAAAAGCGAAAGATGATATTGGCCATATCATGTCACTTTATGATTTGCATGTGATGTTTATCATGTTTACATCTTATTTGCTTAGAACGACGGTAGCATAAATAAGATGATCCCTCACTAAAATTTCAAGAAATGTGTTCCCCCTAACTGTGCACCGTTGCGAAGGTTCGTTGTTTCGAAGCACCACGTGATGATTGGGTGTGATAGATTCTAACGTTCGCATACAACGGGTGTAAGCCAGATTTACACATGCGAAACACTTAGGTTGACTTGACGAGCCTAGCATGTACAGACATGGCCTCGGAACACAAGAGACCGAAAGGTCGAACATGAGTCGTATGGTAGATGCGATCAACATGGAGATGTTCACCGTTGATGACTAGTCCGTCTCACGTGATGATCGGACACGGCCTAGTCGATTCGGATCATGTATCACTTAGATGACTAGAGGGATGTCTATCTGAGTGGGATATCATTAAATAATTTGATTAGATGAACTTAATTATCATGAACTTAGTCTAAAATTGTATTTACAATCTATCCTGTAGATCCAATGGCCCACGCTAATGTTGCCCTCAACTTCAACGCGTTCCTAGAGAAAACCAAGCTGAAAGACGATGGTAGCAACTATACGGACTGGGTCCGTAACTTCAGGATCATCCTCATAGCTGCCAAGAAAGCATATGTCCTTGAAGCACCGCTAGGTGATGCACCCATTTTCCCAGCAACTCAAAACGTTATGAACACCTGGCAGTCGTGTAGTGATGATTACTCCCTGGTTCAGTGCGGCATGCTTTACAGCTTAGAATCGGGGCTCCAAAAGTGTTTTGAGCAACACAGAGCATATGAGATGTTCCAAGAGCTGAAAATGGTTTTCCAAGCTCATGCCCGGGTCAAGAGATATGAAGTCTCCGACAAGTTCTACAGTTGTAAGATGGAGGAAAATAGTTCTGTCAGCGAGCATATACTCCAAATGTCTGGGTTGCACAACCGTTTGTCTCAGCTGGGAGTTAACCTTCCAGATGACTCGGTCATTGACAGAATCCTCCAGTCGCTTCCACCTAGCTACAAGAGCTTTGTGATGAACTACAATATGCAAGGGATGGAGAAGTCCATTCTTGAGTTATATTCGATGCTAAAATCAGCAGAGGTGGAGATCAAAAAGGAACATCAAGTGTTGATGGTGAATAAGACCACTAGTTTCAAAAAGGGCAAGGGTAAGAAGAACTTCAAGAAGGACGGCAAGGGAGTTGCCGCGCCTAGTAAGTCAGTTGCTGGGAAGAAGCCAAAGAATGGACCCAAGCCTGAGACTGAGTGTTTTTATTGCAAGGGAAATGGTCACTGGAAGCGGAACTGCCCCAAGTACTTAGCGGATAAGAAGGCCGGCAATACCAAAGGTATATATGATATACATGTTATTGATGTGTACCTTACCAACGCTCGTAGTAGCTCCTGGGTATTTGATACCGGTGCGGTTGCTCACATTTGTAACTCAAAACAGGAGCTGCGGAATAAGCGGAGACTGGCGAAGGACGAGGTGATGATGCACGCCGGGAATGGTTCCAAGGTCGATGTGATCGCCGTCGGCACGCTACCTCTACATTTACCTTCGGGATTAGTTTTAAACCTCAATAATTGTTATTTAGTGCCAGCTTTGAGCATGAACATTGTATCTGGATCTCGTTTGATGCGAGATGGCTACTCATTTAAATCCGAGAATAATGGTTGTTCTATTTATATGAGAGATATCTTTTATGGTCATGCCCCGCTGGTCAATGGTTTATTTTTATTGAATCTCGAACGTGATGTTACACATATTCATAGTGTGAATGCCAAAAGAAGTAAGGTTGATAATGATAGTCCCACATACTTGTGGCACTGCCGCCTTGGTCACATTGGTGTCAAACGCATGAAGAAACTCCATGCAGATGGACTTTTGGAGTCTCTTGATTATGAATCATTTGACACGTGTGAACCATGCCTCATGGGTAAAATGACCAAGACTCCGTTCTCCGGAACAATGGAGCGAGCAACCAACTTGTTGGAAATAATACATACTGATGTATGCGGTCCAATGAGCATTGAGGCTCGCGGTGGCTATCGTTATGTTCTCACCCTCACTGATGACTTAAGTAGATATGGGTATGTCTACTTAATGAAACACAAGTCTGAGACCTTTGAAAAGTTCAAGGAATTTCAGAGTGAGGTAGAGAATCAACGTGACAGGAAAATAAAGTTCTTACGATCAGATCATGGAGGAGAATATTTGAGTCACGAGTTTGGCACGCACTTAAGGAAATGTGGAATTGTTTCACAACTCACGCCGCCTGGAACACCTTAGCGAAATGGTGTGTCCGAACATCGTAATCGCACTCTATTGGATATGGTGCGATCTATGATGTCTCTTACCGATCTACCGCTATCATTTTGGGGTTATGCTTTAGAGACTGCCGCATTCACTTTAAATAGGGCATCGTCTAAATCCGTTGAGACGACACCGTATGAATTATGGTTTGGGAAGAAACCTAAGCTGTCGTTTCTGAAAGTTTGGGGATGCGATGCTTATGTCAAGAAACTTCAACCTGAAAAGCTCGAACCCAAATTGGAAAAATGTGTCTTCATAGGATACCCTAAGGAAACTATTGGGTATACCTTCTACCTCAGATCCGAAGGCAAGATCTTTGTTGCCAAGAATGGATCCTTTCTGGAGAAAGAGTTTCTCTCGAAAGAAGTAAGTGGGAGGAAAGTAGAACTTGATGAGGTACCCCCTCTTGAACCGGAGAGTAGCGTAGCTCAAGAAGATGTTTCTGTGGTGCCTGCACCAACTAGAGAGGAAGTTAATGATGATGATCATGAAACTTCGGATCAAGTTGCTACTGAACTTCGTAGGTCCACGAGGACACGTTCCACACCAGAGTGGTACGGCAACCCTGTCCTGGAAATCATGTTGTTAGACAACGGTGAACCTTCGAACTATGAAGAAGCGATGGCGGGCCCGGATTCCAACAAATCGCTTGAAGCCATGAAATCCGAGATAGGATCCATGTATGAGAACAAAGTATGGACTTTGGTGGACTTGCCCGATGATCGGCGAGCCATAGAAAATAAGTGGATCATTAAGAAGAAGACTGACGCGGATGGTAATGTGACCGTCTATAAGGCTAGGCTTGTCGCTAAGGGTTATCGACAAGTTCAAGGGGTTGACTACGATGAGACCTTCTCACCCGTAGCGAAGCTGAAGTCCATCCGAATAATGTTAGCAATTGCCGCATTCTATGATTATGAGATCTGGCAAATGGACGTCAAAATGGCATTCCTTAATGGTTTCCTTAAGGAAGAATTGTATATGATGCAGCCGGAAGGTTTTGTCGATCCTAAGAATGCTGACAAAGTATGCAAGCTCCAGCGCTCCATCTATGGGCTGGTGTAAGCATCTCGGAGTTGGAACATTCGCTTTGATGAAATGATCAAAGCGTTTGGGTTTATGCAGACTTATGGAGAAGTGTGTATTTACAAGAAAGTGAGTGGGAGCTCTGTAGCATTTCTCATATTATATGTGGATGACATACTATTGATGGGAAATGATATAGAACTTTTGGAAAGCATAAAGGCCTACTTGAATAAGTGTTTTTCAATGAAGGACCTTGGAGAAGCTGCTTACATATTAGGCATCAAGATCTATAGAGATAGATCGAGACGCCTCATTGGTCTTTCACAAAGCACATACCTTGACAAGATATTGAAGAAGTTCAATATGGATCAGTCTAAGAAGGGGTTCTTGCCTGTATTGCAAGGTGTGAGATTGAGCACAGCTCAACGCCCGACCTCGGCAGTAGAAAGAGAAAAGATGAGTGTCATCCCCTATGCCTCGGCCGTAGGCTCTATTATGTATGCCATGCTGTGTACCAGACCTGATGTGAACCTTGCCATAAGTTTGGTAGGGAGGTACCAAAGTGATCTCGGTATGGAACACTGGACAGCGGTCAAGAATATCCTGAAGTACCTGAAAAGGACTAATGATATGTTTCTCGTTTATGGAGGTGCCGAAGAGGTCGTCGTAAAGGGTTACGTCGACGCTAGCTTTGACACAGATCTGGATGACTCCAAGTCACAAACCGGATACGTGTATATTTTGAATGGTGGGGCAGTCAGCTGGTGCAGTTGCAAGCAAAGCGTGGTGGCAGGATCTACATGTGAAGCGGAGTACATAGCTGCTTCGAAAGCAGCACAAGAAGGAGTCTGGATGAAGGAGTATATCATCGACCTAGGAGTGGTTCCCAATGCGTCGGGCCCGATGACTCTCTTCTGTGACAACACTGGAGCTATTGCCATTCCCAAGGAGCCCAGGTTTCACAAGAAGACCAAGCACATCAAGTGCCGCTTCAACTCCATTCGTGAATATATTCAAGATGAAGATATAGATATTTGTAAAGTACATACGGATCTGAATGTCGCAGATCCGTTGACTAAACCTCTTCCACGAGCAAAACATGATCAGCACCAGAACTCTATGGGTGTTCGATTCATCACAATGTAACTAGATTATTGACTCTAGTGCAAGTGGGAGACTGTTGGAAATATGCCCTAGAGGCAATAATAAAATTGTTATTATTATATTTCCTTGTTCATGATAACTGTCTATTGTTCATGCTATAATTGTATTAACCGGAAACCATAATACATGTGTGAATACATAGACCACAGCATGTCCCTAGTGAGCCTCTAGTTAACTAGCTCGTTGATCAATAGATGGTTGTGGTTTCCTGACCATGGACATTGGATGTTGTGGATAACGGGATCACATCATTAGGAGAATGATGTGATGGACAAGACCCAATCCTAAGCATAGCACAAGATCGTGTAGTTCGTTTGCTAGAGCTTTTCTAATGTCAAGTATCATTTCCTTAGACCATGAGATTGTGCAACTCCCGGATGCCGTAGGAATGCTTTGGGTGTATCAAACGTCACAACGTAACTGGGTGACTATAAAGGTGCACTACAGGTATCTCCAAAAGTGTCTGTTGGGATGGCACGAATCGAGACTGGGATTTGTCACTCCGTACGACGGAGAGGTATCTCTGGGCCCACTCGGTAATGCATCATCATAATGAGCTCAATGTGACTAAGGAGTTAGCCACGGGATTATGCGTTACGGAACGAGTAAAGATACTTGCCGGTAACGAGATTGAACAAGGTATAGGGATACCGACGATCGAATCTCGGGCAAGTAACATACTGATGGACAAAGGGAATTGTATACGGGATTGATTGAATCCCTGACATCGTGGTTCATCCGATGAGATCATTGTGGAACATGTGGGAGCCAACATGGGTATCCAGATCCCGCTGTTGGTTATTGACCGGAGAGATGTCTCGGTCATGTCTGCATGGTTCCCGAACCCGTAGGTTCTACACACTTAAGGTTCGGTGACGCTAGAGTTGTTATGGGAAATTGTATGTGGTTACCGAAGGTTGTTCGGAGTCTCGGATGAGATCCCGGACGTCACGGGGAGTTCCGGAATGGTCCGGAGGTGAAGATTTATATATGGGAAGTCCAGTTTCAGTCACCGAAATGGTTTCAGGGATTATCGGTATTGTACCGGGACCACCGAAAGGTATCCGGGGGTCCACCGGGTGGGGCCACCTGCCCCGAAGGGCCTAGTGGGCTGAATATGGGTGGGGACCAGCCCCTTAGTCGGCTGGTGCGCCCCCCCAAGGGCCCAAGGCGCCTAGGGTTGGAAACCCTAGGGGAGGGGGCGCCTCCCACCTTGCTTGGGGGGCAAGTTACCCCTTCCTAGCCGCCGCCCCCCCTTCTAGATGCATCTAAGGGGGCCGGCCCCCCTCTCCCCTTCACCGTATAAATAGAGGGGGGGTGGGAGGGCAGCCGCACCCCTTCCCTGGCGCAGCCCTTCCCCCTCTCCAACACCTCCTCCTCCTCCTCCGTAGTGCTTGGCGAAGCCCTGTCGGAGAACCACGAGCTCCTCCACCACCACGCCGTCGTGCTGCCGGAGTTCTTCCTCAACTTCTCCTTCCCCCTTGCTGGATCAAGAAGGAGGAGACGTCCCCGGGTTGTACGTGTGTTGAACGCGGAGGCGCCGTCCGTTCGGTGTTTGAATCGGATCTTCCGCGATTTGAATCGCTGCAAGTACGACTCCATCAATCGCGTTCTTGTAACGCTTCCGCTTAGTGATCTTCAAGGGTATGAAGATGCACTCCCTCTCTCTCGTTGCTAGCATCTCCTAGATTGATCTTGGTGACACGTAGGAAATTTTTTGAATTATTACTACGTTCCCCAACAATTCCATCCTTGGAAATCACATGTCCAAGGTAGGTTACTTCAGAAAGCCAGAACTCGCATTTGGAATATTTGGCATAAAGCTGGTGTTCTCGGAGCCTTTCCAGTACAAGTCGAAGGTGTTCAGCATGTTCTTCCTTATTCTTCGAATATACCAGAATATCATCCAGATATACCACGACGAACTTGTCGAGGTAATCCATGAAGATGTAATTCATCAGGCGGGAGAACGTAGCTGGAGCATTTGTTAAGCCAAATGACATGACAGTGTATTCATAAGAGCCATAGCGAGTAACAAATGCAGTCTTGGGAATATCCTCTTCACGGACACGGATCTGGTGATAACCCAACCTCAAGTCGAGTTTAGAGAACATCGATGATCCAGCAAGCTGATCATACAAATCATTGATCCGAGGAAGTGGATATTTATTCTGGATGGTTACCTGGTTGATAGGACGGTAATCTTGGACCAACCTATTCATACCGTCTTTCTTCCTGACAAAGAGAGAAGGTGCTCCCCAGGCAGAGGAACTTGGATGGATAAAGCCTTTGCGGAGTGATTTGTCGATTCCCTCCTTAAGCTCTAGGAGTTCGTGCGGAGGCATCTTATAAGGACGCTTCGCAATGGGAGTTGTGCCTGGCTTCAAGTCGATGGCAAACTCGACAGCTCTAACAGGAGGTATTCCTGGAAGTTCTTCTGGAAAAACATCCTGGAAGTCTCGAACGACTGTAATGTTTTCGATCCCCTCAAGCGGAGAAGCATTTAACGCATTCAAAGCGTAAATTTGAACCTTGGCTTTTTGAGTGATATGAGCATGGTAATTCACTAGCTGATCTGACGGGTGCAGGAGGTGTACGACTTTAGTGGCACAATTGATTGAGGCGTAATGAGCCTTCAACCAATCCATTCCCAGAATAAGATCAATTTTAGAAGAGTTCGGAATAATGGGAGATGCTCGAAACTCCAATCCTTCAATATTAATTACGACATCGGGACTGAACAAGGAAGTGTGGCAATGACCCGCGGGAGTGTTCACCCGTAATTTACGGGGTAGTGTTTCACATCTAACTTCATGCATGAGTGCGAAATGATCTGACATGAATGAATGCGATGCTCCTGAATCAAATAAAACAGATGCTGGTACTGAATTAACAAAGAGTGCACCCATCACAGTTTCTGGTTGATCCTGAGCTTCAGACATGTTGACATGGTAGTACTGTCCACGACCATGAGAAGGCCTGACATTGTTGTTCCGTTGCTGAACAATTCCACGGCCATTACCACGGCCAGCAGGAGGAAGAACCAGCTGATTCTAACCCTGTGAGCAGTCTCTGGCACGGTGACCCAGATGGCCACACTTGAAGCAGAGCCCACTGTCTGTACGGATTGCAGGAGCTCAAGGCGGTGCAGCTCGCAGAGGCTGTCTTGGTGGTGGAGGGGGAAGACGCGGTGCAGCATAAGCAAGACGGTACACGGAAGCGGTTGGACGAAACATGCTCTGAGGGATCCATATACGGTGCTTCTGTGCTGAGCTCGATGATGAGCCAACATCACGATAGCGCTTCTGTGACTCCTTGTGCTTGATTTGACCGGTCTCAACCAGAATAGCATTGTTCACAAGGGTAGCAAAGTCGGTGAAGTCTTGAGCAGCAAGTGCAAGATCGATGTCTGGGTGGAGTCCATTACGGAACTTCTCTTGTCTATGAGCATATGTGGTGATGTCTTCTTCAGCATAGCGGGATAGGTCAAGGAATTCCCGCTGATAGGCTTCGATAGTCTTGTTGCCCTGAGTGAGGTTGCGGAACTGGGTTTTCATCCGGTCCATGATTCCCTGAGGAATATATCAGGCACGAAAAGCAGCCTGGAACTCAAGCCAAGTAACGGCTGTTCCAGCAGGCAGTGTACGCTTGTGTGTGTCCCACCATTGAGCAGCAGGACCCTTTAAGAAAAAGGATGCGAAGGTGACAAAATTGGCAGGGGAGACATTTGCAGACTCCATCTCGTGAGTGATGTCGCGAATCCAGTCATCAGCATCCAGTGGCTTATCAGAGTTGCGGAACTGAGTGGGGTTAAGGCGCATAAATTCCGACAGAGTTATTGAAGCAGGGTTCTGGTTCTGGTTGTTCAGATGCGGGAACTGAGCCATAATCCCAGTCATGAACTGACGGTTGAGCTCGAATTGTTGCATCATAGCTGCCATATAATCTAGCGGTGGTGGGTGTTCAGGGGCACGACCACGACCACGACCACCTGGTCTAACCATCCTGCTAAGTTTCAATAGGGGTAGTTTAGTAAAAGTAATTGCAAGGGTTTAGCGACAAGCATGATGTAACACGACAATAATTAAGCAGTGTAATAGATACTTAACAGTAGTCAATTAAGACGTACAGATCCATACACTGAGCCGGGTACATGCGGGCAGCATAACGGCGCTAATTTAAAAACTAGACATGCTAGGCGGCGCGCAGGCACGCGGTAAGGAAGTACACAACGAGACATAGCAAAGGCTACATCAACGTCGGAGAAAACTGCTGGAGCGAGGAATCTGCAAGGGACGACACAGGGTGCCCTCGATAAAAGGATCCTGCGGTCCGTGAACTGTGCGAAGCAGATTCGGGCTCCGAATTCAAGAGAGGCATGGAAAATCTCCGGGTGGATGTGAACACAAGATCCTAGAGTTAGCAAAATCATTTAACCCAAATAGAAAAGAAATCAGAGTCCCAGAGTAAAGACGAGGAATAAAAGTTCCTAATACCACCCATTTGGCGGCATGGGCCCGTAAGCCACACAGTCATGTTAGTAAATCAGTTTTCATGTACTAGACTCAACTTCGGCCAAGAAGTTAGAAAGAGGGTTCCTACAGGCGGTTGGCTCTGATACCAACCTGTGACGCCCCCGGCTTAATCATGCACTAATCATACATGCAAATGCATACGATCAAGCCTAAGGACTCACTTGAAGGAATCACAACACAACTCTAAAACATAAATAAAGGCATACAAGCATTATATTACAAGCCAGGGCCTCGAGAGCTCGAATACATAAGCTTGATGTCAACAAGCATCAAGATATCTGAGTATAGATAAAAAAAGAAACAGATATGCCTTTAAGAGGCAGGGCAAAAGAAAACACTATGATCGAAAAGGCGCAGGCCTCCTGCCTGGGACCCTCCGATCCTACTCCTGGTCGTCAGCCAACTCGTAGTAGTAACCACCCTCGGGGTAGTAGTAGTGATCATCGACAGGGGCAGCTGGCTCCGGGGCTCCGTCATCTGGTTGCATCAAATGGATATGGGGAAAAAGAGGAAGCAAAGCAACCGTGAGGACTCATCCGAAGTACTCAGCAAGCAAGGATCTACACTACATATGCAACATTATCAAAGAAATGATGTATATGTGGACTGGGCTGCAGAAATGCCAGAATAGAGAGAAGGCCTAGTCCTATCGAAGACTAGCATCTTCAGCGGTCTTGCAGCATAAGAAGAGTGTAGATTAGTACAGTATAAAGTAGTAGCAGTATTAAGTATCAACCTCGGCCAGAGATCCTTCCTCGACTCCCTGCGAGAAAGCGATCCCAGAGCCCTAATATCCATTTCTCATCTCATCATTAAGTTCTAGTTGTATCGAACATGATACAACTCCGAGCGTCCGTTACCGAGGATCTGGCTATGCATAGATTAGTTCTTCCCTACAGGGGTGCACCAACTTACCCACCACGCTCGATTAACTCCGGCCGGACACACTTTTCTAGGTCATGCCCGGCCTCAGCCAAACGATACGCCGCAACCCGACCTAAGCTTAACAGAGAGGTCAGCACGCCGGACTAACCTATGCCCCCAGGGGTCTTGGGCCATCGCCCCGGGAACTCCTGCACGTTACGTGCACCGCCGGTGAGCAGACCTAGCAACCCCTTAATACAAGCGCGGTTGCGTTTCCAGTCCAACCCAGCGTGTGCCACTCAGTCGCTGATGTCCATTAAGCTTCGGCTGATGCATACGACGCAGAGTGCCCATAACTTATCCCACGTGATGGTTAGTGCTATCGGGCTAGAGGCCCACTCGGATCAAATATCCAAATCGTTAGTATATTGGGGTTTGCGGTAACGAGCAGAGACTCACGATCGATGTGACCCCGCCGCCCCGTCTCGAGGACTTGCGGCAAGGGATAAGAATGCCTGGCCACGCCTCGTAATTATATCACAGGCACCCTCCAGGTCAACCCGTCTCCACAACACTCACGGGTACCCCTTAGGGCCGACCCGATGTCACCATGGTTCTGTGTTAAGTCAAAGTAACCGTGTGTCCAAACACCAGAGGGAAACCCAAGGAATCACCCTCGATGGATTCCACCTGGTGTAGTCGTCAAGGTGAACTTGGAGGAATCACCCTCGATGGGTTCACACTTGCGGTGTCGCACGACAGCGTCGTTATCGGGAGTGGTGAAGGAGGAATCGCCCTCGATGACCACGACCAAATAGCTACTCTACAGAGTTAACATCAGAAGTGCTACACGAGGTATCACCCTCGGCACTCGATAGTAACGCTGCAGTGTCATACAACTAAGGGGGCTGATGTGCGGTGCAGGGGCCTGGTTGTCGATCACGTTGATCGAGTCATCTGATAATCGAGCGGGGCAACTAGGACAAAGTGGGGTCTCTGGTGGGTCTCTATCCAGCCTATACTAAGCAGTTTAGGACAAGCAGGTAGGTATCAACAGCAGTTACAAAAACATGCTATGCATCAGAAATAGGATAAACAGTAGCAGCAACAATTTCTAATGCAAGCATAAGAGAGAAAGAATAGGCGATATCGGCATGTTCAAAGGGGGGGTGCTTGCCTGGTTGCTCTGCGGCAAAGGCAGGGTCGTCAGTGGTGTCGTCGGTCTCCGGAGCTGCGTCGGTCTCGGGAACTGCGTCGGTACCGGGGTCTACCGAGAGAGAAGAGGGGGAGAAAACAGATAAATACACAGCAAACATATGCAACACAGAGCATGCTATGCTAAGATGAAGTGCAGGGTTGCCTAAAGACATGTCTAAATCATTTTAGTTATTTTAGGATTTAAGTTGGATTTATTAACCGGTATGTATGCACTATTCATCTACCGGAAACAGGCTAAAAGTTGCGGGTTCACCTCCGTAGAGGGTCCCGACACGGAAACAGATAGCATTGTCGGCTTCATCTCCTTGTTCTGAGCAACTTTCATGTATAAAGTTTTTCCATCCGAGCTACGGCTTAATTTCTACGATTTTTCAAAGATTTTAGCATTTCTGGATTATTTAAATTAACAGAAATGAAATATGGCGTCAGCATGACATGGGGATGACATCAGCAGTCAACAGCCGCACTGACCAGGTCAAACCTGACCAGTGGGCCCCACCTGTCATAGACAGAGGGCTAACAGAGTTTTATTTTAATTAAACAGAGTTAATTAACTGATGGACCCCATCTGTCAGTGACTAATTAGTTTAGCTAATTAAGTTTTAATTAATAAAACATTGATTAAGTGGTGGGGCCCGCCTGTCAGTGGCTCTGGGCTGCCCAGTCAGCACGTTGACTGGGTCAACCCAGTCAACGGGGCCCCTAGGGCCCACTGGCAGTGACCCAAGGGTGGGGCCCGCCCAGCCACATCGGCGGCCGGCGCCGGAGCGTCGCCGGTGACCGAAAACGCGGCGGCGCGGCCTCGGCTCTCGTCGGATTTCGTCTACGGGCCGTTAGAAGGGCCGTGGTTGGCCGCGTTCGAACGGGCAGAAGATGCCGCGTCGAACGGTGGTGGTGGCGCAGGCGGACTCGGCCGGAAACGGCGTCGGCGGCGAGCGGAGGCGGCGGCGCGTACGGATGCTTGAGGGAAACGGTGCTACGCCGAGCTAGCGAGCAAACGGAAAGGCTGGGGAGGATCTACGTGGCGCGGCGAGTGCAACGGGCCTTGGCCCGTGACCATTTGGTCACCGGAGCCTCACCGGCGGCGAGCTCCGCGACGATGCGTTCCGACGCTCGTCGGGGACGGCGCTAGGAGGCACGGTACGGCGCGTGCGTGTGTGCGTCGTGCTCCTGGGAGCACCAGGAGCTCGCTGGTGGACTCAGGCGAGCACGACGACTACTGGAACGACGGCGACGAGCTACGCAGCGGGGCACGGTTCAGCCATCGCCGGCGACTGCGCCAGAGGCGGCAAAACGAGGGGAAAACAGAGGGGAACCGCGGCGGTGCTCACCTAGCGGCTCAAGAAAGGCCCGCGGTTGGTTTAGTAGCTGCAGACGTCGCCGGAGACGGAGAAGAACGCCGAAGCAGAGGCGGAAGGGGGCGACGTCATGCGGCGACAGTGGTGCTTCCTAGCTCCACCTGAGGGTACCAGACGACGAGGCGGTCGACGGCGTACTTCTACGGCATCGAGGCGAGGCGAGAGGTCGATGGTGGCCGCGGATCTGGCCAGAGCGCGGCGGCGATGGCGCTCGGTGGAGCTCGCGAGCGAGCGAGAGAGAGCGAGGGAGAGGGGGGAAGTGGATAGGGATGACCAGGGGGAGTGGATGAGGCTCGGCCTTATCCTCCCCTGCGTCGGTGGCGTCGTCGTGTCGCCGTTTCGCCGGCGCGGCCAGACGCGCGGTGACACGCATAGGAGAGAGAGCGGGAGGAGGGCTAGAAGGCCTGGTGGGCTGGGCCGCAGGCACTGTGCACTTAGGCCCAGTGCACAATGGCCTTTCTCTTTTTCTCGTTTTATTTTTCTGTTTTGTATTTCCAGCAGCCTTTTGCATTTAATTTAGCCATCAGATGACCTTGCAATAAATGTGGAGCTGGCAAAAACAAATACTAGGGAATATTGTGCACTGCCACAGAAAGTTTGGGCAATTTTGAAATCCTTTTGAATTTTTCAAAAATGGAAAGGCATTTAAAATGCTTCTTTTGGCACTATTTTAAATGCTTTGACCCACTTTGACTTGATGGTGATGTTGTTTTCCTTAACAACAAATTGTTTTGGAATATTTGCTAAATGATGAATATTTTTCCAGCAACTTTTGTGCAACTTGAAATTTCACTTTGAATTTGAGTAGAATTCAGAGAAGGAATTTGAAATGAGATATTATCCCAACATGACTATCATTGTAAATCACAGTAGCTTAGCATCATCATGATGGATTATTGGAGCACCATTACATAGGGGTGTTACACGTAGAGACCGGGGCGCGGCGTGGATGGCACTCTCGGCCGGTGCGCCGCTTCAATGCCGACACTAGAGAGAGGTCGTGTCCGCTTTGCGGCGGCATGAATGTGCGACAACTACTTCACGTGGGAGAGGGCGCGGGCGCGCGAGAGGGTTTTGTGTGTGATCGGGAAGTCGGACACGTGCATGGCAACGGTCTGGACGCCCACAAAGCAGACGTTCGAACCACTCCGCAAACTGATGGGGGTACCGTGTTGGATGGCTTGCGGCGTAGCGGTCTGGACGCCCGCAAATCAGACATTCGAACCACTCCGCAAACCGATGGGGGTACCGCATTGGATGGCTTGCGACATCCTTACGTGTGTGTGGCAGCGGTCCGGACGCCGGCAAAGCCCCCCGGTTTGCGGGAAAACATATGCTCGGACCATTCCGCAAACTGATGGGGTACCGCGTATGCGTGAAGCCGGACGTGTGCGTGGCAGTGGTTTGGACGCGGAGTTTGCGGGAAAACAGACGTCCGGGCCACTCCGCAAATTGATAGGTACCGTGTTGGATGACTTGTGACGTTCGGACCACTTAGTTAGGACAAATGCAGACGGTTTGAGGATCAGCGCTGGAGATGCCTTAATTGCATAGCATGGACAATACACAAAGTTGGTTCGCATGTGACCGTTCGGTACATAAACATCAAAAGTGTAGCAAACGGATATGCAAACTTGACATGATGTGGCAAAAAAAAAACCTACAGTGCGTCGTCTGCCTGCCACGTAGAACTTGTCGGTTGAATTTGGAACCCCCCCCCCCCCCCCCCCCCCCCCCACAACACCCGGGGCGTTTGTGAATACCCCCTGCCTACATTTTGAAGTAACATGCACTCCCTGCGTGCACTTTTCTTAGTAAAACTCGTACATCCATAGACAATTAAGCAGCAGTAAGTGGTGGTCGTTTGGAGGGCTAGTAGATTGCGAAGCGGAATCTGTAAAGATTTGGGCATTGCCACTCGTTCTGGAGGTCTCACAACTTGGCTCCTTGGCAATGTGCTTTGCAAGGCCCCGGATGCAGAACTATTCCAGACTTAGTGCGATGCTGCCAAGTCCAGAATAGAGGAGCATCTGATACCTCTTCATGTCGCATAACTTCAGCCATTCACACATGGTTATGCGACATGAGGTTACATCGGTGAATATCATTGCAGAAAACCAACTAATAAGAAGCACAAGTTACATAGGCCTCATATGAGACAAACTATAAATATTACATCCAAGTCACACATCACACATGCAATAAATAATAAGTCTGAGTATAGGCTAGAACGGAAAAAAAGGAAATCAGTCATCCAATCCCAGAGGTCTCAGGCTATCGCTCATGATCTTCTATGCCTACAACTTAAAAAAGAAACAGCTCAGAACTCTTTCTACAGTTAGAGATTCAAAAAAGACAAATTCGAGTATGAATAGTGCTAGCTTTTGGGGTGAATAGTACTTGACACTATTCACATCTGATTTTGTCTTTTTGGTCCTCTAAGTGTAGTTTGAATTAGGAGCTGAAACTTTTTGAGCTTGTACATCACACATGAATGTGTGTCTCCAAAAAAATTCAGAAATTTTAAACATGTTTTGTATCTTTAAAAAATTTGATCTCATTGATCTCACCTAAGGGCTGATCCTATACAAGTCTTCTATCTATGCGTCGTGGAAGTAGTCCACGTAGTAACCACCCGCGTACTCACCGTAGTAGGGCTCCTCTGCAATTGTGGTTATAGCAAGGATGAGTACATGTCGTACTCCACAAGACTCATGCATACCTACTCTACGTTATAACCATGTTTCAAAGGAGGGATAAAAGAATTTAGCGACATAAGCACCTAAGCATTCTACAGAGACACGCTACAACTTGCGGCTATTAGAGATGAGAAGAGAGAGCGTATAAAAGTAAAAGGCCCAATAAATTCAAAAATACCCTTCTACTCCCGAGCTCATTTGAGATCGGGATGAACAATAAATTCCAAAAAAACAAAAAAAAGAAAAAATTCAGAAATTTATTTGGTGCAAACTTTCACAAATGTTCTTGGTGCATGAAAATTATCAGCCCGAAACAACATTTGTGGATGGCATGACAAAAATAGCATTTTTGGAGCTTTTGGAGCAAAGTTTTTTTACCACGACTTCCAGGAATGTTGTTTTATGATAAATTTTTGCAAGCACATAAAACATTTGTCAAAGCTTGCACCAAAAAATTCAGAATTTTTTGAATTTTCTTACTATTTTTTTGATTTTACTGTTTATCAGGGTGCATTTGAGCTCCGGTGTAGATACTTCATGTCTCAATCGATTACTCTATCCACCTATTCCTACGCTAGCATAACACTGCTTTGTATTCCCCCTTTCATCTCCATGAGGAAGAACCCACAAGGCACTCACATGGTTGGCAAGCTTCAATTATTAAGGTTGAACTTGCTCTATGGACGCAGATAAATCACAAAATGTCCATAATCATGGACTCGGCTATTCAAATAGATTTATCCATGCAGGGGTGTACTAATTTGCCCATTATAGACTTCATACGTTCGCCCTTCGTCAAAGCCAGCTCTGGCACATTATATGCAATGAACTATCGGATACAGGCAACTCGACACTATCCATCGTTACATCCTAAGTCCATAAAGCTACCTAGAAGAGCCGACATCCAACTCGAGAGTCCGACCAAAGCTCGAAATCAATCTCTACCATATACGAGAGGAGCTACAGCTAACTAGCTTATTCCTAGCATAGCTGCCGGCTACTCCGCCTTTGGTTGTGAACCACCAGGAAGGTTGATACCCCTCAAAGAGTCAACCCCCTAGTGGCTCCGGCGTAAGTAACAAAAGCAATTAGTACCAACGTTGCGTCTCCGTAGGCTACCAAAGTTCGTCGAGCTCAATCGGCAGATGCCGAAGAGATGGAGCGACGTGGAGTAGGGAATTGGGGTCGGGTGGGGGAGAGAAGGGCCCTCAGTAGCTAGATCCCGAATTAATTAGGATTAGGAAGAGAAGGGAATCTTTTATTTTAACATGGAGAGAGAAGGATGATCGGGGGTGAATAAATAAAGAGTGATAGTTTGGAGTTGGGCCGTGGCGACGTGTGGGAGTTGGATTGGGACCTGAAGCGGTTCCAACCCAAAATCAGCTCCGTACTGTAGTTAGTAAAAATAGTTCTGATTTTTGTGCCAGATCCATGAATTCACATAAGCGGTTTCAATTCTTTCAACCACCCGTGTAACAAGAGGGAGCTCCTATACGACGCTTCAACATCCGGTTGTGCGTCTTGGTGCCCACGCCCGCTCGTGGGCCTGCCCAAGAAGAAGGCTAGCGCTCTCCTGATTTCCACCCCGCGGCGACAACTAGATGCATTGATTCAGGCAATGGCGGTGGGAGGCGATCGAATAGAAGTGGGGAGAGGAAGGGGGCTGCAGTGTGCCGACATCGTGCGCTGTGGCGGCAGAGGCAAGGAGGGAGGCGCCGATGTGGAGGCGGCTGAGCGGGAGAAGGGAATCTATTGCTGAGTAGTTGGCTCGACTTCTCAAAATTGAGAGGCGGTCAACACGCCTCCTAAAATATTTTAGCACCTAACGTTTTTGAAAGTTAGGCTCAGTTAATGTTTTGAGAAGTTAAGCCCTTTTGATAGAGATGCATAATCCCTGCCATATCAATCCGTGCGACCCTAATAATAAGAAAAGAAAAAAAAAATCCCCAGACCGCCGGAAGTCTCCTTCTACTCGTGAGCTCAAATGAGGCCGTGATGAACAGTAACACCAAAAAATATTGAAAAATATTCAAAAAATTCTGAGCTTTTTTGTGTGACAAACTTTGATAAATGTTTTATGTGCTTGCCAAGTTTCATGATGAAAACGCATCCGTGAAAGTTGCGGTAAAAAAAAGAAGAAGACAAAATCAGTATCGATTTTGTTCTTTTTGGCACGGCTTCCATGAATGTTATTCCACGTCGAAACTTTGTACGCACTTAGTCCCTGTTCGGATCCTCTCCGCTCCCCAACTGCAGCTCCCGGAGCGGAGGGGACGCCAGCACAATTGCAGGGAGCGGCTTGAACCCAGCTCCTCGCCCGGAGCGGAGTTACGAGACGGGAGAGCTTTCGAATAGGCAGTTAGAACATTTGTCAAAATTTACCACAAAATATATTCAGAATTTTTTTAATTTTTTTTCAACGTTTTTTGGTGTTCCGGGTGCAAATGTGCTCGCGAGCAGTACCTTCGCGTCCGCAGACCGCTCGCTTCTTCCCGTCTTCCCTATTCTCGTCGCCTGGACTTCCACGCTCTGTTTTGCTGCTCCCACCAACCAGCCTCTTCTCCATCTCAAAAACCCCAACGCCGGCAACGCCGCTACAAAACCCCAATCTCTCGGCCGGCGGCGACCGCGCCTCCGTCTTCCGCGGAGGCCCCGGGCGCTTCCCCGCGCCTCGGCTTCGTCTCCTTGGGCAGTTGGCGTAGGAGGTGCGTGCGCGCTTGTTTTGCAGAATGGGTTTGTTTTGCCTTGTTTTACTTTTCTGCCGATTCTGACGCCCTCTCTTGGTTCAGACTTCGGAGGCGCTTCGCCGCTGGGTAACCTCGGGACGAGGCTTGGCTGTCCAGATCCCCATCCCCGCTTCGAATTCCTGGCGCTGGTTCTGTACCAAAGAGGTTTGCGCGTGTTGTCTCTGTGGCGGTGTGGAACGCGGGTTTTTTGATGATCTTTTTTTCCTTTCCATTTGTGCCGAGGGTCCTTGCTTATGTGGTTCGCCGTCTTGAGTTTGCAGGCTTGTGTGGTGATGATAATATGACTGGATGCTCTGCTTTTAGATTTGGTTGCTACACTGTGAAACAAACAAGCAAACCCTGCCACTTGTTTGTTAGTAACAAATAAATTTAGTGCAAATAGTAGGTCTGCGTTACTGTTCACAATACGATTCATCTTTTTTGTTCTCAGTGTGCACATGGAATTTGGATAATTTTGTGTGGCAGGTGAGATGCCTTCTGTGTCCATCATGTTTAATTTGTTCACATTTCAAATCATCATTTCAGGATTCTAACTGAGCCTCCACTACACTAGTACAGACAAAATGGTCCCAAGTTCAGGGGCATACAATTAGTGCTATCGGCCCATAATGCATGTTGATTTCATCAGATTATTTGCTTTGCCATTGCATGTTAGGAATTGGATTTACGTGCATGCTGCATTGGGTGTTAACAAGTCAGTATAGTATCCGGTACAGTCCCAGCTTTTGATGCTCTGCATCTCATTATGGAAACTGTGCAGATGGCCTGTAAACTTTCAGAGAAGTTCCAGTTGGTACACTAAATCTGTTATCACAAAATTTGAATTCTAAACGGAAAAAAGAGACAAGTATCCTGCTCTGAGAATTATAAGGAAAAACAGAAAAGGCGAAGTTACTATTCACTGTTGTATTTGTATCTTCATATGCAGATTAAATTTAGATCTGAAATTTGGTCGTAGTGATAGATAGAAATTCTAGTTGTTTTGGCAGGCCTTCACCATTTTTTGTATCACTCAGTGCTCTAGTGGGTTGCATTTCTTTCATGAGTATCCCCTAGCCAGTATTGGCAACACCTTTTCTTTATCACTCAATTTTCTAATTTCTTATATATTTCTTACTTTCCTAGGACAAATACTTTTTATCGACTTGTTTTTTACACTAAGTTTTTAGGAATATTTGTTCTAATAAAGATGAGGGTAGTTTTGGTATTGCCTGTTTTCCTCCTTTTCAAGAACTTGCGAGGTATACCTGACTTTAATTAGGTTAGTAGGCATAACGGAGCTAAAATATGAGAATAAGCATAAGAATACTGTCCATACAATTATTCAATCTGCGAATGCACAATTTCGCAAGGGGAAATATGTGATAACATGGATATCATGTGTTTGTTTTTTTATCTTCATTTATTGCTGAGTTTTTGGGATAGTTCTAAAAGTGTTCATTCTTTATAAGAGGTATTTACTAATTATGTTTATTTTCCCTTAATTTTGGAGTTAGGAGATTTAAAGTAGTAACTAGGGTACATCAAGGTGTCAATAACAACAACGAAAGTGACACAGGCGTTTGAGAAAAGATTGAAAATAAAAATAAAAGCAACCCCAGTCCAAGGTTCAGTCAGTTGCTTATAACTAATACACTAACCCCATTACTTTCTTCTTCGTAGGTGTTATAGCTATCTTAACTTCTTTTTTCTGTGTATTTATGCTTTTTATCACTTCGTTCTTCGAGGGTGTCACTTGTTGCATGATTTTTTTTTATTTTTTTATTTTTTGCGGATGACTTGCTGCATGATGTGCCATGTTGATTTCTTCCATTGTATGCAGGATGGCATCTTCAAAGGTTTGCAAGGAAAGATTTGATTCTGCTGTCACATATCTGGGTGCTATTGGAATTGACAGAGAAACTGTTTCATCAGTGTTGACGAATCTACTAGAGTTGTATGATCACAACTGGGAGTTTATAGAAGCTGATGACTTTCGGGTTCTAACCGATGCCATATTCGACGAGCCAGATCCCAAAGTACAGTCTACTTTGTTTTGATCATTTAGCCAGAATGTAATATATTGAGAGGCAACATTTCTCTTATAATTCCTTACTCTACCACTTTTGGTACAGGAAGAACAGCAAAGGCAAGCTAACAAGAGGAAGAATCTTGATTCGGATCACTGTAAAAAGAAGCTTAAGATAAAACATCATTCTCGAAAACCTACATCCAAGGTGCGTGTCAATGAGAAGACAGAGTTGGCTAAAGCTCCACTGCAGCAAGAAGCAGGCAAGCTGTGCCCTCAAACTGTTTGTGCCACTGGAAACACATTGCAGTTGTCTTCTTCGCAACTGCCGAATGAAGAAATAAACATGGAAACCAATGTTCTCAAGGATACATTGACAGATGAAGATACTTCAGCTTTATCACTCCAAGGTCAAGAGCTTCCTACTTTCGAGACCCCACTGGCAGTTATGTGCCCACAAGTTCAAGATTCCAGCCATCAGAGAGGTAATTTCTGTTTTAGCAAATATGGCTCACACTTTTCATTGATTTATTTGCAGAGCAAAAACATTTTATTTGCATTTCTGTTATACATATACAAAATAAATATTATTATCTCGATGTCCTGAGTTTGATAGTCTTCTTATGCTTTCCAAATATAGACTGTTTGCGGAATGCAAAACTTTCACTATTAGTAATTGTCATGGTTCCTGATTTTTCATCCTAAAAATGATTAGTAAATGCGCCATCAATCTATTTCATAATATAGTTTTAGTGTGATAGAAATTAGCGGTCATAAAATTTATAACTCATAGACTTAGCCCGTGGCGACTCCGGAGGCGCCACCGCCGCCGCCAACAGAGTTTCCCCCACACAGCGCCCCCGCCACCCCGCCGCTGCCGGAGGAGGCAGTCCGACGGCGGACGGCGGCGGCGAGGCGCTCCTCGTTTCCTTTTTTTCCCTTTATTTTGGCCCTTGCGTCTTCTCGGCCGCCATGTGCGTCCTCAGGCTGGAAGGTTGGAAACCAGATCCCGGCGTGGATGCATGGCGGCGCACCTCTCGCTGTAGCTCCAGCGCCTTATCGCGGGATCCCGCATGGACGGTGTGACGACCCCGGCTTAATCGTGCACTAACCATACACGCAAATGCACACGATCAAGCCTAAGGACTCACTTGAAGATATCACAACACAACTCTAAAACATAAATAAAATCATACAAGCTTAATATTACAAGCCAGGGCCTCGAGGGCTCGAATACATAGCTCGATGGCATACAAGCGTCAGCGGAAGCATCAGATATCTGGGTACAGATATATTACAGAAAGAGAGATAAGCCTTCACAGAGGCGGGGCAAAATAAAACTCTACGATCGAAAGGCGTGGGCCTCCTGCCCTGGACCCTCCGAATCCTACTCCTGGTCGTCGGACGGCTCCTCGTAGTAGTAGTACTCTCCGGGCTGGTAGTAGTAGTGGTCGTCGATGGGGACAACTGGCTCCGGGGCTCCGTCGTCTGGATGCGACAAAGGGAAAAGGGGGAAAAAGGAAAATAAAGCAAACGTGAGTACTCATCCGAAGTACTCAGCAAGCAAGGATCTACACTACATATGCAACATTTTCAAAGAGGGCTGTATATGTGGACTGGGCTGCAGAAATGCCAGAGTAGAGGGGAAAAGCCTAGTCCTATCGAAGACTAGCATCTTCGGCATCTTCATCAGTCTTGCAGCATTAGAAGAGAGCAGAATAACATAATGTAAAGTATAGCAGTGTCATCAATCCTCGACCAGAGATTCTTCCTCGACTCCCCACGAGAAAGCAATCCCAGAGCCGTACTATCCAGTTCTCATCTCAAGTCATGTTCTAGTTGTACCGATCGGGATACAACTCCGAGTGTCCGTTACCGTAGGACAGGCTATCGATAGAAGTTTCTTCCCTGCAGGGGTGCACCAACTTACCCACCACGCTCGCTTAACTCCGGCCGGACACACTTTTCTGGGTCATGCCCGGCCTCGGCTAAGCAACACGCCGCAACCCGACCTGGGCTCTAAAGAGAGGTCAGCACGCCGGACTAACCTATGCCCCCAGGGGTCTTGGGCCTTCGCCCTGGGAACCCTGCACGTTGCGAGGACGTTTCGGAAGCAGACCTAGCAACCCCTTATACAAGCGCAGTTGCGTTCCCTGTCCAATCCAAAACAGGCCGCTCCTCGCTGACGTCAATAGAGCTTTGGCTGATGTATACGACGCAGAACACCCATACTATGCCCACGTGATGGTTAGTGCTATCAGGCCAGAGGCCCCTCGGATCAAATATCCAAACCGTTAGTGGATTAGGAGCGCGCGGTAACGAGCAGAGACTCACGATCGATGTGACCCCGTCGCCCCGTCTCGAGGACTTGCGGCAAGGGCTAAGAATGCCCGGCCACACCTCGTAGTTATCTCGCGGGCACCTCTCAGGTCAACCCGACTCCACATCACTTCGCATTCATGCTCGCGCGGGTACCCCTCAGGGCCGACCCGTCTTTAGTATCACGTTATCATGGTTCAGTGTTCAGTCATAGTAACCAAGTCTCCGTGTGTCTGACACCAAGGGGGAACCCTGAGGAATCACCCTCGAGGTCCACACTTGAGAAGTTGCACGACGACGTCGTTATCGGGGGTGGTGTAGGAGGAATCACCCTCGCTTACCACGACCGAATAACTAACCTACAAGGTTATCATCAGAAGTGCTGACGAGGTATCACCCTCGGCACTCGATAGTAACCCAGCAGAGTCGAGCATCTTAGGGGAAGTGACGTGCGGTGCCAGGTTCTAATCTTCGATCCCGTTGCTCGGGTCTTCTGAGAGTCCAGCGGGGCAGTCGGGACAAGTGGGTCTCTGATAAGGCTCTACCCATCCTATACTAAACAGTTTAGGAGAACAGGCAGGTATCAAAAGTAGGCTACAATAAAGCAGGCTATGCAGCAGATATAGGACAACAGTAGCAGCAGTAACTTCTAATGCAAGCATAAGAGAGAAGAGAGTGGGCGATATCGGAATGCTCAAAATGGGGGTGCTTGCCTGTCTGCTCGACAGCAAGGGCCTGATCGTCGGGGACATAGTTGTACTCCGGAGCGGCGTCTGCCTCAGGAGCTACGGCAACGTCGGGGTCTACCGAAAGAGAAGAGGGGGAAGAAACAAGTAAATATAATGCAAACAGATGCAACACAGTGCGTGCGATGCTATGATGCAGTGCAGGGTTGTCTAAATATGCCTCTAAGTCATTTTAGTTATTTTTAGAATAAATCTGGGATTTATTAACCGGTGTGTGTGCACTATTCATCTACCGGAATCGAGCTCGGAGTTACGAGTTCTCCTACGTAGGGGGTTCCGACAAGGAAACAGACGGCACGATCAGACTCGTCTCGTCGTTCTGAGCAACTTTCATGTTTTAACTTTTTCGATCTGAGCTACGGTTTAAAAGTTATTAATTTTTGAACTTTAATTGATTTTCTGAAATTATTTTTATTAACAGAATTGAATTATGACGTCAGCATGACGTGTTGCTGACATCAGCAGGTCAACAGTGACGCTGACCTGGTCAAACCTGACATGTGGGTCCAGTGGGACCCACATGTCAGCCTCTGCTGAGACTAACAATTAGTTAATCTAATTAACAGGGTTAATTAGGGGGTGGACCCCACATGTCAGTGATAGATTAGTCTAACTAATTAGTCTTTATTTAATTAAATGATTTAGTTAATTAACAGGGCTGTGGGGCCCGCGTGTCAGTGACACTGGGTTGCCCAGTCAGCAGTTGACTGGGTCAACCCAGTCAACTGGGCCCCCCGGACCCACTGGTCAGTGACCCAGTGGCGGGGCCCACTTCGCCACGTCGGCGACTGGCGCCAGAACTGCTCCGGCGACCAAGGCAGCGGCGGCGCGTCGCCGGAGCTCGCCGGAATCGCGCTAGGGGGCATGGTTCAACGTGTGCTAGGGCTGGTTCGAACGCCCGCGCCAAACCGCATCCAATGGTGGCGAAAGCAGTGGCCGGGGTGCAGCGTAGCGACGGCGGCGACGGCGTGCAGCGGCGGTCGGAATCGGGACTCGACACATTCGGCGTTTCTGCCTTGTAGCGCGAGAACTAAAACTATAGGGGGCTTTGAGAGTCCACCCTGAGCACGAGGACGGGCTCGGCCGGCCACGACAGAGGCTACGGCGTCGGCGGCGAGCTCGACAGCGGAGCCAGAGCTCCGGTGATGGTGTCCGCGGCGTTCGGCTAGCTACAGGCGGCGAAACAAAGCGCGGACGGGGAGAAAAGGGGTGGAGCTCACCGGGCAGGCTCACGGAGGCCTCTCGAGTGAACGGGAGCGCGGGGAGAAGCGGATCGACGTCGTGGGGCCGGAGATGGGTACGAAGTCGAACGGCGGTTGCACAGCTCCCTGGCCTCGCCTGAGAGCACCAGAAGAAGAGGAAGACCGCGGCGAGTCCACCGGACTTGTCGGGGAGGCAGACGGGCGCTGGTGGCCGCGTCGGAGCACGGCGCGCGGCGTCGGTTTCGCTCGGGCAGAAGGAGATCGAGGAGGAGAGGGGCGAGCGAGACGAGGGGGAAGAGAGGGGGAGAGTGACGGGCGACCAGGGGAGATGGACCTGGGTGGGGAAGCTTATCCCCTCGCCTGGTCGCGGCGTCGCCGTGTCGATGTTTGGCCGGAGCGCGCGCGGCGGCCACTGGGACGACGACACGGAGGGAGAAAGGTGGGTGGGGTGGGCTGGCTCGGGTGGACTGGGCCGATCACTGTAGCCACGGCCCAGATGCCAGGTGAGTTTCTGATTCTTTCTTATTTTCTTATTTTCTCTTTTATTAATAAGAAGAGAGAGAGAAGGACTTATTTAGGCATCCTAATCACTTAGGAAAAATATGGGAAAGGTCTCAATAATTCACTGGTGATTTTAGATACTGCCACAAAAAGTTTGGGTACTTTTAGTACTGATTTGAATTTCTAAAAAATGAACATGACATTTAATAGGGCTGTTTATTACTGTTTGAGGTTGCTAGAGTTACTCAACTAATTTTATTAATGTGGATTACAATTTTATAATTGCATCTGAAATATTTGCAACATTAATTATGTAAATTTTAATTTTGTTGTTTGAGGAAATATTTATTTGACTTGCATTTTAAATTTGAATTGAGTTGGATTATTTCCTAGTTGCAATTTATTTAGATTGATCATGATGACATGGCAAGTTAAGTAGCTTAACTAGGGTGAGGTAACCTGGGGATGTTACAGACGGCTGGGCAAAAGAAGGCAATTCTCCCATGCAACAGGTGCTGGTGTATGGATCTCATGGCACACTAGATTGATGGCTTTCATGGTAGGTTGAGCGATGCGCTCGTCGTCTGCTCAGTCTTTGCCACCGATGAGCGTGCGGCGCAGCCTGCCGGCGCACAATTGCCCATGTGTGCATTTCGGCCTCGGATGTGGCACGCCCCGGTCGTCGATGGCTGCCGGACTTTGCGGACGCGAAGATTCATTTTTCGTCCATTAGTGGCGACCTCCATTGATCGGGCCATTGACGAGTTCCGGAAGGCTCCGCCGGAGATCTTCATTGGGCGCATGTTGCCTGTAGATTGATGGATCGGATGGGATTCGGTCGTGTGCGCCTCCATTTCAGTCCGTGTGGCTTCAGGTGGGCGTGACGCGAAGCTTTGTTGTCTGTTGACATTATGGGACATGTCGGTATTTCGATTTCCATGGTGAAGATAGTGCGGAGAATGTCATGGCGGCAGAGATCTGAGACCTAGTAATGGCGGATCGAGTCTTCGAGGCGATGAGGACTTTGCTTGGTGTTTCATGACTCGTAGCAGCGGCATTGATAAGTGGGGGCAGCATCACAGGAGGAGTACAGAGTCTGTTCTTTCAGGGTGAAAATCCAAGGTCTGGCCCTAATTGGTTGTGCCTGGCAATGGCCTTGTTGAAGGCATTGTTTTGAGAGCGCGGATTTCTCCAAGGTGAAAACCTAAGATTTATGATCGGGCGACGACGGGGCTTGTGTACCGTTTCCTTCTGGGAGGCGTCGTTTTTGGAGAATTTGAACTTCGGGTGTTGTATTGGTGGTGGTTTGTGTTGCAGCTATAAGATATTGATCACCGTAGCGGGATCTTTTGTTTCTTTTTCTTCTTCTTATGTTTTTGGGCTGTGTGCATCCGTAATGTCTTTAGGACATTTCGTTGTTGCAGAGGCTGGGTGTAATTGGTATCTTCGCGATATTAATATATTCCCTTTGTCGAAAATAGACTTAAAAGTGGCACACTCTCTCATCATCTTGACGTTGCGGGAAATTTGGTGGGTACACAATGACTGTTTGATGTTGTGATTCTGAGGTTCCAGGAGTCGATCAAGTCCACCTTTGATGAAGCAGAGCTGTGGCAGGTGGTTACTGGAGCCGAGGCACTTCGACAGTGCACTCCAGGCCTCCTGGCCGTTTTTAGCTTAGATCTTGCCTTGGTTTTATTGCTTTTTAGTTTGCTCTTTGTTTTTAGTCCTTTTGTAGGGTTAGTTTCATAATAAACATCCTGTTTTACCATTCCCTTTTCTTTGTTTTTGGGCTCTGTTTTTACTTGCACCATTTCAGTGCACTCCTTAACATCCAAATATGACACACATCCTGTTGTGTTTAAAAAAAAACTAAAACGTCAGTTATGACTTCATATAACTAACTTTTTTAATTTCATATAAGTTTCATGAATGGTAGAAACTCTTTTAATTTCAGTGCTATTTTCTCAATGCATCACTAGTCTTGGTGTGCACTGTTTACCAGTTTGTCTACTACCTTTGGCTTGTGTGCAAGCCTATAAGCCTACCTTTGGCGTACTGACATAGGAGCTGTACTGTTGTGAATTTTAAATTTATAAAAACAATGTCTTAACTCTTTTAGTGATACCAATATGTTTACTGCAATTTCTCCAGAGGTCCTGTTTTAACTTCAAAAATTTCATGGTCTTGTTGTGGCTGCCCTATTAATATTGTTTTCGTTGCCTTGTTAACCTAGGATCTTAATCTCTAATAACTTCTAACTACTTAATTTATGTATTTTTCCTTTCAAAATCCTCCAGCATACAAGGATGCACACAACCAGTGTATCATTGAATTGGATCCAAGAGAAAGTGGAATGCTACAGATAGTTCCTGCCATGGACTTTCTATCCAAGCCTTCAGTGCCAAATCAAGCTGGTTCCTCGCGTATGCCACCTAATAATCACATGATCCATGGTGGTATTTGCCCTTCTAGTGCTATTGCTGGAGAACAGAGCAGTTCCCGTAATATGCAGATTATTGCCAAGCCCAAGGGACAAGCTCATGATGTCAATGACATAACAAAAGGTGAAGAACATGTGAGTATTCCCATAATCGATGAAGGTGGCAATGGGATTCTTCCTCCTCCCTTTCACTACATACCACGCAATATCACATTCCAGAAGGCATATGTCGATCTCTCGCTTGCTAGAATAGGAGATGAAAATTGCTGCTCAGACTGCTTTGGAGATTGTCTAGCAGAACCAATTCCTTGTGCATGCGCAGCAGAAACTGGGGGCGACTTTGCTTATACAAGAGACGGCCTGCTTAAGGAAGAATTTCTCAATTCTTGTCTCTCCGTGCTTCCAAAATTCTACTGCAAAATTTGTTCAAGGGAACGAGCGAAGATCGTAAATTCTGAGTCACCAAGCACCAAGGTGAATCCTTGTAAAGGACACCCTATAAGAAAATTTATTAAGGAATGCTGGAGTAAATGTGGCTGCGCCAAAAATTGTGGAAATCGTGTGGTGCAGCGAGGCATTACTCAAAATCTACAGGTAAGTCGTCTGTACCCATTTAAGCTCTTGGTATGGCCCTATTACACCAAAGAAAAAGCTTTGATTAATCAGTGCCAGTTGGCAACTACTTTCACCTTGCCAAATTAAAGTGCATATAAGTTTTGTCTGAAGTCAAACTTTGTAGATTTTGACCAAATTTATAGGGAAAAGAATATGAGCATCTACAATAACAAAATTTGTTTTTATGGGAAAGCAAATATATACCATATGAAAATATATTTCATGATGAATCTAATGGTATTGATTTTGTATTGTAGATTTTGATATTTTTTTCTTGCAGTTGGTCAAAGTTTACAAAGTTTGATAATTTGGCAAGGAGGGAGTATTACAGAACTAATTGAATTCCTTGAGTAATTGGCAGCTCCATATGCATATATTAAAATAGAATTCTGTTCATTATAGGGATTTAATGCATATAATTGAAAATATAGTTGTATTTCAATGTTTCTTATATGACTTCAAGCAGTTCAATGTATACATGATTAATCAGCACCTTCCAGGCAAGCTGTATAGATCCTTCTATTTTTCCTTTGATTAATGTGGCAATGTTGAACCTGTTTCTTTCTATCTCAACTTCAATTAATACGGCAATGGTGACTGAATGTAGGATCCAATTTTTCCTTAGATTAATGTGGAAATGTTGAGCATTCTGTGTATACTCATGTCCTCAGCACATCAAACTGCACATCATGCATGTTTTCTTATATTCATTCGTAATGTGTGTCGTTTCAGGTTTTCTTAACCCCTGGAGAAAAAGGATGGGGACTGCGGGCTGCTGAGGAACTTCCTCGGGGCGCATTTATTTGTGAGTATGTTGGTGAAATATTAACGAACAATGAGCTGTATGAGCGAAACAATCAAATGGCGTCGAAAGGTAAGCATACCTACCCTACGTTGCTTGATGCTGACTGGGTCACTGAAGATGTTCTGGAGGACGACCATGCTCTCTGTCTGGATGGCACCTTTTATGGGAACGTGGCAAGGTTCATAAACCATAGGTAAGTAATATTCCCTCCTCCTCATGCGCACGCGCCCCCGCCGCACCGTCCGGTCACCTCGCTCCGGCCGCGCCTCGCCGCACACCGCGCCGCGCCGATGCGCGCTCACCCGCGCCCCATCCGCGTGTGGCCGCGCCCTGCTTCGCCCATGGCCACCGCTGCAGGCCGTCCCTGTTCCGCGCCCGCTGTCGCGTCGCATCGCCGCGCAGGCGGCCCCTCTTCGCTGCTGCTGCGGCTACCACAGCTGCCCCGAAGCCGTGCCCGGCCCGTGCTCGCCTCGTCGCTCCCCGCGCCGGCGCGCGCCCGTGGCCAGCGCCCGGGCTCGCCCCTGGCCGCGCCCGCGCGCCCGCAGTGGTCTGTGTGCCACTGCCAGGTGGGGCCCAACGCCCCTGGCCCAATGACATGTGGGGCCTAGCCCCAGAATGATTTAAAAAAATAAAAATAAAATAAATAAATGAAAATAAAAATTGGTAAAATTAGTTAATTAATTAATTAATTAATTTAATCCTGCTTAATTAATCTAATTAATTAGTTAGTCTAATTAAACAGTAGTTAGATTAACTAAATCCTAATTAAACCTAACAGAGCATGACAGGTGGGACCCACACGTCAGCTTGACCAGTCAACTGCACTGTTGACTGCTGACGTCAGCATGATGTCATGCTGGCGTCATCAATTACTGTTTCGGATAATGTTGAATTTAAATAATTAATTAAATTTCAGAAATTAATAAAAAGTTTAGAAAATCATATTAAATAAACCGTAACTCCGATGAAAATACTTTATACATGAAACTTGCTCAGAATTTCGATACGAACCCGAATATGCCCTCCGTATTCCTGTCAGATGCCCCTAGCTATATGAACATGGAACTTTTAGACCGATTTTGATAAATAAATAGTGCCCAACTTTAATTAAATAAATCCGGATAAATTCCTAATTTAACTAAATCATTTAGTTAGGCAGTAGAACACCTCGGCATATCATTTAGGCATGTCATACATATTGTTTGCATTATTGCCGTGAATTTATTGTTTCTCTCCCCCTGCTTCTCTCTCGATAGACGCCGACACCGACGACGTTGCCGTGAATTTATTGTTTCTCTCCCCCTCCCCCTCCCTCTGCAGAGCAACAGGCAAGCACCCCCCCCCCCTTTGAGCATCCAGATATCACCCATTCCATTTCTCCTGCTTGCATTAGATTTTGCTACTGTTAATGTTTGCTCCTATTCTGATGCATAGCCTGCTTTTGTAACCTGTTTATTGCTACCTTACCTACCTATGTTAAACTGTTTAGTATAGATTGGTAGTGAACCATCAGTGACCCCACCACCTTACCCTTGTCGCCCCTGCTTGATCGTCGACGACTCGATCAATGCGATCGTCGACCAGAGACCGACACATCACTTCACCCCCTTAGTTGTATGACTCTGCATAGTTACTATCGAGTGCCGAGGGTGATACCTCGTAACGCACTCCTGATGAATACTCTGCAGTGTAGCTGTTCGGTCGTGGTCATCGAGGGTGATTCCTCCTTCTCCACTTCCGATACGACACTGTCGTGCAACCCTTCAGTGTGAACCTCGAGGATGATGCCTCATACGTTCACCCTGATGATTTCGTCGAGTGGAATCCACCGAGGGTGATTCCTCGGGGTTTCCCCCTTGATGTTATGACCACACGGTTACTTGACTTTTGTTACAGGCGGGTCGACCCAGGTGGGTACCCGCTGGGGATCTACGATGTCGGGTGTGCCGGAAGGGCACTCGAGTGTGTTATTGAGGCGGAGCTTCAGAAACTCTGATCGTCTCCGCGTGATACTAAATGAGCCTATTGGATTTGGGTGTGTGATCTGAGTGGATCGACATGCCCTATACGCACTACCACCAGGCGGGATAATGGTTATGGGGCCCTCTGCGATGTACGTTTCTCCCGAAAGCTCGTCAGACGTCACGATTCACCGTGCGGGCTGATTGTCGGGATTGGGCTGGATACTTCACTGACAAGTTCAGTGTCGCGCCTGCACCCCGGCCAGTCTCGCAACGCGCAGGGTGCCCAGGGCGAAGGTCCAAGACCTCTGGGTGCATAGGTTAGTCCGGCGTGCTGACCTCTCTATCGAGCCTAGGTAGGGCGCTGCTTCGTGTTGATCTCCCGAGGCCGGGCATTACCCAGCAAGTGTGTCCGGCCAGAGGTGATCGAGCGTGTTGGGTAACAGTAGTGCACCCCTGCAGGGATGAATGATCTATCGATAGCCGGCCCTACGATAAAGGATGCTCAGTTTGTGTATCCCGATCTACTACTTGAACTGGATACTTGTTACTTAACTGAAGCTTCGGGATCGCTTTCTCGCTGGGAGTCGAGGAAGGATCTCTAGGCTTGCTTCAACATGTTTGCTAAATAAAATGCTATTCTACTCTCTTCTATTGCTGCAAGATGATGGCTTGTGAAGATGTTTGAAGATGCTAGTCTTCGATAGGACTAGGCTTTCTCTCTATTTTGGCATTTCTGCAGCCCAGTCCACATATACAGCATTTTTCTCCATTGATAATGTTGCATATGTAGTATAGATCCTTACTTGCTGAGTACTTCGGATGAGTACTCACGATTGCTTTACTTTCTCTTTTTCCCATACCCCACCTTGATGATACATCAGACGATGGAGTCTAGGAGCCAGATGTCCCAGCCGGAGCTTACTACCAGGAGGGTCCAGACGGCACGTACTACTGGATCGAGCCAGCCGACCAGGAGTAGGATCGGAGGCTCCCAGGCAGGAGGCCAACGCCTTTCGATCTAGAGTCGTTGTTTGTGCTAGCCTTCTTAAGGCAAAACTTGTCTAACTATGTCTGTACTCAGATATTATTTGTATTCGGATCTTCGGATCTCCGGTCTGTAATATTGTGGATCTTCGTTTATTTGTGTTAGAGTTGTGTTGTGATATCTTCCCGTGAGTCCCTGTGCTTGATCGTGCATGTTTGCGTGTATAATTAGTGCACGATTAAGTCGGAGGCGTTACACAGGCCTTTGTTTGGTCTTCTGCTATCGCTTCCTAGTTTCCTTCCCACCCAGAAGCAAAACCGCTAACAAACAACCCGCTTCCCAAGCTGATTCTCCTAAAATAGATTTGAAAATGATATCCAGCGAACGCTCGGTGTTGATGTTTTCCCAGCGAACATGCTGGTTGCTGTCCAATTCTCTGGCGCAAATCGCGGCGCAAGCCTTGTACCACGTCAGCTTGTCATACGCATTCGCTGTAGATAGCGTCCTAACGAACGTCCTTCCCTTTTCTACTACCAATTCCCAGCTTCCATCCCACCCAGAAGCAAACGCACTAACAAACAACCTGCTTCCCAAGCTGATTCTCCTAGATTAGATTAACGGAAATGATATCTAGTGAACATTCGTTGGGGACGTTTCTCTAGTGAACGTGTTGGTTGCCGCTCAATTCTCTGGCATTAATGGTGGCGCAAGCCTTGTACAACTTCAGCTTTTCATACTCGTCTACAACAAACTGACAAACGTCCTTCCCTTTTTCCTCTTAAAAAATACATGGGACGCGAACCAGGGGGGGGTCTCGAACCTGAGCCTCCCGCGGGAGTGGTTGCGTACTTACCACTTCGACTGAAGTGTTTTGTGAACATGTTTGCTTAAACAACTTTATTTATGTATTCAAAGATAAATTCTTTTTATTTGTTTTTCATTAAAAAAACCCAAAATTACCCTTTTTCCGTGTTTGAACGAACAAAAATCTCAATTTTTTAGAGGGGATTTTTTTTCTAAACTTGCCAAGTGCATTTTTTTTATAGGTAGCTTGACATTTTCTTTTGGTTTAAACCATGACTTTTTTGTCTTTCAACACATGGCAATTTTGGTTTTGGTTTTTTACTTGCTCACATAACAGTTTTGTTAGCAAGAGTATGGCTTTTTAATGATTAATAACATGGCATTTTTATTATTAATTAAGATGATGACATTTCTATTATTAAGCGCATGGCATTTTTTATTATTAATAACATGGATTTTCTTATTATTAATAGGATGGAAGTTTGTATTATTAAGAGCATGGTATTTTTTTATTAACAACATGAAATTATTTATAATTAAGTGGATGACCGTTTTATTATTAACAATATGGTAGTTTTATTATTTGAGAGCATGGGATTTTTATTATTAAGATGATGTCATTTTAATTATTAAGAGGATGCCATTTTAATTATTAAGAGGATGAAATTTTAGTTTTTCACAAAAAAATAGTGTTTGGACCATGGCAAATTTATTGGACTTATCTAGCTAAAACATTTTTATAAAGTATAGCATGGCATTTTTTTATATATATAAAATAGAGCATGGCGGTTGTAATTTATGTTTTTATCTTTTGTCTTTTCTTGTATTTTTTAAATTATTGTTAATGGCATTTTTCGTGAAAAAAGAAACTACTATTTTGGGCATACCCCACTTTTTCCCCACATGCTCCACGATGGGCCAGTTGGATCATTCGCTCCTCCCCCACCCCTGAACCAGCGAAAGGGTTCGTTGGTCGTTCGACCCCCTAGCGAACGAATCTAGAACCCTAATATTGAGTGATCGATCGCCCAATATTAGGGTCTTGGATTATATGAAATGAACTACGAGTGAGCTAGAGACAAAAGCGGCGAAATCGCGAGCTTTTGTTCGGTTGGCCCTCCTAGGCTTCCGCCTAATGGGAGAGGTGATGTCCCTTTCTTCCTGTATCGCAAAAAAGATTCCTTCTACTATCTTTTATCCAACTTCTATTCCACATTTCAGCGAAAATCAGTCTAAGTAGTTCACTGTGTAGTAGCCACAAGCATACAAGCCCGTTCGAAGGGACTCACTTGATACATGGGGGTATAAAGAGAATGAGATTGCTCTAGACATGAAGTTTAATCCTTGACTAATTGGAATAAGAATTTTATCTGCCGCTTCACATTATTTACAAAAATCTGCCACGCCCAAAGTTTGAACCCTTTTTTTCTCGACTACCCTTGTCTCCCTCCCTCATTTTCTCATCTTGTTGCAATGAGCCACACCTGCGCAACCCTCACCGTTACCCACGTCGGTCGGATTCGAATGCCTCCACCTCTCTTTGACCTCAGTACCTAACACTCACCAAACCGATATTTATTTCATTGTGAATAAAGTATGTCGTTTTCTTCACACACACACAGCACAACACATTGGACTGTACTGAGACATGTTAATGATACTTTAAATGTTGCTTTGACATTTAGCAAATCATCATCTATCTTTGTTAGTGAATTCTCTTATTCTGATTGGGCAAGCTGCTTGGACAATAGACGATCCACAGGTGGTTTTGCAGTGTTTTTTGGTCCTAATCTAATCTCATGGTGTGCAAATCATGCTACCGTTTCAAGGTCAAGTACAGAAGCAAAATACAAAGCATTGACAAATGCAACAACATAAATTATTTGGATACAATCCATGCTGAAAGAACTTGGAACACATCATGAGCAAGTTTCATGTCTTTGGTGTGACAATCTTGGTGCCACATATTTATCCGAAAATCCAGCTTTCATGCAAGGACCAAACACATTAAAATTGGCTTTCATTTAAAAAAGAAGTTAGAAATCCGTTTTGTGCACTCATAGGATCAAGTTGCAGATGACTTTACAAAAGCATTGACCACAAGAAACTTAAAAAGCAAAGCGTATAGATTAACTCAATTCTCTCGTAAACTGTATGGCTCCTCCATGATCCGTTACCGGTCGGCGTCGTCGGTCGGTCAGACAAGCCTTTTTATTTGGGAAAACAATTAAAACGTACACCGCGTTCACAGAAAATAAAATAAAAATCAAATCATACACCGCCGATACACAAGCAGTACAGTAATACACAACACGCCAACGCCATCACCGCTTTGCCGCTCGCGCGCGCGGTCCGTTACTTCACCTTGCCGAGCGTCGCCTTCTTCCACGTGGCAGCGACTTCCTCCAGCGCCCGGCGGGACGACCCTTCCGGCGACCACGCGCGCGCCGCCGCCTGCTGCAGGTCCCCGGCCTGCCGCCGCACAGCGCGCCCCTTCTCCGCACTCTCCATCAGCTCCTTCACCGCGCCCGCGATCACGTCGCGCGCCACCACGCCGTCGGCCTCCCGCGGACGGAGCGGTAGTGCCACCCCGACGCTCCCTACCAAGGCCACGGCGTTCATCCGCTGCTCCGCGTACAGCGGCCACGCCACCATCGGCACGCCGGCCGACACGCACTCCAGCGTGGAGTTCCAGCCGCAGTGCGACACGAACACCGCCGTCGCCGGGTGGGACAGCACGCGCACCTGAGGCGCCCACTCCGCCACGGCCAGCCCCTTGTCCTTGGCCCTCTCCAGGAAGCCCTCTGGGAGCCACGCCAAGGGGTTTGGGTTGTCGTGGACACGGTGACGGCCGTCGTTGTCACCGTCCAGATTTGGCATCCTCACGACCCAGAGGAACCGGTGGCCGCTCCCTTCCAGCCCAGCGGCGAGCTCGGCCGTCTCCTCCACGGTCAGCGACCCTCCGCTCCCGAAGGAGACGTACACCACGGATCCGGTCGGCTGGAGATCGAGCCAGTCTAGGCACGCGGACGCGCCGGCGGCTTCGTCGGATATTGTGCTCGGCCGGACGAACGGCCCCACTGGGAACACGGGCGGGAACGCGCCTCGCTCCGCTGCCAGCTTGAACTCTTCCACGGTGGCGGGATCCATCTCGTAGAAGGTGTTCACCAGGAAGCCATCCGCGCGGCGGTAGCGCCGGCCCTCCTCGAGTAGGTGCGCGTAGACCGGCTCGCCGCTGCTCTGGAACGAGCGCGGCAGGTCGGCGTGGCGCAGTGACACGCCCCCGGGGAGCTCCAGAGGGTCGGGGAGGTCACGGTACTCGCCGGGTGGAACGCCGTCGTGGAGCTCCACCGTGGCGCGCATGAGCGCGATGGTGGTGAGGTTGCTGGGCACGAAGACGTACCCCGGGATGCCGAGCTCGGAGGCGAGCGGCAGCGCGGCGGAGCAGAAGAAGTCCGGCACCAGCGCGGCGAGGGGGGCAGCGACGGAGCGGAGGAGAGCGCGGAGGCTCGGGAGGGAACGACGGATGAGCTCAAGAAGCACGGTATTCATATGAGTGCCGGCGGGGAGGTCGTCGAGCGGGACGGGCGGGAGCGCGGCTGTGGCGACGCAGGCGGGGACGCCGGAGAGGGCCTCCGGGGAGGACAGGTTGGTGAAGGTGACTAACGTGGCCGCGAAGCCGTGGTGGTCAACGAGCCGCCGCGCCAGCTCGGCCAGCGGGATAAGGTGGCCGGCGCCGGGGCTGGCGAGCAGCACGACGTGGCGCTCGGTGGACGCCGCTCCTGCGCTGACCAACGACTCCATCGATCGGCAAGGTGGTGTCGCACTTGTGTTGTGGCCAACCTCAATGATATGCGTGCGCTACAGACAGAGGCATCACCACTCGCAACTACTCCTACTGATTATTGTACTGCCGCCTCACCGATACTCTTCAGAGCGTGAGGGATACGGTGGTCTTAAAAAAAATGCCTCGTGGTAGATGTTATGAGCAAAAAACCTCCACGACATACTCATGTTTTTATTTTATCACAATAGCTAAAGATCAGTCGACTGAATTTTGTTTTTGAGTTACTCGATTTGTTTTGAAAAGGAAGAAGGAAGCGCCGATGAAGAGGAAGAAGGCCGCTCTGGGGAAGAGGAAGAAGGAGAAGGCGAGGCCGCCGGCTCTGGGGAAGAAGTAACCCCACTATCTATCTTAGGTAGGGGTGTAAGTGACCTGCATGTTATGGACAAGATTACTGCCAAGGCTAAGGTCAAGAATTTGGAGGTTGTTCCAGGTAATGACACACAACATTCCCCAGTGTTTTACTCTTTCCCTACTGTGTTAAATACACCTCATGAGAAATTGGTAGGGATTGTTTCTAGTTTAGGTTTTACCTTGGGAAGAAATAATGTAGAGATAGTTAATAATGTTGAGCATTTAAAAAACTTAGAGGCTTCTAGATTATCTGTTTATAATGCTAGTGTTAATAAAAATAAGGAGAATACTGTTATTACCAATAATAGAGAGGAGGGCTTTAGTATTGAAGAAATAGAGGATTTACTTACAGATGATGAGGGCAAAGAAAAATCTAATGAGGACCTAGATAGAGGGACAGTGGTATCCCCAGCCCACCAGAGTTCAAGTCCTGGTGCTCACATTATTTCTGGATTTATTTCAGAATTTCCGGCGATGCGCTTTCAGTGGGAGGAGACGTTCCCGTCGACGACGAGGCGCCTACGGTGACTTCGTAAATCTCAAGATGATATGCCGGCTCAGTCTCTCGGAGGTGCTCATAGGGGTAGGGTGTGCGTGTGTGCGTTCATAGGGATGAGTGTATGCGCGTATGTATGAGCGCTTGCGTCTGTACTATGTTTTAAAAAAAAGAAGTATTGCCGGTCTTGGCACAGTTTTGCAAAGAAACAAAGATAGTAGGGAGCTTTATAAAGGTGTAGTGGTAAGTAAATATCGAACGTATAAAGGACACTACACTACCCGCTCATCTGGAGGCATTGCGTCGCGCAGTCGATCTCCCTCGCACGATCTGCCTCGCTGGTGTTTTTTCACCGTGCTGTCGAAAATCCCACGGTTAGTTTCTCTGGACGCTACTCTTTCGTGTTACAGTGGATGACGGGTGGGCCACCTTCCCTTGCGGGCCCAGCTTGCCGGTGTCTGTCCCGTGTGTGCGTCTCCTGTGTCTTCTGTGAAAAAATTATTGACCGCAACGATCGTGGGCGATGGGGGTTTGGTCGACCCTCGCAGCTGCCGCATTCATCGTTCTCCATCCTTCCCTGCACCAATCCCCTCCGCTTCCCTATGCCGCCGCCACCCACCCTTCTCCCCTTCTCGTCACCCCCATCTCCCTCGCCCCTGCTATGGCGTCGCAGCCCCAGGGCCTCCCGCTTGACCGCGACACCCACCCTCAAGATCCGCTCGACCGCGCACAGGTCACGCGGCTGGCTCTCGAGCTCTCCTGCTCGATCCCCCAGGATGCACTAAGAATGTGAAGGTCCATCCCCGGCCCATGGCTGCTACCAAATTTGAGGCTGGTGAGGTACGTGTCGGATCCGTTGATCCTTCGTGATTGTAGCTGTTCGTTCTCCCCAAAGACCGTCTGTTTCTTCTTTCTTTCCTCAATCTGCTCTTTCCTCGGTTGTTCTTGATGTTGACAGACAGTGGTTCTTTGAGTGCGGGCTGACGTGCAGGCTCGACCTTTTGTTTTGCAGGTTGCTGCTCCTCGTTGGTTGTATGCAGAAGCGTTGTGGTGGTCCAAGTTTCCTAGGCAGGTTTGTCTTCTACCTCTGAATAATCGGTTGGTTGACATGTTTATGGCGAAACTGACTCGTGCCCGGCCTGTAGTGTTTTGCCTGGTAGGGAAAGTCCAGAGGAATCTGCTTCGAGAGGTGTCGTAATATGGGAGGTATGCATATGTGATTCATTTGTTTGCGCATCCGTGCATCTTTGGTTTTATCTACCTAATGACGGTTCTTTACAGAAAACAATTCGTTCTGCCCCAAGGGTGTTCCTTTGCACTGTAACCAGGGCGTTGTCTCCATCTGCTAGGTAGTTGTTGTTCTTTTCCACTGGCTACATGTACTCTTATAGCCTATTGTTTATTCCTGCCCATTCTGTTTTATATATGCGTGTATATGGACAAACTAATGGGGTTTAGGGTTTAGGGTCTAAATAGATTGTAGATGATTGCCAAAAAGTGATTATTGAAGGATTGGAGTCGAGCTTAGGATATCCTATGGTCCTATACTACAATGTTTATTTGGCTTGTTAGAATACATGTAGCATGAGGTATTTCTCTCCTCATTTATTTTGCTATAGGACCTTGTTGGTTGCATTCTTGGGTGCTTTGACAAGGAGCAATTGCACAATGTGATTGTGGTTACTACTTTTGATTATACTTTGCAAGCAATTCTGTGAAGCCATTGTGGCATGTACTTAGAACTTCTGTTGATGTGCAGTGCGTCAACCGACAACGGAGAAATCAGGTTCATAGATGAGTGCTTTATGCCGGGGTGAACGAGCTTCCGATAGGCCATTGATGTCCCAATGAAGGAGCTTTGTGGCAAGCACTGCAATGATGTAGTTCTGTATATGGCATGATCTGTAGGAACCCTCTCCTTGTTTCTTTTTGTTCTTGGTTTCGCTCTTGTTGATTATTGCCAATTATTCTAACTATTTTCGTCGTACCTAGGTGCCTATGAGATCTGCAGAGACAAAATTCATGCTGATTTGTTTAGTTGTGGCATGTATCGCAGCTACAACAGTTTGGTAGTTAGTCCTCAATTAAATAAGGTAATTTTCATCTCCCCTTTACATATCATGGATATATGTGGTGGTTGCTTGCCATTGCTGAAAGCAAGGACTCTAAATGTATTTTTGTGTTCTCCCTGATCATGTTAATCAGGCCGCATGTGTTCTGTTCGTCTATTTTCATTTGTCTACCTATACAGAATTTCAAAGATGTAATTTTCTCTCATGTAGTTGCCTCACTCTTCATATACTAACCCTCTCCCGCCTCTATTTCCCTTTTTTTTCTTGTATACTGATCTACGGAATTACAAGTGAGATCTTTTCCTCCTCTATTGTAACATCCCAGCATCACACTACAGTAATCCCCCCTTCATAGTGGCCATGTCATCATGATCATCATATTAATCTGCCACTTGTCCAAAATGTGCTTCAAATTAAAACTCAAATTGCATGTCAAATAATTACTTCATCTGTCATGCAATTAAAATAGTTCATCTTATGGCAAATAATTCCTAGATATTTGTCATATTGAAATCAATATTTTTGGAATTCCCAAATTACCCCTGGAAATTATTTAGTGTTCCAGAAGCATTTAATTATGCCCTTCTCAAATTCCAAAATCCCTAGACAATTCCTCTTGCCTCCAAACTTTTTGTGGCAGAGCCTAAAATTGCAAAGTGATTAATGGGCTTAGTTCCATATTTTTCTAAAATGTCTGGTGGCCCATAGAAATCATTTTCTACTTCTGCTTTTGATTAGATGGAAAATGCAGAAAAGGAAAAACAGGGCAAACCGCTTACCTGGCGCTGGGCCGGCCCAGCCCACCTACCTATTCCCCACCTGCTCCCCGTGCGTGTCACCGCCGCCAAGGACGCGCTCGCCTCCACCGCCAACTGCTCACCACGGCGACAGGAGCAGGAGGCTGGGGATAAGCTCGCCCCGAGCCGTCCCCCTGGTCGCCTCCACCATTCGCCTCGCTCTTTCTCGCACTCACGCTCGCGCTCACCCCCTCTCTCTGTCCCGAGCGCGCTCGCCGCCGTCCTCCGACGTTTCCGCGGTCACCGGCGGCCCGGCGCCCTCCGACCCTGCTTGTTCGCTCCGCCTCGCACTGCCGCGTCGACCCGTGCTCGCCGTTGGAATTGAGAGGCCCCGCAACGCCGGATCGGCCTCATCTTCTACCTTCGGGCGTCGCCGTTCACCGCTGTTGATGTCCTTCCTTCTTCTGCTCCTAAGCCATCGCCGGGCCTCCTTGCGCCTCCTCGGTGAGCTCCACTTCCTCTTCCCTCTCCTCCCTCGCCTTGCAGCGCCCCTAGCCGTGGATGCCGCCATTGCCGTAGCTCGCCTCCATCGTCGAACTCGCCTCCGGCGCCGTAGTCCGTGTCATAGCCAGGCGAGCACGCCCTCGTGCTCAGGGTAGCCTTGCGGAGCCCCCTGTAGCTTTAGTTCGCGCGCTAGCATGCGGGAACGCAGAATGCGCCAGGCTCAGATTCCGGTCGCCGCCCGCGCTCGCCGTAGTCGTCGTTTCCGACCACCGGAGCCCGTGCCGTTTGCGCAGATCGACGCGACATCGAGCGCTCATTCGAATGCAAGTGGAACCACGCCAAAAGATGCACCACAGCAGATTTCCGACGCTCGCCGGCGTTCGGCCGCCGCGCGCGAACTCGCCAGAGCAGCTCCGGCGGCTCCGCTGAGCTGGCGCCGCGTGGGACCCGCCCTGTGTCCCTGGCAGTGGGCCCCCGACGCTGGTTTGACCACGTTAACCACGGTCAACGCGGGGAACTGTTCACCCCTGACACTGACAAGTGGGCCCTATCGTTAATTATACTAAATTGCTAATTAAAATTAATCTAAATTCTAATCAGTCACTGACATGGGGGCCCACCCCCTTGATTAGCTCTTTTAGTTTAGTTTAACCCACTGTTAAACTCACAGAGGTTGACAGGTGGGCCCCACCTGTCAGTTTGACCAGTCAACAAGTCAGATGACTGCTGACATAACAGTGACATCATGCTGACGCAATAACACATTTCTGTTAATTAAAATAATTCCAGAAAATATTTAAAACTTTGAAAATTCGTAGAAAATTAACCATAGATCGGATCGAAAAACTTTATACATGAAAGTTGCTCAGAATTCCGAGACGAATCCGAAGATGCCCTCATCATACCTATCACATGCCTCTAGCATGATGAACATGGAACCTTCCCCTCTGGTTCATCTGTCAGACAGATGCCTAACAGCCGGGAAAGTATTTCAGATATTTTCCCGCTCCGTCTGTAGCACTTAACATAGCACTAGAACACCCCTGCACTGTGTATTGCCGTGCCTTGCTATGTGATTGCTTTTGTTGCCATGTATTTATATTGTTTCTCTTCCCCCTTTTTTCCCGATAGACCCCGAGACCACTGACGATGCCCTGTTGATCGACTACTTCACCATCGGAGATTCCATTTTCATCTGCCGAGCAACCAGGCAAGCAACCCCCCCCCCCTTGAGCATGCATATATCGCCTATTCTCTTATCTCTTGTGCTTGCATTAGATTTTGCTACTGCTTTGAGTAATCCTATTCTGATGCATAGCCTGTTTATTGTAACCTGCTATTGATACATTACCTGTTATCCTAAACTGTTTAGAATAGGCTGTTTAGTGAACCCCAGTGACCCCACACCTTGTCCTAGTTGCCCCCGCTGGATTATCGGAAGACTCGACAACCAGGCCCCGGCACCGCACATCACATCCCTTTATCTGTACGACACTGCAGCGTTACTATCGAGTGCCGAGGGTGATACCTCGTTTAGCACTTCTGATGTTAACTCTGTAGAGAAGTTACTCAGTCATGGTCATCGAGGGTGATTCCTCCTTCACCACTTCCGGTATCGACGCTGTCGTGCAACACTTCAAGTGTGAACCTCGAGGGTGATTCCTCCTAAGTTCGCCTTGATGATTACATCATGTGGAATCCGTCGAGGGTGATTCCTCAGATTTCCCACTTGATGTTTGGACACACGGGTACTATGACTTTAACTTCGAACCATGTTAAAGATGGGTCGGCCCCGAGGGGTACCTGTGAGAGTTACAGTTAAGTCGGGTGACCAGACAGGGTACCCGCGAGTTGATGTGTAGTCGGGTGACCAGAGAGAGTACCCGCGAGTTAATTACGAGGCGTGGCCGGGCATTCTTAACCCTTGTCACAAGTCCTCGAAACGGGGCGACGGGGTCACATCGATCGTGAGTCTCTGCTCGTTATCGCGTGCTCCCAATACACTAACAATTTGGATATTTGATCCGAGTGGGCCTCTGGCCCGATAGCACTAACCATCACGCGGGAATAAGTTATGGGCACTCTGCGTCGTATGTTTTTTCCGAAAACTCTGTCAGACGTCTAGTTCAGCATTGTGGCCGGGTCGGATCGTGCCGATGGCGCTGGTATTCACCCTGCTCGCAACGACCCGGAGTGCGCAGGGCGATGACCCAAGACCCCTGTGCGCATAGGTTAGTCCGACGGGGACCTCTCTGCTGAGCCTAGGTAGGACTACAGCGTGTTGTTTAGCCGAGGCCGGGCATGACCCAGAAAAGTGTGTCTGGCCGAAGTTAAGCGAGCGTGGTGGGTAAGTTGGTGCACTCCTGCAGGGAAGAAAACATCTATGCATAGCCGGATCCTCGGTAACGGACGCTCGGAGTTGTATCCCGATCGATACAACTAGAACTTAATGATGAGATGAGATATGGATATTAGGGCTCTGGGATTGTTTTCTCACAGGGAGTCGAGGAAGGATCTCCGGGTGAGGTTGATACTTATTACTACTATTACTTTATGCTGTTCTGCTCTCTTCTCATGCTGCAAGACCGCTGAAGATGTTAGTCTTCGATAGGACTAGGCCTTCCCTCTATTCTGGCATTTCTGCAGCCCAGTCCACATATACAACCTTCTTTGAAAATGTTGCATTCTAGAATAGATCTGATGTAAGTCTTGCTGAGTACTTTGGATGAATACTCACGGTTGCTTTGCTTCCTCTTTTTTCCCATACCCGCTTGATACATCCAGACGACGGAGCCCCGGAGCCAGCTGCCCCCGTCGACGACTTTTACTACCACGACGAGGCCTACTACTACGGGGAGACCGCTGACGACCAGGAGTAGGTTCGGAGGGTCCCAGGCAGGAGGCCTGCGCCTTTTCGATCGTAGCTTTTGTTTTTCCCGCCTTTCTCAAGGCTTATCTGTTTCTGTTTCATATCTGTACTCAGATATCTGATGCTTCCGCTAACGCTTGTATGCGAGCTTATGTATTCGAGCCCTCGAGGCCCCTGGCTTGTAATATAAAGCTTGTATGTCTTCTATTTGTGTTTTAGAGTTGTGTTGTGATTCCTTCAAGTGAGTCCTTAGGCTTGATCGTGTGCATTTGCGTGTATGATTAGTGCACGATTGAGCCGGGGCGTCACATCTATTTCCCTTTTGCCATCTTTTCTGCTTTTATTCTACTACTCAAAATGTTTGACTATGCAATTATAAATGTCATGCTGCAGTGCTTACTTTCTTACCCCCTTCAATAATTGGTGCAAAACCAGACATGATTTCTCTGTCCAAACATTCAGTTGAACCGACACTAGCAATATTGATCAGCTAAACTTGCAGAAGGGGAGAGTACTGAAGGCACATCTTATGTATTTTTGGTTTGATTTTTTTGGGTACATAACTGTCCATTTATTAAAAAAAACTGATGGACAAATTGAACAACACAATTTATGGATGATAGAAAAAAATTAACAAGTGGAAGTAATGTATGGTACCGTGTTAAAATAAAAGGCATAGTTTCCCCACTCCTCCAAGATGAGTTCAGTGCCTGTGTTTAAACCATGGATGTAGGGATGGTCAGGTCAAATGAAATCTATGAATACTACTACAATTGTCGAACATTTGATGAAATCAGAAGCACATAAAAAGGAAGTAAGTAGATTACATATATGTAAGTTAGTCTTGTGGCTGGCGCTTTCACCATGACAAATATAACCCCGGACGCATATGCCAACAAATGCGTAAGCGACTCAAGGACAATAACCAATGCTAAATGTCGATGCGTGCTGCTTAGGGGCACACTGGCATGGTTCAAAAGAGAGGTAGTTGTACCTCCAGCAGTGGACACAATTCCTTGCATTTGTAAGAGTTGTGCAGTAGTACGATAACCGGCTTTCTTTCAGGAGCAGTGTGGTTAGGTTTCAGTAAGTACATGTACACGTTCCAGTTCAGCCGACTGTTGGAAAAAAGAGTGATAACAAATTCTGTTATCCAGGGAGCAAGAGGCAAAATAAAGCCAAGCCAGTGTGCATTGATTGTAGACTTATATAATGTAGGTGCATGTGGAGTTGGATCTCGGAACCACAGTCAATAGTCCAAGCCTCCAACTATCAGGCTCCCCACAAGTGTCGGTCTTTTGAAACAGAGGGTCTAAGTGGAAACATAGGAGCAGATGTGCTAAGTGTAGCACATTTATGCAATACCAATCGGTATCTGTATATGACGCACTGACATGAAACAAGCACCTAGACAAAACACACACTACTATTATTGCTCCTCTACTACCTTTTGGGCTTCTCCGATGTAGTTTGTTTTCATTGATCTCAAGTTCAACTGTAAAGATGTAAGTATCCACTTGACACCTGCAACGGAGCAATCGATTGATCATATAACTGTATGGGCCAAAAAATACCTCAGTAAACAGGTAGAAATTTTCTTCAATCAGCTTCTCCTAAGTTCTCCACCTCTTTCCTCGGGGTCGACTTCATGGTGGCTTGGAAAAAATAGCAGAATGAACACAATCACCTCGATCTAGAAGGTGGAATGTATTTGCTCAGATCGATGCAGGATCCTGGCCTCTCCGAGCAGGATCCTGGTCTCTCCGAGCCCCAGAGACCTGTTGCCTTGGTACAATAGCTCCTTTACCGGACTCCCTTCCTCCATGGCCAGAGGCACGGGACTGGGACACCAAAAGCAGATTCGGAGCAAGCCATAAATCAACTCGGGCTGCAAACTCACGGCGTGCGGGAGCGAGAAAGTGAGGGGGATGGGGCTGGCTGACCTTGGTGTTTCTGGCGGCGGTTGAGCAGGACCTGGCGGTACTGCGACCTGATAATGTGTCCGACGGCAGCAGTTGGTGCTCCGGTGGAGTGGTGGAGTGGGGGCGGCCGCAGGTGACTGGACCGTGCGTGGTGGAGAACTGGAGGAGTGGCAAGCGAGTAAGGATGGCAATGGCTAGGGCACGGGGCGGGTGGAGCAATACCATAGTCATATCCGTGTAGTTAATGGATACAAAATTTTACCCATATCCGTACCCATGGGTATGAATATTTACCCGTACCGATACCCGACGGTACTCGTACCCATTGGGTACCTAACGGGTAGATCAAACAATATACAAGTTATTCACAATTTTACATTCATCTATATCACATTTGAAAAAAAAAATTATCTCAACTCAATAACAGATACATGAGTACATGACAATTATGTCACTTCAAATTGACAATTGGTGACAACTTTAACATAGATTCACAATCTCACGACACAACAACATAAGTACACTTGTGAATAATGGATAAGGTCCAGAAGTCAGTATAAACAGGTAGGGTATGAGTATATCCATGGGTAAAAGGCTATACCCATGCCCTACCCATGACTTAACAGGTAGAGTATAAGTACTATCCTTAGATATAAAATTGTGCTCATACCCTGTCCATATAGGTACGGTATCCCACGGGTAAAATTGCCATCCTTACAGCGAGCCCCACGCTCACGAGCCGTTTCTTGAAGTGACTGCTCACATGCGGCACGCGGCCAGCAGCCGGCAGCGGAGGCACACGCGTGGCTGAAAGCGATTGTTGTTGCCGACATTAAGTGATCACGTGTCTGTGTCGCCACATTGCTGCCTAATCCATGGTTTCTTTATCAGGTCGTCGTTCTTTCTGAGAGATAGTGGCAATATAAATACTGAGATTTGCTTCCCATTTTCCTTTGATCGTGGCCGTGAAAATGCAGAGTAGTCCGAGGAGGCGTCGACACCGCGTGGGCTTCCCTACATGCCGCCTGACCCGGGCGTCGCGTATCCTCGCCCGACTCGTTGAATGCTTGATGGAGGTTGCGGCATGGAGCGCGGCACGGCGGCCGACGGGAGCATGCAAGTGGGTGATGGTCGTAGCACGGCGATGTCGCGCGGCGTGCAGTTGGTGTAGGGCCCGGCGGTGCCGGTGCGGCACACATCTGTAGTGGAGCGTTGAAGTTCGGCTGGTGTGCGCAGCAAGCGTGTTAAAGTTCTTTGGATGATTCTCTCAGAATCGCCCTCTTTCCTAGTTTCTTCCAGAATCGTCACTTTATATATTTTTTACAATCTGAAGTGATGATTCTGGGAGAAGCTGGGGAGGGGGGCGATTCTGGGAGAATCGCCCAAAAGAACTGGGCCAAAGGCACAACTGCGGCACACCGCTTTGACCTTTTGCCGGCGTGTGTATTCGACGTACATTTCACTTTTGCTTCGGTACACCCCCCCTTAACACAAGAAGGCTGAGATTGCTCGATACCCCTCCATAACCAGGGGCATGATGGCCATATCTTGAAAAAGAGGCCACCGCCGCCCGCCCCGCCCGCATCTTATACGTAGACGAATACATTCGTACAGAAATGAGAAGTCAGGGCTCCCGTGAAAAAAAATGCATGCAGGCTCGCTTAGGCCGCCGTGACTGGCCTGCCCAGCCCGTTTTCGTCTGCGCCGCTGCCCATGCTGCCGCGCTGCACGGACTGCGCCTCTGCCCCGCCTGTCCCGCTTTGGCCTGCGCCGCTGCCCCGCCTGCGCCGCTGCCGCGCTGCACCGCCGCCCCGCTGCCGCGACGCGCCGCTGACCCGTTGCCCCGTCGCCCCGCTGACCGCCGTCCTCCCACACCCCCGACGGGTCGCCTGTCCCGCCTCCTTCCTATAAGAGAACCAGCCCACCCGGCGCTTCTTCTCACGCACGCAGAAACCACCCCGCCCGGCGCCTCTTCTCACGCACGCACATACCCAACCCCAACCCAAACCCTAGATCGATTCTGCCGGCGGCGCAGCTCTAACCGGTGCGATGCTTCGCGGGCACGGCTGTTTCGCTCACTTCGCCGGTTCCGATGACTCTGACTCCGAAGACGGCGAAGACGGCGGCGGAAACGGCGGCGAGCCCATAGTGGTAGATCTGATTAGCGACGAGGAGTAGTTTGATTTATTTTAATGTTTTTTACTTTTGAATGTAAAATTTTGTTCAACGAACCATGTAAAATATCGTAATGAGTAATGGAATGTTCGAATAATTTTTCAGTTATTTATTAGTGTCATGCATTGCATTACAATTCGGTAGAAATACGTATGAAAGAACGAACGAGCGGTCATTAAACACGACGAAAACTTGCATAAATTTGTTTTGTAAAAATCGATCTTCATTGCCGAAATGGAAAAAATTATATGCATTTGATCGACGAAAAAAAAACATTGTGTCACGTCCGGTCAGTGTTTTAGGGTTTTTTCTCCGGGAAAATCCCAGGAAATGCATCGAGCGCCGAAAAAGGGTGCTAATTGGCTGTGTGCTGTCGATGTTGATGACAACGTGTGGAAAAAGTTTCGGGCCATTTGGCGGTGTTGAAAAAAAAAATACTCCTTCGGAACCCCGCTTCGGTAGACCGAAACGGTGCTGGTTGCACATGGTCTACGTGATCACGTGCATGCAACTGCACCAGACTGTGCAGACATGTGGGCACGGCCAACGTAGGCCACCACGCAAGGTTTGAACGAAATCGGACACCAAACGAACGTTGCGTCACGTCCAACCACTGTTTTAGGGTTTTTTCACCGGGAAAATTGTAGAAAATGCATCAAACGTTGGAAATGGATGAAAATTGGCGTGCGTGCTGCCGACGGTGATGCCAGCACGTGGAAAAAGTTTGGGGCCAGTTGGCGGAGTCTAAAAAAAAAGTACTTCGGAACCCCCCTCCGGTAGATCGAAACCGTGCTGGTTGCACATGGTGTACGTGATCGCATGCATGCAAGTGCACCAAACTGTGCATACATGTGGGCACGGGCAACGTAGGCCACCACACAAGGTTTGAACGAAATCGGACACCAAACGAAAGTTGCGTCATGTCCGGCCACTGTTTCGGGGCTTTTTCACCGGGAAATTCGTAGAAAATGCATCGACCGTCGGAAAAATATGCAAATTGTCGTGCGTGATGTCGACGGTGATACCAGCGTGTGGAAAAAGTTTGAGGCCAGTTGGCGGAGTCAAAAAAAAATAGTACTTCGGAACCCCCTCCGGTAGACATAGTTGGATAAATCAACGTAGTTGCGAAAAAAAAAAGCCAACAGAATTAATGAATGGGCAGGCGTATTAATCATTGGATACATGCATGAGGATCCATCGGGGGTCAAACCCTTAGACCACGACTCCACGATCGCCACGCCCCGCCTCCTCCACGATCGCCACGCCCCGACTCCAGCCGCCAGCCGCCCCGCCGCCCCAGCCGCCGCCAGCAGCCCCGCCAGCCGCCCCCGCCGCCCGCCGCCATCAGCCCCGCCGTCCGCCGCCAGCCGGCCCCGCGGGCAGCCGCCAGCCGCCTCCACGAACGGCCGCCGCGTCCACGATCGGCCGCCGCCTCGACGACCGATCGCCCGCCACGTCGACGATCCGCAGGTCGCCCCCCGCACGAACAACCCCGGCCCCGAAGGTAAAGTGACGTTTCTTGCCGTGGACGTATGTGAAATCACTATGTCAAATAGCTAATAGTTGATGTTGTTTTTCATCTAGTATGGAAGAATACGGAGAAGTTTATTGCTCCGTGGAGAAGTGGTGCACGTTGGTCAGCAAGTTAAACGCCAGGCAACGAAAGCGGCTAGGTGGCACCAGCTTGCAGAATTTTTTGCAAATACCTAGCGTGCAAATGCGAAAGTGTT